>KZ627161.1:1727726-1958431 GCA_002917775.1 Glaciozyma antarctica PI12
ACGCGCGCAGGAGCAGGAGCAAGCGCAAGCAGAGCCGGAATCCGAGGTCGCGGCTTTGTGCTCGCTGGGGCGATCCTGGCCCTAGCTCGAGGCTTTCAACCGCACAAAGCTGGTCAACCAAAGAAGCATATGCACCTACTGCTGAGCCAGAGAGAGGAATCGATCCGAACGGGAGTACGCACGCAGGAGCAGGAGCAAGCGCAAGCAGAGCCGGAATCCGAGGTCGCGGCTTTGTGCTCGCTGGGGCGATCCTGGCCCTAGCTCGAGGCTTTCAACCGCACAAAGCTGGTCAACCAAAGAAGCATATGCACCTACTGCTGAGCCAGAGAGAGGAAGCAATCCGAACAGAAGTACGCGCGCAGGAGCAGGAGCAAGCGCAAGCAGGGCCGGAATCCGAGCTGCCAGCTTCTTTTGACGAACACAATCCGGGATCTTTGTGCTCCCTGCTCGCCGGCTCGCGGCGAGAATGCTGGGCACACGCGTAGACCGCCCGCGAACAACCGTTGTATTCCGCCCTATGCTGCGCCTCCCCCCGCTCTGATATCATCGAGCACGTCAAGGATGGTGCTCGCTAGAGAAGGAACAGCATCAGCAACAGCGCCGACAAGGACAAAAGAGCCACGCACAACTCCACGCCTGCGTGCGACAACTGTCGAAACACTCCTCCCCGTCCTTGTTTGTGAGCTCGGGGAGTCCTGCCCAAGGATCGGAACGGATGTGGAAGCGATGACGAGCCAGGATGTTGTAGATGTGGTGGTAAGTCTCTTGACGGTCCTAAAGGGAGAACAACAAGTTAGGGTGAGGCACAAAAGAAGGGAGGAATTCCGCGCACCGCACTCCCCGCGCCAGCGAGGGTATCGAAGAACAAGTAGGCGCGCAAGAAGTAGCCTGAAAAGGAAAAGCAAACCCGTCAGCTTGAGGAACACGACGGGGAACAGAATCTCGTACCAATTGGCCACACCCATTCGGGACCTTGATGATAGTTCCATCCCTTCGCGACGTGGCGATCATCCGAGTCGTTCGAGTTGTCGTAATCCCCTAAAAGAGCGAGCGCGCGTCAATATCAACGCGAGGTTTCTCTCCCAGGAGGAACGCACCTCGATAATCCGAATCCTCCGGATCGAGAGTCTTGACTCCCAGAGGACCGACCAGGTGCGTCTCGTACGCCGCCAGTGCCGAAAGAGCGTGCTCTGGCACAAACAGCTCCGGCGCAACAGTCATCGCAACGGCAAAGTTGGCACGTAGCTGGTAGTCCGCTCGCTCTCGGCCGGCGCCAGTGCCGACGACGTCCTTGTAGATCCCTCGGCGAGCGACTAATTGAGCGTCGACAACGTACTTTGAATCCTGAGCAGGGTCTGCGGAAGGCAAAATAAGCGGGAGCGGCGCACGAAGAAGGAAAGCCTCACCGGAAGGCACGAAGTAAAGGCGCTCGAAGGAAGAGAGAATAAGCGCGTCCCACTCAGCCCAGGTGACAGTCTTTTGAACGCCTTGAACTGCAAGAGCTCGCTCAGCGGCAAGCCCGGTCGCGGAGAGAAGGGAAGGAGCGCACCCGTTGCCTGGACGCCGGGGAAGGGGTAAAGACCCTTCGCCGAGAGCTCAGCAAGCCAGCGCACAGCCGACTTCAAAAGTCCCGTAATCTCAACAGCGGCTCCGTCTCGAGGCGTTCCAGGCGCGCCCTTGTTGCCAGCCTTCGAGCTTTCTCCCTGGGGGCGCGACAACGTCAGTACCCAGCACTACGCGCGAAAGTCCTCGCGAGCTCACCATCTTGTCCATCCAGGTACCGCAGTTCCACTCGTTGCCTCCGTAGATGAGTCCCGTCTCCCAGTCGACATCAATGTCGATGTTGAATCCGCGGTCGGTCATCTGCATGTCGAGGTTCGGCCCCGCGTTGTACTCGCGGAAGTGAATGCCGCTGGCGTGACGCTGAAGGATCTCCTGGATGACCTCGGCGACGGTACTGACGACTGCGAAGGCGCGAGGGTCGTCGTGCGCGACCCATTCGTCGGAGAGGGGGAAGCGGCGCTTGACGGTGTCGCGGAGGATGTCGATGCCGTTGGGAGCCATGTTCACGAAGTCTTGAAGGTTTTGGAGCATGAACCAGGGACTGTCTCGCGAGTTGTACCTAAGGATAGGCCGTCAGCAGTGCCCATCCGCGCTCGAAGCCGGTCAAGTCATACCTAGGCGTGCGACCGCTGTCCTGGAAGGAACCGAGGTATCAGGGCGCGGAACGACGATCCTACACGTGAGGAAGACGCACAAGAAGATTGGGGATCAGACCGTGCTTGAGAACGCTGCAGAAGGCGAGAATATGCTGGCGAGCGGGTTCAAACTGGCCGGTGACGAGGAAAAGCCCGCGCAGAGAAATGAAGACGTCGCGTCCCCAGGTCCTCGCCCACTGCGAAATCAGAGGCGTCAGCAAGGTAGCGTGGGGAGGGAAGCGGAGAGAACGCACCCCAGCGGTGAAGTGAGGAAGTCCTGCTGCGAGCGAGGGCGTCTCCTTGAGCGGGTCGAGACTCGCGGAGCGAACTTGGCCGTACATCTGAACGGACGTGAGAGCGAGAGCTCCGACGAAGCCGGGCCCGTCGCGGATCATGGGCGAGCACTGCTTCAGCACGCAGTCGCGAGCGGCTTTGTAGGCGACGTTGATGACGAGAGCGAAGTATTTGGGGCGGAGGAAGGCAGGAACGGTGGCCTTGACGAGGTCGAATCGTTCCTTGAACCACGACGCGGCGGCTTGAAGGCGGGGGAACCGATCGACTTGCCTGGAGAACAGAGGCGTCAGCCAGTCGGGCCACATCTTCAAGCGGGATCGAGACTCACTTCTCCAAACGCGAGTGAACGTAGTCGAGTGCCCAAGACCCCTCGCGAAGATGCGCGCAGAGCGGGTGACCGAGATCGTTGTGCGCCATGATGCCGTCGAGGTGCGCCATCCAACCTTGAAGTCCACAGTAGACGAGAGGACCCAAGCCAGGAACGTCGTACGTCCCATCTCCACCAACTACACCAACGCAGCGTCAGCGAGCACGCACAGAGAGCGGAATCCTTCCCACTCACCAGCGTCCTTCTCCTCCCCGTCTGCTCGGAACAGAAGCGAGTTGAGATCGACCATGTCGAGCTCCGCGAAAGCCTCCGCGGCGCCTCGAGCGCAAAGCTCGTCCAGGTCATCGGGAAGCTCGTCCATCAGCGTCGCGAAAACGAGGACACTGCCCGCTGGGAAGTCGGCAGGGACGACGATCTCCGAGTACGAGCCGCTAGCTTCCTTGCGGACAGCGGCAG
This sequence comes from Glaciozyma antarctica PI12, assembly GCA_002917775.1. NCBI lineage: Eukaryota > Fungi > Basidiomycota > Microbotryomycetes > Kriegeriales > Camptobasidiaceae > Glaciozyma > Glaciozyma antarctica. The sequence goes on from KZ627161.1 coordinate 1,731,003, forward strand.
CGATGCTGGCGATCGGCTGAACGACCGCGTCGAGACCGCGAAGCGTCGACGAGGTGTCGCGAGCCTCGCCGGAGATGATCTTGATGGAGGCGCCGGCGATGAACTTGACGAGAGTGCCGTCCAAGCGAATCGGTGCAACTGAGAAGGCACAGCGTTAGAGCCAAGCGATCTCCGAGAGAGCGAAATACCGGACCACTTACTCGAACTGGGTGAGCTGTTGGGAGAGAACGCCGTGCGCGTGACGAGGAGGTAGCCTTGGTGCGTGACGGGGTTGACGCGATGAGACGTAATGTACTGCGAGAGATTCGCGATCAGCTTGACATAGCAGGGGAAGTCAGAGAGCGAACGCACGTCTCCTTCTTGATGGAAATGACCCTCGACGCAGTCGTTCAGCACCATCTCGGTGTGCAAGTGGTTGAGCAAGCGCTTGATGCCGCCAATGCCACTCGCCGAAGAGTCGGAGTAGGTCTCGTAGTGTCGAGATTCGGTAACGACGTCGAGGAGGCGGGGGTAGAGGTCGTCGAAGCCGCGATTCGATCCGATGGCAGCTCGCGAGACCGCAACGAGCGCGCCGGTGGGGAGGGCGTCTTCGGCAGTGCGCTTGGACGCCGGCGACTCGTTGTCGTGCGTGCAGTCCATGAGGAAGGCGTGCGGGGAGGAGCCATGAAGAGGTACGACGGTACAGGGGTGCGTGCGACCCTTGAGAGTGACGGTTCCTTGCGCCTTGAGACAGTCGGTGTCCATCGAGCCTGGAAACGAGAAAGGTTAGCATCCAGCGCGTGTGGGGTAGATCAAAGAGATGTCGTACCGATGGGCTTGCCGAGTCCATAGCTGTAGAGGAGACGGCTCTGGTCCTTGGGGTCGTTCGCGTCTGCGTTTGCCAAAATCAGAAGGAGACCGACGAGATCAGGACGAAGACGACGTACTCATGGCTTCACGAATCAAGCTGTTCAGCCCCAGGCGGCAGACGAAGTGGAGATCAAGCTCCTGACTCCCCGTGAAGAGCTCGGCGCAGACGTAGAGGTCGGGCTTGACGCGTCGCGCTGCATCGAGGAGGACTTCACCGACGTGAATCGGCGTCGAGTGCGAGTTGTCGAGCCGGAAGCCGTCGAAGAGGCTGGCGAGGAGCTCGACGTACGCCGTCATGTGCGCCCACAGCCAAGGGTTGTCGGCGGGACCGGTACCAAAGCGCAGCTTGACGCAGTCGCCCCAGACGATCAAGTCCCGACGAAGGTAGGTGCGAGAGTCGGCCGAGGCAAAGTCCTGGAGAGGGTCCGCGTCCCAGATCCAGCCGTTGTTGGCGAGGGCGAGCGAGCGAGGGTCCTGAAGCTTGGTGCGAGCCGTGGCGGGGAGGCGAGTGAAGAGGCTCTCGACGAGGGGCGATCTGTGGGAGAGGAGAGTCAGGATTTAAACGAACGAAGCGCCTGGAAGGAAACGACTGACTTGGGCGTGATGGGACCAAGTTTGGGGCCGTGGGCGTCTAGGCGAGTGTACTGGATGCGGTTCTTGGTGTTGTCGAGAATCGCCGCGAGGTCGGAGTTGAACAGCTCGTAGCGGGGGACGTTGACGAGGTCGACGAGGTTTCGGAAGGCGGCGGTGGCTTCGACGGCGGACGCGGCGTCGGGCGACTTGCCGAGGAGGGTGCAAACGAAGGCGACGGCGGCGGGGACGATGACGGAGGGCTGGAAGCGACTGCCGAGGTGCGTCCAGTTCTTCGGAAGGCAGACGTCGGCGAATGCGCTACCGAGCGCCTTGTCGGACAGAGCCTTGACGTCGCTGTCCACCTTGATTCCGTTCGCGCTGCCCGGCGACGTCGCGCTCCAGACGGCCTCGAACGCCTTGCTCTCCTTGACGACGTCGACGACGTAGAACTCGTAGAGTTTGAGGGAAGGGAGGAGGGAGGTGGAGATGGCCGACATGATGAGGTCGAGGTCGGAGGAGGAAGCGAGGGTGGTGGAGAGCCCAAGAGTTGCGAGGGACGCCGAGAACTCGAGCAAAGCAGTATCGAGCTCCAAGGCCGACTGCAGGTGAGGCGAGTTGACGACGTTGTAGCCTAGAAAGGCACCGTCGCGTCAGTCCCCTCATTCAGCGAGCTTTGAACTGAATTGCTCACCTGCTTCGGGATGGTCTTCGAGCCAGGGGCTGTTGTTGGCGGTGTGGTTGAGGACGACGTCGATCATTCCGAGCATACCCCACTCCGCCTTGATCCTCTCCATCCAGCTCCTGACCGTCGCGACCTTGGCATCGGCCTTGGTTCCAGCGTCGAAGAGGTCGTCGGCGAATTCGAGCTGGTCGAAGATCGAGTACGGAGACCCCGACTCGCCACGCTGCTGGAGAGGCGTGTAGTGGATCATGTTATAGCCTCGGTCGCGCATAAGGTCGAGGTGCGGCGTCCACTCTCCGAACGAGCCCATCCACTTGGCAATGACGGACTGAATGACGAGCCCGTCGAGAGGTAGGCAGACGGACTCGTTCTTGATCGCTCCTCCGGCGTCGGGAGGTAGGGTGCAGAGGTCGGGTGCGAGGATGGGAGTGCGGGCGGGGAGGGAGAGGATGGGTTCGACGCTGAAGTAGACAGGACGGCAGCGCTTGCGGAGAGGCGACGAGCTCGATCCATCGGTGGAATCGTGCTCCACAAAGTACTCGAACGCGCCGGCTTTGGTGATCTTGCGGTCGCAGGCAACGCGTTAGCTTGCGAGCAGCCTGGGAAGCGGGGTGACGCACCGGCAAGTCGATCTCGAAGGGCTTGCTGAAGTTTTGAGGTAGACTGCAAAGCGCGTAGGAGCAGAGTGTCAGCTCCCGCTCTCGCTCCATCCTGTCCTCGCCCTCTGTATCGCGTCGGCAGAAGGGAGACTCACGGCGTCTTGTGAAAGTGCGTCCTGACAAAGTCTGAGCCGTCCAGAGGGAAGTTGGTGAAGAGGACGCCTCCCTTGGAAGCAGTTGATCCTGCGTCTATGCTGATGCGAAGGACGTAGGGCTTGAAGGGAGGAGGAAGGCGTAGGTACTGGACAGGGAAAGAGTGGGGGTGCCTTCGTCAGTAACACGTTGACGGGGGCTTGAGCTGTTGAATAGGTCACCGTCTTTTCTTTTGAAGGTACACCATCGTCCTCGAGCGATACTGAGTAGACTGTAACTTGGTCGTCGTTCGAGTAACTGTCGAAGGCGTTGACTGCTGGAGTCGACTGAGCTCGCTGAGGTTGAGGACGAGCTTGAGTGACTAGAGGTGGAGCTGTAGCCTTTGCTGTCGACTTGTTCTTGTTCGACTTTGCCATATCGAACCGTCAAGAATCGCTGCTGGATCTGGAGGGAGAAGAAGTCCAAGCTGAGCTCCTCCGTCGCCTTTCGCTGAGCGACGTCATTTAAATTAAATTGAGTGAAACTTTCGCACCCAGATTTAATTGTGAAACTAGGCCGAGATCTGCCTTCGCGCGAAGTCTCTTAATTTTTTTAACCTTTCTCTCTCTCTCTCTCTCGCTCCTCGCTCACTCCGCCTTGTCTCTTCACCTTCACCTCTTCACCTTTAACTTTATCTATCAAAAGTAAGTCACCTCACCTCCCACCCAAGAGCTCCCCTCGACAGCACCACCTCGACGAGGGACAGGAGCTCTCCCAAGATAGACGACTGACCTCTTCTTCCGCCTGCAGTGGGACTCAGCAAGAAAGATCAGAGGTAAACTCGCTTCGGGCGCATTGGTAACACCACGAGGCAGAGCTAACTCTCGCCCAGGAACCGCGACCAGAAGGCGGCGACGGCAGCTGGAACCAAGGTCGAGACGACCGCTGGAGGTGAGTAGTCGTGTTCAGCTAACGCGATGGTGGCAAGGACGCGCCGCTGACACCACATTATCGCCCTACAGGTGTCCCCAAGAAGGCGGCCAAGCCCATGATCGTCTGCACCGTCTGCAAGGCCAGCATTATCGCCTCCATGCCCGTCTCCCTCCGCGACCACGCGAACAAGCACGCCAAGAACACTCCCGCAGAATGCTTCCCTGGAGCTACGATCGCACCCTAGGAGGCGCAGAGACGGGTCGAGAATCGGGGGGAAGGGGCAGCGCAGGGATTGTTGTTTAATAGAGTCGAAGGGCGCAACAGCATCAGGGTGTACGAGGGGAAGGTCTTTCTGCGTGATTGTGCGGGCTTTCTGGTTGCTGGCGCGCCGCTGAGTCTTCCGTCTTCTGCGCTACAGCATCCTGACCTGCTCCAGCTAGCTGACGTCCGACTTTCCTGCTCGTCCATCTCGCGTCCTCTGGCTTCGCCCGACTCAGATTGGAGCCTCTGCCGAATCGCTTACTACGACGCTCGTAACTGCTCGGTGTATATTCTCGAGGGGGTTTCCCCACTGGAGCAGCGAGGCCTCAGCTACAGCCCGGTTCACCTTCGCAGGATCCAATTTAGTGTAACTGCTCGCTCGCCCTTCGATTCTGAAGCAGCTATGCCGCATTAAGAACCAGCAGTTGAACGAGCCTGCGCGTCTGCCGCTTATCTTCGCAACGCTCACGTTACCGCAGTGCGCACATCTCCTCATCTTGCATCTCGCCCCCCGCTCTCGACACCTCTCAGACCCGTCTCGCAGCAGGACGGCATGCGCTTTGATACGCGATTGGTTTGTAGTCGCAGAGAAAGACCCGCACGACTCCCTCGCAGGCTGGCAGCTCACGACGGACCTTCTCTCAGTCCAATCAAGCGCGAGTCTTGACAGCACAACGTGGAAGCTTTGCAAGGGCCTTCATCACGAAGTGATAATACACGTATCGTCCGGGCATCACCTCCTACGCCCACCCGACAGCAGCGCGGTCAATACGACACCAGCTACCGTCGCAACTCCTCCTGCAATCGCCAATCCAACTGCATCACACCACGCATCAGCTGTGTTCAAGAACGCTCGCTCGAAAGGTCTCACCATAACCCTCTGCAAACAGCAACGTACGACGTCAGGATCACAGACACACCGTCGCCAAAGGAGAAACGCACCCTTTGCCACCGCCGACTCTATCAGCCCACCCAGACTTTGCGCCTGCACGTTCGTAGGCTCCTTCTCAAGCAGTAGGCCTAGCGCAACACCTGGTTAGCATCCCCTCTCCTCCCACCTGGCGACAAGGAACTGTGACGCACTGTTGTACCTGCGTCCCTCTCCAAAGTTCCCCAGCTTGTAGTGCCCGACCGCCAAGAAGTACAGGCACTCCCTCCGACGAGTAGGTTCCGTCCGGTAGATATCTGCGGACGGCAAGCAGCGGGTCAGTACCCCCGCCTCCAGGGGGGCAAGACCGAGTCGCCACCCCCGTACGTACCCATCAGAAGCGCCACGCCCTCGCCGACCTCGACCTTGCTCTCGCTCTTGACGCTGCCCCAGGCGAGGTTGAACTTGGTTTGCACCGAGACCCATCCTTTGGCCGACTCGCTCTCGTACTGAGACCGGAGGACCTGCAGCTCGGAGCGGGAGAGGGGCGACTTGACGTCGACGGCTTCTGCTTCCGGCGGGTTAGCTGCTGCTGCTGCTGCTGCTGCTGTCCTGCAGGGTGATGAGCCAGTCAGGCGTACCTGGGAGCGTGTCGGAACGAGAGGTGAAGAAGTCCATCGAGTTGGGTCGAGTGGAGGAGGAGGGAGGTTGCAAGCGCGCGGCGGAAGGTCTTCCCCAGCGAGCTATTCTCTCGGCGACCCTTGCTAAACGACTGCAATTACTGCTCTAACAGCTCTCCTACCTTGAGAACTAGCTCTTCGCTTCCCCACTGCCCAACGAGCTGGACTCCAATCGGCCACCCATCCTCGCTCCTCCCGACAGGCACGCTCATCGCAGGCAACCCAGCGAGCGACGACGGCACGTTGAGGACGTCCTGCACATAGCCTGCCGTCAGAGATCCAGGATAGGTTGAAGCCAAAGGCGCTGTGCCGATGGCTGAAGGGTGGACGATGAGGTCGACCCGTTCGGCGTCGTCGCGTTGACGAGGAGTCGTCGAGGAGAGGGGATTGGTCGCTCGGAAGACGGCGTCGAATTCGAGTTGGATCATTCGACGAACGCGCTGTGCTTGGAGGAAGTAGTTGTCAAACTCTCTGCGGCGAGCGAGGTCAGAACGACGTCGAAAGCGAGCGAGGAACATCGTACTCTGCCGACAACGCGTGCGTTCCAAGAAGCAGACGCTTCTGAACTTCCTTTCCAAAGCCTTCCGAGCGTGTTGAACCGTATAGGAGGTTGCTCTCTCCGCCGTGCGTACTTCGAGGCTGATCCGCGACAGCTCTCGCTCCTGCAGACCGAAGAGTAAGCGGCGCGCTCGTAACGGCAAGAACTTGACTCACCGTAACGCGTACCGTCGAAGCGAGCAAGGTTGCTACTGGCTTCAGCACTTGCGATCACGTAGTAGGCGCTCAGAGCGAGCGGAGTGGAAGGGAGCGACACCGAGGTCAGCGTCGCGCCGAGCTCTTGCAAGGTCTGCAAAGCACGACGGAACGGAGGGAGGACGGCAGGAGAGACTTCTTCGAGGAAGTACTCCTGAGAACGATGATGATCAGCGGAGGATCTGCTTGAGAACACAAACGGCCTTACCGCTGGCACGCCGACTCGGAGTCCAGCGAGGCTGCCTTCGGAACATGGAGAAATTTGAGCTGCGGCGCGACGACGAGCTTCGAGCGAAGCAGAGGTCGGGTCCTTCTCATCGAACGCGGCAAGAAGATCTGGCCGGCACACATAAGCAGGATTGACGCGGGACGAGAAGGCGTGAGCTCACCGAAGGTAGTGCGAACGTCCGCTACGCGCTTCGCCATAATCCCCACACAGTCTAAGCTGCTAGCGTAGGCAATCATTCCCCATCGCGAGAGCATGCCGTACGAAGGTTTGAGCCCCACCACTCCGCAGTAGGCAGCTGGCAAGCGAGTCGATCCTCCGGTATCTGATGCGAGAGCGCTAAACGGGAAGCGTGAGTGGTAGCCAACGCAGAGCGGAGAGGAACTCACATTCGGCAGAATCCAGCTGCTACAGCGGCAGCACTACCGCCAGAGCTTCCTCCTGCGACGCGATTCTCGCTCGCCAAAGAGGGCCCAGCTGGGTTCCTCGTCGGTCCAAAGTGCGAGTCGAGGTTGGCGGAGCTAAACAGAATGGTTAGTAGTTATCTAAATGTACAGGAATCGGACGAACCCCATGCCAAACTCGTCCATGTTCGTCTTGCCGACGACGATTGCACCCGCGTCCCTCAACCGCCGGACGACCGTGGCATCAAACGGACTCGTGTAATCTTTAGAGACAAAACCGTAAGAAGCTTTTCACACCTTCCATGCAAGAAATGCGCACTCTTGAGCATTCGGGAAGCAGCAGTGGTCGGCAAGTCGCGAGTGCAGAAGAGGTCCTTGATCGCCACGGGTACGCCATGGAGCGGTCCTGCGGTCGAGCTGGTGTACGCGGAGAGAGCATCTAAGGAGCAGGATCAACTCCAGCCAGCTGCGACTAGCGATCGACGCACCTTGAGGGGAGACGATGGAGGTGAACGCGTTGACCGAGGGATCGAGGCGGTAAGCGTTGCGGAGAGCCTGAGCGAGCTCCTGAGGCAGCTGAGTCAGTGCGCTACTCTCGAGAGCGTGTCGGGCAGCTGGAATCATCTCGTCGAGTCGTAGGTGGACAACCGACGTCGGTCGAATCCAAAATCCACGGCGCGGAAGTTTGCTCTTTGATTTTGATTTCCTTCCTCCCACTCAGCTCCCTCCACCATGCCCAAGAAGAGCGCCATCGCCTCGAAGGCTGCTGCCTCGCCCGCCAGCAAAAAGTCCCGCCCTTCCCCCTCGTCCGCCTCGCAAGGGAACAAGAAGCGAGCTCGCTTCGAAGGACCTGCAGCTCCTCAACCTCAGGCGAAGAAGGTCGCCAGGTCGACGCCCAAGAGCCTCAAGCCCGTTAAGGTCGTCCCCACGCCTGCTGCACCTCGCACTTTCATCGTCACCGCAGGATCGTACGAACGCCTCCTCTACGGCGCCTCCTGCACTCTCGTCCCCAGCACGACTTCCGCCTTCGACCTCCCCTACGAGCTCAGCGTCACCCCCATCTTCTCCTTCCCTGCCCACCTCTCCTCCCTGCGATCCGTCTCCGCCTCTCTCCTCGCCTCTCCCGGAACCGGCAGCGAGCGCAAGGTCGGAGGAAAGTACCTGGTGAGCGGAGGAACGGACGAGGTTATCAAGGTCTGGGACCTCAAGAGGAAAAAGGAGGTCGGTAGTCTTGAGGGAGAAGCTGCAGGTACGCGCGTTTCGTAGGGAGGAGGGACAGAGAAGGCTAGCTAACGTCTCGTTGACTTCCAGGGACAATCACCTGCTTGCGCTTCGTAGCTCAGCGCAACATGCTCCTCGCTGCGTCGAGTGATTCAGCTATTACGATGTACCGTGTGCGGGACTGGGTGCTCCTGAGGTCTGTCAAGGGACACAAGGGGCGAGTCAACTCGATTGACGCTCACCCCGCCGGTCGCGTCGCGCTCAGCGTTGGACAGGATAAGATGCTGCGAATGTGGGATCTCGTGGCCGGGAAGGCCGTCGCTACGATGAAGGTTGGCGAGGGTGAGCATACCTCTCAGAACATCGACGGGCTTTGCTGATCTAAAGTGGTTCGCAGAGGGCGATGTTGTGCGCTGGAACACCGACGGAACCAAGTTCGCCGTCATCTGTGCCTCGACAGTGACCGTGTACGGCATCGTAGGTCGCTGCATGTATTTGGAACGCTCGACGCTGAAGCTGACGACACCATCGCACAGGATATGGCGGTCCACCACACCTTCACCGCACCCTCGCGATTCCACGACGTGCGCTTCTGCTACTTCCCTATCGACGCCACCGATCCTAGCCAGTGCGAATACCTCTTCGTGGCGTGCGAGGACGGCAAGACCAGGGTGTTCGACATAACCACCAAGTCCGCTCCTCCCGCCGACGGCGAGGGAACGCCCCTAGAGGCGCTCGCACAGCTGTCAGCACATGCCAACCGGTACGTTCCACGTTCTTTGCCTGGTTCGCCGTCTCTGACACCTGTTTTCGATCCCAGAGTAAAGATGCTGGATCTCCTCGAGGTCGCAACCCCCGACGACACGCCCACCGACCCTTCCTCCACCATCATCCTCAGCTCCATCTCCTCGGACGGCAAGATTCATCTTTACGACCTTGCTGTCCTTGCAAAGCTTGCTGGCGGCAAACACATCCCTGGAACCGACCCCGTCGACGTTCCTCCCTCGGCTACCTACGACACGGACGGCTCGAGGTTGACCTGCGTCTGCGTGATTGGAATGGCGGAGCAGGTCGCCAAGGTGGAGAAGGGAGGGGAGTCGGAAAGTGACGAGGAGAGCGACGAGGAGATCGCGTTCGACAGTGAGGAGGAGATCGCTTTCGACAGCGAGGAGGAGCTGGAGATGGAGGAGGAGGACGAGGACGAAGAGGAGGACGAGGAGGAGGAGGAAGAGGAATGAGTAACCGGGCAGTGGTTATAAAGCTGTTTATCCTCTCATCAACTTCTTACGAGCGAGAGGGAGAACCTGGGAGAAGACATCGAAACAACGAAAGCAGCCGCGTCCACCTCTTCTCCTCCCACCACTCTCCCGTCCTTCCACCGGCTCTAGACGCTTTGCAGTCTTGAGCTACCTCGACAACGGCAATGGCAACGTCGCGACTCAAGCGAAAGGTTGAGCAGCGGGCTGAGGACGGCTCTGCTCAAGGAGGCTTCGGCAACCTCCTCGAATCCTTCGTCTCGCTGGGAACGCCGCTGCCGTCGCTCGCATCCAAGGCCGATGTAGGAGAGTTCAAGCCGATTTGGGAGCAGGAGGTGGTGGATGAGAAGGGCAGGTACGTGCAAGGTTCCTGCTGTGCGTCGACAAGACTCAGCCTGACCTGCGTGCAGGCGGAGGCTTCATGGGGCGTTCACCGGAGGATTCAGCGCTGGCTACTTCAACACTGTGGGCTCGAAAGAAGGTAGGCGGACTCCTGTTCAGTGAGTTGCGCGACGGAAGCTGAGAACAGCACCTCAGGATGGACGCCCACGACCTTCAAGTCCTCTCGCGCGGTTCGAGGAGCTCAAGGCGGGGCCAAGAACACTGTCGATCTTGCAAAGGACCTCATGGACGACGAGGTGAGTTGGCGCGCCCGATGAAGGGTATCCGTGTGGTGGCTGACTCGAGCTCATGTCCAGGACCTCGCCGACCTCACCTCTGCCCGCACCCTTCAAACAGCAGCAGCCTACGCAACTCCCGGCGTAGCCTCTTATGATCCCCTCCTCGGCAACTACGACCCCTCTCTCTCAGCTGTCCCCACCACCACTCCGGCCGCGACCGCTCTCCTCGCTTCCCTCATCCAGCCAGCCTCGACCCGGATTGGAGCCAAGCTCATGCGACGAATGGGATGGAGAGAAGGTCAGGGCGTAGGGCCTCGGGTGACGCTCGATCAGCGTCGAAAGCAGGCGAAGGATCTCGGATTGAAGCTCGAGGAGGAGCACGAGGACGCCGACGAGGCCGCGAAGCACTACTACGCGCCGCTGGACCGACCGCTCGCGACGCTGGAGGAAGTTGGAGTTGCGACGGATCGTGGATGGGGTCTGGGATACACGCCTGGGCCAAGCATCGCGTCTTCGCACCGGCAGGCTTCAAGCTCGAGTGCCGCCGCCCTCGTCTCGCTCGAGTCCGACGACGTCTACGCGGGCTCCTCTGCGCTTCCCTCCGGCGATGTCAAGAGCTGGAGCGTTGTTGAAGTCGACGAGGAGCACGAGGAGCATTACGTGAGCGGGAGCAGGACGGGCGCGCGGCAACAGGCAAAGGTACGTGGTGCTGCGATGTAATCCGAATCCCTGACTCACGAAGTTGCGCAGAGACCCGCCGCTTCGTCGCAGAGCTTTTACGACGGAAGTCGCGTCCTCGCAGGATTCAGCGTGCAGCGAGATGTGGTTACGGGACCGTCGACGTACGTCCGTTCTCCTCGCAAGAGCGAGGACATGCTGACGCGCCCGTCGGGTTATACAGATCGCAACTTCCTCCCGCACCACCGCGAGGCTGGCAACCAGATCCGAAGCGCATATACGCCGATTCCACCGCTTCGCAAGACAAGGGCAAGGGACGCCAACTTGATGCGGAAGAGGTGCGTCTTTCGTAAAGCTCATCTCCGTTACTACGTTGACTCAAACTCTCCTGCACAGCGAGGAGCTCTTCTCGGCGAGAAGCTACCTCCTCCCCTCCCCAAATCCGTCTTCGACTACATGTCTGCGAAAGACAAGGAACGGCTCGCCTCGATCTCGAAACCCCCTTCCCACGACGCGCCTTCAGCAACGACCACCTCATCACAACAGCCAGATAGTGTCGTCCCTCTCGTCATTCCGCCTCTCGATGGCCCGACCGCTCTCGCCGCCCTCAAGGGATTCCAGCCGTTCTCCGCGTCTTCCACCTCCCCAGACCCCGCTCGACAAGCCCGCTACACCCTCTACCTTCAGTTCCAAGCCCACCTCCTTCCTTCATCCGCCGCGACTCTCCCATTCGGTCCTCGCAAGCTGCCTTCCGGCGCAACGCAGACCATAGCCGAACTCAATCGCGAGCTGGACGACTACGCGCGAGCAGCACGCGTCTTCAAGCCCGTCACTGGCATGCTCGCGGGACGATTCACGAGTGGTGGCTTGGGAACGACTCTACAAGCGGCGCCCGCCGCACCAGGTCTCTACCAACCACCGCCAAAGGCGTTTACGAGCGCAACGGACGGAGGGGGAGCAACCGGGCAGCAGGAGCGACCGGAGATGCTCACGCCCGCTCAGAACGCCGCCAGAGTCGGCATGTTTGGCCCTCTGACGCGATCGGCGGAGTCCTTCCGACCCGCTCGCCTCGTCTGCAAGCGCTTCGGCGTTCGCGTTCCGTACGAAGAGGGAGAGGAGCAGGAGGCCGGTGGACGGACGAGGGTCGAAGGATTCGACGGCGGTCGGGCTTCTACGGCAATCGGGGACCTACGCAGGAGGTGCTTGGGAAGGCGAGCATGGAGGCGTTGATGCAGAGCCAGGGCTTCCGACGCCTCCAACCTGCGGTCGAGCAGTTCGACGGCAGCGGTGCAGCTACTGCGGACCCGGCGACTGGCGACCTCAAGCCTCCTGGCGCTCCCGACGTACCCAGCACTCGCGCTCGAGCACCGGATGCTCCGACCTTGGCGACTGTCGGATTGGGAGACGATGAAGCTCAAGGCGCCGAGACGTTGACGGAGCAGAGGGCGCCTCGCGACATCTTCGCTGCCATCTTCGCCGACAGCGACGACGATAGCGACGACGACGACGATGCGGAGGACGACTCGGAAGGCTCGAAAGCCGCGCACCCGGTCGTCCAGCCCACTCCCACCATCGCCCCGTCCACGACCGCCCCTCCTCGCGATTTCGCTCCCCCATCCCTTCCCGACGTCGTCCAACCAGAACCCGTCGTCGAACCCTCCGAAAACCCTCTCTCCAGCATGAACCACTCTCTCTACCGACCCAGCTTCGTCTCCACCGCCGTACGGACGAGCAAGCCCGAGGGCGAGACGAAGAAGAAGTCGAAGCGCAAGGCGAAAGTCGCGCTCAGTTTCGACGTCGAGGATGGTGAGGAACCTATGATGGCGCTACCCGTCAAGAAGAAGATGAAGCGGACGGTGGAGGAGGCTCCGAAGGTTGAGAAGGAGGTCGAGGTCGAGGACGAATGGACGGAGGCGAAGTCGACGGTACACCCGTCGCTGTTGGCAGGCAAGAGGGCGAGGGCTTCGGATCTGTACGATTGATTCGCGCAATGCATACCTTTGGATAGCATCGAGCACGTTTGAGGATACATTGCGAGGAGAGGAGCTGAGAGCGTCGCCCCCCGCGCCCTCCGCCGACGCCGGTTTCCTTCCTCCCTTTCCTCTTCACCTAGAACAAGATGGCAAAAGCCAAGTCAAGGCAAGCCTACCTCTTTGTAGCTCTCCGCGTACCCAGCGCTAACGTCTGCCGCGACAGGTTGGTGATCGTCAAGCTTCTCAGCAGCGCAAAGACCGGGTTCAGCTACATCGCCAAGCGACCCCGTACAGCCGAGACCAAGCTGGCCTTCATGAAGGTAAGCTTCCTGTACGCAGGCGACTCTGTGAACAGGCGCTGACTCTGCTGTTGAACGCCCAGTTCGATCCTAAAGGTACCGCGCTTTTGCTTCTCTCTCGACTGGCACTCACACTCTCCCGCGCAGCTGGACGCCATGTGCTCTTTACGGAAGCCAAGCTGAAGGGAAACTGAGGAACGTCGGACTGGTTGGATGTGGGAAGAGGGGGCAAGACGGGGGGAGCAGATGTATTCAGAGGAGATGGGAGGGGAGGGGAGCTGATGTACAGTGTGGGCACCGCCGCTGCTCTCACGGACAAGCAAAGAATGCAGATGGGATCGAATGCACGTCTAAAGCAGCTACCGCCTCGTCCAGCTCCAGGACTCTCCCTCGGGCCTGCTCTCCCTCTCGGGCCTGCTCCTGAACTCGGTTACGACGAGTACTCCTTGGCAACGAAACCGCTGATGATCATCTTCTGGATCTGTGTGGTGCCTGTGAAATGGGGAGAAGGAAGGGAGGTCAGCTCAAGCTTGCGGCGTGAACATCGGAAGGAGCACGCACCCTCGTAGAGCTCAAACTGTGGCGGCGCGGGCAAGAAAGTCAGCAAGGGACAGCGAGGAGACGTGGGGAGAACTGCGCACGATCTTGCTGTCACGGCTGTGATGAGGAGCGAGCGTCAGCAACTATCGCAATGGAACGGGAGGAAGGACGCACTAGAGCTTCTCGACAGGGTATTCGGTATTAAATCCTGCTCCACCGTAGATCTGAACGGCGAGGTTGGCGTTGGAGACGGCGTGGTGCGAAGCGAGAGCCTTGGCGATCGAAGCGTAGTAGGTGTTCTTGCGACCGGCGTCCTTCATCCACGACGACTTCCAGACCATCGCTCGGGAGCTCTCGACTCCAATCGCCATCTCGGCGAGCATGAACGAGACGGCCTGGTGCTTGATGATGGGCTTTCCGAACGTCTTGCGGTCGTGCGCGTACTTGGCTGCCTCGGCGAGCGCGCGCTGCGCAAGTCCGACGGCTCCAGCAGCCACAAGAGGCCGAGTGATATCGAAAGCTCCCATCGCGATCTGCGAACGGATAGTTTAGTGGCGCAGCGTAAGGCGATTTCCAGCAAACGCACCTTGAAGCCCTCGCCGACCGCTCCTACGACGTTCTCTGCGGGAACAACGACGTTCTCAAAGTTAATGAGGCGCGTGTCAGAGCAACGCTGTCCCATGTTGACGAGCTTGGGGTCGACACTGCGTAGGCGAGAGGTTAGGATCGAGTTGACGAAACTGAGCGGATCGAAGACTAGCGTGATTCCCGCCGAGTCGCCATCCACGATGAAACCAGTCATGCCCTTGTGTCCAGCGGCAGCGTCGGTTTGAGCGAGAACAAAATACCAGTTGGCGAAGCCTCCGTTGGTGATCCAGCACTAAAGAAGGAGCGAAATCAGGAACCATTTATCGCGTTTGCGAATCGACAACTCACCTTTGATCCGTTCAGCACCTGCATCGAAGCACATCACAATCAGCTTGCGTTCGTTGTCGACACAGAGCGAAGGGAAGGAACGCACGTAGTGGTCTCCCTCCTTGACCGCCTTGGTCTGAATTCCTGCGACGTCCGATCCCGCTCCAACCTCGCTCACACCGTACGCGCACACAACAGGCTCATCGACGCAACGTCCCAGGTACTTCTTCTTCAGCGCCTCGGATCCTGCGAGAATGAGGGGAGCCTGGGCGAGTCCGCACGCCTCCATCGCTGCGAAAGGTCAGAGCCGATCCGATCCCGACGAACGAGTGGCAACGCGTACCCGTTTGGACTCCAGTGCAGCCGTACGCCAACTCCTCGGTGATGAGAGCGCAGGAAAGAACGGGAAGCCCGGGACCACCGTACTGTTGGCGGAGGCATGATCAGCGAGAGCTCCAGAAGCTGAATCGACTACGTACAGCCTCGGGTATGTGAAGGTTGAGCAGACCAGTCGAGTGAGCCTTCTTGATGATATCCCAGGGGTACGCCATGGAGCGGTCGAGGGCAGCAGCTACCGGGGTGATCTCGTTCGCCTGCCGAGAGAGGGGGATCAGCTCGAGTCCGAGATGCGAACACGTTTGTCGCAGGGTGTGGTTCCAGTCAGCTCCCCCTCCCAGTACTCGTCGTCCTACCACCGAAACAGCAGGTGTCCTCCTTCCATCCTCCGTCACCGTCGTTGCTGAGATCGAGATCGAGAGCTCGGAGTGGAAGCTTGTGATTGATTGTGCCACTCACGGTGAAGTCCCTAGCGAGCTCCTGGAATGCGAGCTGGTCCTCATTAAGTCCTGCGCGCGGGGTAGGCCGTGGTTAGCTGTCGCCTTGAAGAGAGCTGGACTGAGCAGAACTTACCGAATGAAGGCCCTCTCGAGTACTCCTCAGGATCGATTGACTCGCTGGCGTAGTTGCGACGGGCGAAGGAGGTAGTAGAAGGTGAGATTGTAGTCCTCTTGATAGCGCGTGCTGCAGTACGGGAGAGCATCTTCGCGACAGTCAAGAGAGGAAGAAAGTCAAGAGAATGATGTGACCGCTCCATTAGAGACGCCGTTAGCCGGATTTTGAATTGATCCAATTAAATTCATTACAGGGAAATTGAAAGTAGGAAAATTGTTTACTCTTCAATTCGTTTACTTACTTTCAGTTAAGGAGTGTTCTGTCTACTCGCTGTTCGCTCTCTCCTTCTCCTTCCTCAGCTTGAAACCAAGCGCCGCCTCGCCCCTTCTCTCCCTCAGCCTAACTCGAACCTCCACCGGATTCAACTCTGAGCGGGGAGTGGAATCTCATCCTTGACGACCTCCCCCTCTCGCCACGACCTTCCGACGACGACCACGATGAGCGGTTACTACGCTCAGCAGCAACAGCAACAGCAACCACACAGGGACAGTAGGAATAACGCCTACGCTGAGTTATTCAGTCGACCCGCACCCTCCTCTTACCCTTCAGCCCGCAACACACCTCCTCCCGGACCCTCCAACTACGCCTCCAGCAACGCCAACTCACAACCTCCTTATCGACAACCTCAGCCAGGCCAACGGTCCTCCAGTGCAGGCAGCTTTCGATCCCAGATCGGTAGAGGAGGAGGAGGAGGAGAGCAGGGAGCGGCGGGTCAGCGTTCGAGCTACTATCCGCCGTCGTCCGAGTCGTCCTACTCGCCGTACCAGCAGCAGACGCCCTATCAAGACCCGGTCAACTCCTCTCGGCAGCTGCAGTACTCGTCCCCGTACCAGCAGTACCAGTCTCCCGACCTCTACCAGGGCTCGTGGCAGCAACAACAGCCACCACCCCCACAGCAACCCCTCCCGCCGCCCGACCGCTACTCCCGCGCCTACCCTCCAGAAGGACAACCCGATTACTCGTTTGACCCTAGCGGAGGTTGGAACAACTACTCGTCCCCTCGCTCAAGCTACGCCCCGACTCTCGCCTCCGGACCCTCCAGCGCATCGACTTCCTCCCTCTACTCCTCGAGGACCTCCGGAACTCCCGCCACTTCCCTCCAACACCAGTACTCGGCGGCACCTCACCGCACAAACGGCTCGCCAGCCTCCCTCTCCCCTTCCGCCTCCTCCATCCATCTCCCTACGCCCTCCTCCCCTCCCCCTCGCCTTCCCGCCCACGACGACTTTGATGGCTTTGAAAGCTCTCGCGCCCCCGATGCACGAGATTCGGCGGAATGGTCAGCGTATGACGGAGGGGGAGGAGTGCCAGGAGGTGGTCAAAGAGGATCTGCCGGCTCGCTGTACGGCTCAAGTGTGACCGAGGAAGTAGATGGATTTGACCAGCATGGGTCATCGTCCACCTCTCATTATCGTGAGTTTACCCCTGCTTGACGGAGCGCAGAAGGGAGCTGACGATCACCTCTGCTGCCAGAGTACTACGACCAACCTCACTACTGCGGCGGCCCCAACGACCTCTCCCGCCGACAGTCAGGCGAGAGCGAGCAGTTCTCTCTCTATCGAGGCAACAGCTCGAACGATCCCCGACCCCTTCTCGCGCTCAATCCCTCCCTCATGTCCGTCTCGACCGTCGCCCACCCTCACCCTTACCACCCCAACGCCCCTCCCTCCCCTTCTACCTACGCCACATCCCTCCACAGCCGGCGCTCCTCCGAATCCGTTCGCGTTCTTCCCACCCAGCCCAAGGCGCCGCAGGCCCAGGATCGCGCCTTCTCCTTCTCCAGCACCTCGGAACGTCCCGACATGCGCACCGACACCGGTCGGCCCCACTCCTCCAGCCACACTCCCACTCCCGCCTCCGTCAACGGTACCGCCGTCGTCCCCCGCCGCGCTCCCGTCGTCTACCCCGCACTCCTCTCCCGCGTCGCCGAGGCGTTCAAGACCCGCATCACCGTCAACGAGCGCGTCAAGGATGGTCTCGTCTACTCGGACACGTTCGACGGACGTGATGCCGTCGACAAGATTGCCTACATCATCAAGACGACGGACCGAAACCTCGCCCTCCTCCTCGGTCGCGCTCTCGACGCTCAAAAGTTCTTCCACGACGTCACGTACGACCATCGACTACGCGACTCGCCGCTCGAGCTGTACCAGTTCAAGGAGCGTCTTTCGGGGGCGTTCATGTCGTCCGAGGATCTCACGCCCGCCGGGGATGGTTACGCTGCGGTGGGAGGAGCGGCGGCGAGAGCGGCCTCGACGACGGACACGGTGGCGAGCGACGAGTCGACGTTCCCGTCCGGAGTGTTTACGCTCCTGACCGACTGCTACTCGCCGACGTGCACGAGGGACCGACTATGCTACAGCATCGCCTGCCCCCGACGGCTCGAGCAGCAGGCACGACTGAACCTCAAGCCCAAGCCTGGACTGCAGCGGAGTCTGAGCTCGGAGAGTCTGGGTGATTTGAGGGTGCGCTTTCCCCTTTGTTTGAGGCTTGGGAACGACGTGCTGATCATCGCGCGACGAAATGCAGGAACCTGGATCGCTTTGGATTCACTCGGTGCCTCAGGACGTGGCCGATTCGACGTCCGAGTCGGAGAAGAAGCGCCAAGAGGCTCTCAACGAGGTCTTCTACACCGAGCGCGACTTTGTGCGCGACATGGAGTACCTCCGCGACGTGCGTTCCCGTCGTCTTGTTGCTTTGGCGCTCGAGCTGACCGTTTCCACTCCGCAGTCCTGGATCAAGCCCCTCCGAACGCTCGACATCATTCCCGAAGCTCGTCGGGAGGACTTTGTCACTCAAGTCTTCTGGAACGTCCTCGAGATCCACGCCGTCAACGTTCGCCTCGCCGACCTGCTCAACAAGCGCCAGAAGCAAGCCCACGTCGTCGACAAGGTCGGAGACATCTTCCTAGAGCTCGTTCCTCACTTTGGGCCGTTCGTCAAGTACGGCGCTCACCAGCTCTACGGCAAGTACGAATTCGAGAAGGAGAAGGCCGCCAACCCCGCTTTCGCCAAGTTCGTCGACGTGAGCCACCTTTTCGTACTCTCCTCGCGTGCGGGTTCTGACTCAATCGATCACAGGAAACGGAGCGCATGCCCGAATCGCGCAAACTCGAGCTCAACGGATACCTCACCAAGCCCACGACTCGCCTCGCACGGTACCCTCTCCTCCTCGAAGCCTGCCTCAAGAACACTCCCGACGACAACCCCGACAAGATCATTCTCCCCAAAGTCGTCAAGCTCGTGCGAGAGTTCCTCCACAAGGTCAACATCGAGACGGGACGGAGCGAGAACCGCTTCAACTTGGCTCAACTCGATCAGCAGCTCGTCTTCAAGAACGGCGAGGCAGTCGTGCGTTCACTTCCGCCCTGCCTGTGCCGAGTCCGCTCCTGACGTTGACTTACAGGATCTCCGCCTGCGCGACGAGGATCGAGAGATGATTTACAAGGGACCGCTCAAGAAGCGCGGCGGGACTCAGAGCGAGAGCGCCGAGCTCCAGGTCTTCCTCTTCGACCACGCGATCCTCATGGTCAAGCAGAAGAGCAAGAACGAGCAGTACAAGGTCTACCGCAAGGTTCGTGCTCGCATTCCTCGTCGACGCCTGTGCGTTCTGACCCCTCTCCCCTTTAGCCCATCCCTCTCGAACTCCTCGTCGTCGCCCCCATCGACGACAGCGGCTCCGCTCGCGCCGGCGCCGTTCGACCCAAGTCGCTCATGTCTCGCGGCTCGAACGCGCGGTATCTCGCCAACCCTCCCCCAGGCGTCGACAAGAACAGCAAGCAGGGCTTCGCCATGACGTTCGTCCACCTCGGTCGGCGAGGCTACCAGATCACGTTGTGGTCGGCGTCGTGGGCGGGGCGGAAGAAGTGGCTCGAGAAGATTGAGGCGCGGCAGCAGGAGCTGCGCGAGCGGAGCCTGGTCTTTGAGACGTTGCCGCTGAGCTCTGGATACTTTGTCGGAACGAACCGAGTGACGTGTGCGGCGCCGTTCGGTGAGTCCTCTCAACGAGCGTCCTTCGCGTTGACGGTGCTGACCTGGCGTTCTCGCAGACAACGGTAACCGCATGGTCTACGGCACCGACAACGGCGTCTACCTCTCCGACCTGTGCGACAAGAACAAGGTTCCCGTCAAGGTCATCTCGGTACCGAACGTGACCCAGCTCGACGTCCTCGAGGAGCAGGGTATCCTCATCGTCCTGGCCGGTGCGTCCCTCTCCGCCCTGATCGAAAGCTGTCGTCTGACTTGCCATTCACCTTCAGACAAAGCCGTTCAGACCTTCTTTGTCGACAACCTCGATCCTGGAGACGCGGTCGGAGCTGCGAAGCGCGCTCGCAAGATCTCCTCTCACGCGACCTTCTTCAAAGCCGGTCAATGCCTGGGTCGTACGCTCGTCTGCGTCGTCAAGTCGGGATCCGTCTCCAGCACTATCAAGACTCTCGAACCGATCGACCAAGCCCGAGGGAAGAAGCAGCCTGCGATTCGCAAGTTCCTACAAGGCAGCAACGAATCCCTCCGCGTCTTTAAGGTGAGGAGCTCCCTCCGATCACCGAGACGCCGTAGCTGACGTCTCACGCTCCCAGGAATTCTACATCCCGACCGAATCCAGCTCAGTCCACTTCCTCAAGTCGAAGCTCTGCGTCGGCTGCACGAAAGGCTTCGAGATCGTCGACCTGGAGACGCTCGACACGCAAGGTCTCCTCGATCCCGCCGACTCATCTCTCGACTTTGTGCAAAAGCGAGAGACAGCGCGTCCGATCGCAATCTACCGCATCGAGGGAGAGTTCCTCCTTTGCTACGATGGTAAGCCCGACTCCGCCTTGACGTTTGGCGACCGCTAAACCTCCGTTTTCTCGCAGAGTTCGCCTTCTACGTCAACAAGAACGGTTGGCGGGCCAAGTCGAACTGGATCATCCAGTGGGAGGGCTTTCCGACGAGCTTTGGTGAGTGTACTGCTCGACAAGCTTCCTTTTCCGCACGCGCTGACGAACCCTCGCAGCTCTCCATTACCCCTACGTCCTCGCCTTCGAACCCACTTTCGTCGAAGTGCGGCACGTCGAGAGCGGCGCGCTCATGCAGATCATCCCCGGCAACAACCTCCGCTGCCTCTTCGCCGACATCCGCTCCCTCTTCGCCTACTCCATCGACGCCTGGCGGCTCCTTCTTCCCTCCGTCGACGTCACACTACGGCTACGCCAATCCAGCGGCAGCCCACCCCGTCTCGCGCTTCCTTTCGGCGACGACGAGGTCCGAGATCATCCTCGCTGACCTCGGGGACGGACGAGTTTTCAGTTTGCAGACCTCGCTGGGCGTGGGGGGCTGAGGGAAGAGCAGTTTAATGTGGAGTGGAATACTGTAAACGAGTCGTATACGATCCTTCTTCCTGTACTCTCTCCGTTCACTGTCGTTCTCTCGCTTGCTCTCGCGCCGCGATGGTTCCTCCAATCTGGGAATAGTATTTCAGAAACCGAAGAGCTTCTTCTTCTTCACCGGCTTTGACGGACTCGCTTCTGCTGGTGCAGGTGCAGGTGCAGGCGGAGGAGCCTGCTGCGAAGCGTAGTACCCCGCCTGCGGCTGATAGCGATCTGGCTGCCGCGGGCCTTGAGGAGAAGGTTGGGCGCGAGTGAGAGTGGCGGGACGATGTTGCTGAGGTTGTTGCGGAAGTGGTGGGTTGAGAGGGGCGCTGGGGGAGGCGGAGGAGGAGGAGGCGAAACGCCGGTCGAGTGCGGCCTGAGGGAGTTCGGCGGGACGAGTGGGAGGGGCTTTGCTGGCCTTCTTCGCCGCGTCGTGCGTGAAGCCCGACTTGCCGTGAGATGCAAGACCAGCTCCTCCCCCGCGATCCAAGTTGGAGAGGTCGGTGACGAACTGCTCGGGAGTGACGATGTTGGTGGAACCTGCGAAGTGGTGAGCAAGAAGTGGTGAGCAAGAAGTCTTGAGGTGAAGAGGAGCGGGCTTACCGATGAAGATGTCCTTGTTATGCGCGTCGGAGACCTTATACGCAGCTCGAATCTCCGAGTAGGCCAGCCCGCCCGCGACGAAGACGATCACTCGCTGCCGAGGCTCGTTGACCGGCTTTCGCCCTCTCGAAGACGTCCATTGCGGCCTGGCGCTTCGCAAAGAGCCGGAAGTGGGTAGCGCTGGCCGGTCGGAAGCAGAACTTCCAGAAGGCGGAGGGGCATGGCGGACGTAGGGGAAAATGGTCTGGTCGAGCGTGCCGGCAAAGTGTTCCTGCGCAGGGCTCGAGAGTGAGCAGCTGCGCATCCAGAATAACCAGCAACATCACGCACCTCGAGCATGTACTTGATCGTCGGTTGATAGCGCGAGATGTCGTACGCGTCGTCTTCGTTTCGCTGCTTGAACAACGCTTTCCGCTTCTTGCCCGAGTCCTGTCGCCGAGTCGGTCAGCTTCGCTTCGAGCCAACGGTAAAACGCTAAGCGCACCTTCGAAACGTTCACGCCGAGGTAGATGAGGTTGTTGACGGCGTCCATCTCGTGGAGAGCAAGCCGAGCGTGCTGGTATAGTCGCTTCTTGTCTCCCTCAGGAACCCCGTCGCGGTGCAGGATGTAGAGAGCAATGATTCGAAGCTTGTCCGAGGAGCTGTGAGAATCAAACGATCAGTCGTAGGTCCTAGGCTTCGCGAGAGAAGCAGCGAACCTGACGGATCGGTCGTCGAGAAGCGGAACCATCTCCTCCACGAGCGTCTTGGGCGTCTTCCCTTCCGGCGTAACTCCCGTCGCACAGCACTGAACGAAGAAGCAAGTCAGTAAATCACGAACGAAAGCGCGGCACAATGAATGACCCACCTGCTCGACCGACGCGCACAACGGTAGCTTCTTCGTCTCGAACAGACCCATACACTTCTCCGCCATGGTGAGATGAAGCGAGAGCTGCAGGATCGTCGTCAGCTCAGCTGCACTCGTTCCCAGTTAAATGTTGGCCGCACCTTCTCCTTCGCCTCTCGAAGCTGCGGTAGGCTTGCCAGCATGTCTCGCATATCGTTGAGGCTCGTTCCCCTGCGAGACACAGCATCAGTAAAGCTCATCAAGTCAACCTGCGAAGCCCCACGTACCCTTCTGATCCAAACTGCCCGTTGTGATCCCCTGCGTACGCTTTGAAATCGGCGACCAGCTTGTCGAGAGCGTCCTTCATGTGCATGTGCCGAATCTCGGTCCAGACCTTGTCGTCGTCCGTCAGGATCGCCTGCTTCTCCTCCATCGTGCCAGCAGCGTTTCGGAACGAGTAGCTGCGAGCGCGAGTTTGTGAGCGTAGGTCTCCAGCGAGCACGGGCCGAAAGCGCGTACTTGTACTTTGTTCCGTCCTCGATGTTCAGCAGATCGTTGCACATGGCTTGGTACGTGAACTCGTGAAGGAGAGGCGCGTAGAGGTCCATGGAGCGATCGGTGATGAACAGGACGCCACGAGGTCGTGGCGGATCCGGTATGGGCTGATACAAAAGTCGAATCAGCTCCTCCCCATCCATTGCACCGCCATTATACGCACAGGAAATTCGCTGTTATCCCGTGCATACGCATCGAGCTCCGCCTGCAGTCGGTGCGCCAGCCGCTTCCCCACATGCTCTCCCGCAGCGAGAGCAGGTCCGAGAGGAGCGTGGAACGAGTTTGGAGGGTTGTAGTACCGAATGAGAGGGTATTCACCCAGCGTAGCGAGAGTATTGACGAGCTGCAAAAGGGAGTCAGCTCCCTAAACTCCCACAACAACCGCACAAGGCACTCACAGCTCGGCTCATCCACGCGATCTCCTCCTCCCAAAGCTGCAAGCTCTCCTTGGGACTCCGCTCCGGTGGTGCGTAGAGAGTGAAGAAGGACCTAGGAGACCGCAACGAGAACGCTCGACGCTCGACAGCTACTCGCGATCAGCACGACGTCCCTCCCTCTCTGAGCGCAAGACGCACCATGGAAGTTGACATAGAGCTCCGTGAGCGCCTGCAAGTAGTTCCCTGGAAGTCCCGCCGTCAACCGAGCGACCAGTCCATCGTCGATACCTGCGGGGTAAAGAGTCGGCTCAGCTTGCGTCCCGAACGCCGTCACACCCCCCGCGCTCACCATCCACGAAGTGCAGGTGCGCCGCAGCGTACTTTGGCGGTTCTGGACGTGGCGGAGGTGGGGCGTTCTTCTTGGACGAGCGAGGCGGAGCGGCGAGGGGTTCCTCGGGCGCGAAGTCCTTGAGAATGAGGGCGACGTTCTGGGAGGTTGGCATGAGGAGGTAGATGGCGTCAAGGTTTGGCTGAGGGGTCCTGGTCGCCGTGATAACATCCACCTCTGCAACAAAGGAACCGTCAGCTGAAGGACTAGAGAAGGGGAGGGGGGTGGGGACGGCGGCCAGAGCGGATGTGGTGGTGAGCGGAGGCCACTCACGCTGTACGCCCTCCTCGAGGATGTCATAGGTTGTCAGGACGCTCTTGAGCATCGCACTGGTGTGCTCGTCGACGATAAGGATCTTCCATCGCGACTTGACGGATCGGAGCGTGTCGAGATAGCCTGGAGGTGTTGAGGAGGTCAGTTGACTGGCCGCTGCTCAGGGCCACACCTCGGCCTGATGAGCTTACGTTGCTTGTGAAGACTGAGCAGCGAAGTCTCCATTCGCGAGGCGAGAGGTTGAGGAGGAGGAAGCTGTTCCCAAACACACTTCGGCGTCGCGCGCGACTCGGGAGCAGCGAGGTCGAACAGCACCTTCTCTCGATTCTCTCCAGGCGAACGACGCAGAGCAAATATAGCTTGATTGAGAACTAAACTAAAACGCCTACGAAAACTGCAGGAACAAAATTTGGATCTCAAGGTTCAGGACGAGAGGATGGGGATTGTAGATCGAGGGAGGTGGGGTGGGGGGAGTGGGAGTCGCGTTGAACAAAACACAAAGCACGGATTGCGGGATAATACTAGACGGATTGGGGAGAATGCAGGGCACTTAAGTTATGGGGAGAGAGTAGAGCAAAAAAAGGGTACTTTGAAATGCGAAAGGAAGGGGGAGGAGGGGGGGAGGACGCGACGACGACGACGCTCCTCAAGAGAAGTCGCGATCTCCGGAAGTGTACAGGACAGGCGCAAACACCGACGCCGCGCTGCCTGCTCCCGTCCCGATCGTCCCATTCCCGAGTGGCGTCCCCCTCCTCTCGTCCCTCGGCGTCCCTGCTCCACTCGCGTTGCTCCTGGGCGCGCCGACCGCGCTGATGCCGACCGAGGATCCAGGACCAAATAGCGCACTGCCTGTGCTGCTCGTCGAGCTCGAGGAACCGAACGTGAGGCCGTTCGAGACGACGTTGGCGTTGGTCGACGAGTGCCTCGACGAAGACGATGAGCGTTGCTGCTGGGAGAGAGGGATGCCGAAGGAGGAGGCCGTGGAAGATGCGGAGGACGAGGGGTTGTAGGGGAGGAGGGACGAAGTGGCGGTCTGGACCGAGGTGCCGTTGGTCGGAGGGTTGCTGCTGCCGAAGAGAGGCGCATGGCTGAACGAAGGCGGGCTGTTGAACGGCGAGAGAGGGTTGAACGACGCGTTGCTGTAAAACGCTGCATCGCTCCCGACTCCTCCGCTGGTCGTCACGGGGAGTCCGCCTCCAAAGTGGCCTCCTGGAGGCGAGAGGGGAGCGTACTGGCTGTCGCCGTTCCTTGCCCCACCGCCGCCCACGAGGAAAGTCCCGTTCGTCCCCACCTGCCCCAGTGCCGTCGGGTACGCGCCTTGCGGTCCAGCGTAGCTCTGCTGGTACGAACCCGCTGCGAAGGGGCCACCGACGAGCCCGTTTGGCGGACTGGCGAGGCCGAGGGAGCCCTGGTGGGGCGAAGCGATGCTGGTGTAGCCGTACTGGGAAGGAGGAATGGAGATGGTGGTGTTGTGGATGGAGGAGGGGACGTAAAGTACGTGCTGGAGGAAGAGCGAGGTCAGCTTGCGAGATTCTCGAATGAGGCGGTGCAGGACACGCACCTGAGTGTAGGGGGAGGCAGCGTAGACGCCTGGGTGCTGTTGCTGGTAGGGATCTGTGAGGTACGGAGCTAAAAACCTACCTCAGCTACCTTTAAGCGAGACGGAGACAAGAGGACTCACACATTCCCATCGGCGCAGCAAAAGGCATGTAAGGCGGCGGCTTTGCAAGTCGTGCTTTGGGGTCTCCCACAACACTTCGCCCTCCCGGTCCTCTGCAAATATCAGCGTGGGCATTAGCGGCTGCTCGTCTTGAGAAGAAAGCTTAAGCTCTTTACGCACGTCACATGAGCAGCCTGGTAGCCCTTGGGACCAGCGATGAGCTGGTACTCGACCTGTTCATGCATGCTGTCAGTATCAAGCTACACTTGAGCGGCGTCGAGCTCCCTCTTGACCTATTCTCCCTTAGCAAGCAGGACGCAAGTCAGCTGAGCCGTCCCCAGAGCGATGAACGGAGAGCGGGACTCACCTCAGCCAGAGACCTGAACCCTCCCTTGCCCACAATAGCACTAAAGTGCACAAAGACTGCGAGAAGAGCGTGAGCTTTGCAAGGAGACTCGAGGAAAGAAGCGTCCTCACCTTCTTGCCCACCCAGTTCCTCGGGGTTGCTGTGCACTACGAAGCCGTATCCCTTGGCCGCTGTTGACAGTCATTAGCTCCACCCTACCCACCGGCGCTCTCACCAGACGTACAGTTGAAGAACTTGCAGACACCGTGTCGGATCTGGCCTGGAGGTGCAGGAGCTGGGGAATGCGAGGGCGAGCGCTGCAAGTGGTGTGGCGGGAGTTGCGGAAGAGCGAGGGCCAGACCCGAGAGGTCGTAAGCTGATGTAGCCATGGGTGGACGAGGGGGAGGAGGTCGTGTTGCGATCCGCTGGAAAAGAGTTGGTCCCGTTTAGGAGGTCGACTTGTCGGTCGCGATGAGGGCCCGAGTTGAGTCGGAACTGAGTTGGTGTGGGGGAGAGCTGCTCGAGGAGACTACTCGAGGTGGGGTGAGCTTGGTGGGAGGTGCGGATGAGCTTGGAAGGAAGGCGGAGGTGGCGAGAGTTCGTTCGAGAAGAAGAGCGAGGTTGAGTTCGACGAGGATCGAGGGGCGGGAGAGTCGAGGATGGCTGTGAGCTACTAAGACTTGTAGTTGCTCTTTTAACTTGAACTTGAAGCTGGCTTGAGTCGTGCAGCTGGGAGAGGGAGTTAACCAACCGAGCTGAGGTTTGCGTTCGATCTCCGCCAGCGAAATCTAGATCTTCCCCCTCCTCCGCCTGACTCTCCTCAACTCGTTCCTTCCGGCTTAACCTTAAATGAGCCTGCATAGGCCCGCATAAAGAAACGGAGCTCAGAGAGTGAAGAGGTGTCGCGACAAAAAAACAACGACAACGACGGTCGCGTCTCTCCACACACGCGCCTCCTCTCCCTCGAGGTCCGCGCTCGCCCAGTTCCACGGATCTTGCACGCAAACGTCCAATCGTACATACACATCCTCCTCAATCTCAACGCTCGATACTGATTTTGGCGATGACGGGACTGCGAATCAGACGGGTCTCGTTAGCCCCGGCACGCGACCTCGACGGCACAGCGAGAACTCACTCCCACGCCTGCATGCTCGCCTTGTGAAGCGCAATCTGTCCATCGCAGAACCCACGCAGAAGCTCCTTCATCTCGGCGCGTTTGGCGAGCTGGAAGCCGGCGTGCTCGTTGAGAACTTCCTCGTTGAACGCCTGCGACGTGTCCTGCGAAGCGATGACGGCGTCTTGAAGCTGGAACGGTAGTGAGTGAGTCTCGCTACGGGTAAAAAGCGAAGGGAACCTGCTCACCTCCTTGATCTTGACGTCCAGTCTCGCCATCTTAGCCTCCTTGGTCCCTTCCACCTCTCCACCCCGCAAGCTCTCGACCTTCTCCTTGAAGTAGCTTCCAATTCCCATCCCATAGCCATACCCTCCTGCCAAACGATCGCGCTCGCTGACAAGGTTGGAGAGGTACGAGCTGAGCTCCTCAAAGTCGAGCTGCTTCTGATCCCGCAGTTTGAGGACCTGCCGGAACGCCGCCGAGTACGCCAGGAGCGAGTGCAAGTGCTCCAAGAACACCTCCGTCGTCGCGCCCGAGTTGTCGCGAATGTTGGAGCCAAACTCGACGAGCGCGCGCTCGAACCGAAGGAGCGGATCCGTGATGCCGCTCTCGAGGTATCCAAGCCCTTGGACGCTGGTGGCGAGATCCTCGTAGTCGCCCGAAAGGTCTCCTAGTCGCGTTCGACTCCGTGCGCCTAAGCGTTCGATCGACGAAAGCCCCTCCTCGAACTGGTCGAGGTGAGTTCGCATCTCGACGAACCGCTCGTCGGGCTTGCGCAGCTTGGCGAAGGCGTTGAGAAGGGTATCGGAGAGGTTGTCGAGGAGGCCAGCGGGAGGATCGGGATCGGAAGGATGGGAGATTTGAGTGTGCTTGTAGACGTTCTGTGGAGTGAGAGTGAGTTCGAGCGAGCGGGGGGGTGAGTTCAACCAAGGACGCACCCATTCAGTCGACTCGAGAAAGTTCTGGAAGAGGGAAGTGCGGGAGAGCCTAGGATGGCGAGCAAGGCGTTCCAAGAAGCGCTGAAGACTGCAGAGCTCATCAGCAAGGAAGGGGACTGTTACTGCGGCACCACTCACTCCATTCGTCTCCGTTCGATGAATTCAGGGCTGAAGCGGTCGCCAGTTAGATACTCTACGTATCGGAGCAGTCAGTATCAGCCTCCACAAGATCCAGCCACCGCAACTCACCCATACGATGCTTATCTGGGAGAGGGGGCACGACCGCGGCGGGGAAGTCACGAGTGAGGTGGTCCCGGAGGAAGGTGAAGTCCTGGAAGCGACGGCGAGAGGATGGGTTCTTGGAAGTGAAGTTTGGAAGGTCCGTCTGCCCCGCAGAGTCAGCTTAGCGCCCTCTGCTGCCCGCCAGAGCGTCACGCACCTTGCACCGCACCAGGAACGACACAAACTGGTCCTTGGTCCCTTCCAGCTCAATCTTGGGATCCTCTACTGCGACAGTGGTACGGGGAACATCCTTGAGAGAGACTTCTGGGGTCTGGTTGGAGGCGCCGACGACTGAGGGAGGAGCCTCCGAGGTAGAGGCCGGTTGGTCGTAGCTGGTGATGTCGTCAAAGTCCTGAGTCGAGCTGGAGAGAGTCGCCGTCTGGCCTGCTTGAGTCGTGGTCGTATCCCAAGCTACCGAACCTCCAAAGTCGTCGGCGTCGTTGTGTTCCATCGTCGAAAGGTGAGAGTTGGGAGTCAACATTGGTCAACAGCAACGTCGCCTCCTCTCTCCCTTCACCCCGTCCCTCAGGCTTTGAAGATGGCGTCAAAGAAGGCGAGGATCAGGTTCACTCAAGAGGAGATCCAGGATCAACTCGCTCAGCTCTACCTCTTCTCCTCTTTGTCCTCCTCAGCCGCGTCCGACATCGAACTAGGACCCATCATCCTCAACATCCATCGCTCGCGTCAACAGGATGCTTGTGCGTGGCGGTACGACTGGCTACAGGCCTCTACTGACAACGGCGTACAGATCTCACAGCTTTGAAGGCGTTTGTGGCGGAGAAGGAGGCTGAGATTGAAGCCGTGTGCACGCGGAACTACCAGGTGAGCTCCTC
This sequence comes from Glaciozyma antarctica PI12, assembly GCA_002917775.1. Taxonomy (NCBI): domain Eukaryota; kingdom Fungi; phylum Basidiomycota; class Microbotryomycetes; order Kriegeriales; family Camptobasidiaceae; genus Glaciozyma; species Glaciozyma antarctica. Next base: position 1,759,961 of record KZ627161.1, read on the forward strand.
TCCCCCTCTTCTTGCAGAGAGAGTACGGCAGCTAATGCCATAAGGAAGGACTTTGTTGGTTCTGTTTCCTCGCTCCTCCAGGTCCGGCAAGGAACGGTGTCGTTGAAACATCGCGTCGTCGAGTTGAACGAGGACGTTCAGAAGAGCGGGGGAGGAGTTGCGGACAAGGTGCGTCTAGGCGCGAGAGCTCTGAAGACAAGGACGAGCTAACCCAGCTTTGCGATGCGAGTAGAAGAAGGCTCTGCTGGAATCTCGACGCGTCGGCCAGAACATCGACGAGGCGATTGACACTCTCCAAGCTTGCCTGCGCGTCCTCGACTTGGCAAGCAAGGTCACCAGCTTGATTGAAAACGGCAAGTTCTTCTCAGCCTTGCGAGTGAGTGAATCCTCGTTCTGAGCCTGTGCGCGCGAGCTGACCCTGCTGCTGCCATCAGCAACTCGAGGACCTCCAGACGACGCACCTCAAGCCGGTCCTCCACTACCCCTTCGCCTCCCTCATGCTCACCTCCATTCCTTCGTCGCGTAACGGTATCCGGGAATCCGTCACTCGTTCGCTCAAAGCGTGGATGTACGAGGCTCGCAACGCAAGTCGAGCGGTCGGGAAGCTGGAGCGCGATGGAGGCGCGAGTCGATGGACGCGATGGAGGAGCGAGTGGACGGCGCGCAAGAGGAAGGAGAGTAGCGTCGCGCTCGCCAAGATCAACGGTCCCATCGAACTAGGTGTCAGCGAGCGACATGAACGTGAGCGGGGTCGTTTCGCGCGAGCGACGTCGGTACTGACCGCTCCGCTCGTCGCAGACAACGTGCTGGAGAACGACACCGTTCGGATTAACTTTAAGCCTCTATATCAATGCATCCACATCTACGACACGCTTGACGCTCGGGAAGAGCTCCAGCTAAGCTACCAGGCCGACCGTCGAGTGCGTCTCCTATTCTTCTCACCGCTAAGGTTTCCTGACACCTCTTCCGCAGGCCCAAGCGTTCCTACTTCTCTCCCAAACCGCCTCTCCCGGTGGCTTCTCCCTCGCTGCTCTCTCGGCCCTTCTCGAAGAGATCGTCGGATTCTTCCTCATCGAATCGCACGTCCTCCGCACGACCAACAGCTTCCGCTCGGAGCAGGACGTCGAGGATCTTTGGGACGGCATGTGCGAGAGGGTCGTCCGCATCGTCGATGAGGGACTCGCCGGCTGCGAGGATCCAGAGGTATTCCTCGGGACCAAGTTCAAGGTGCTCACGTTCGTTCAAACGCTCGAGGTACGTTCCCTTTCTTTCATCGAGATGTGCTGCACGCTGATGCGCTGTGAATCCAGGGATACGGCTACTCTGTCAACCAGCTCAACAACCTCTTGCTTACACTGTTCGAGCGCTACTCAGAGCTACTCCAGCGCAAGTTCAGCGGCGATTTCGAGCAGGCAAGCTCCGACGATGTGATTCTTTGCGTCAGCTCGCTAACTTTCTCTTGGTGTCCTCTACAGATCGTCCTCGATGATGACCACCAGTCGATGGTCGTCAACGACGCCGAAGAGTTCGAAAAGGTAGTCAGCGTGAGCTGGCTGCCACCTTCTGGCGAGTGGAGCGTTGCGGAGCTTCAGCAGTGCGTACACCTCAATTGTGCGACGCCGAGCTCATCCTGACGTTACGCAGGCCGGGCTTCCCTTTGGCGCTCCCTTTCTCCCAGACCTACCCTCTCTGCTGCATCGATATCCGCTCGTTCACGGAGCAGTACTACCAGTTCTCGGAAGGCTTTGCCGAGCATCATCGCGATATCGACGACGTCCTGCGGAAGGTGCGCATTTCTCGAATTCGCCCCGACGCTCTGCTGACCCGGCTTGAGCAGGCTCTCGACAATCTACTCATCAAGCAGGTCAGCGAGAACATTCAGAAGCGCCTCAGGATGATCAACAATCTCTCCCAACTCGCCCAAATCGTCGTCAACGTTCTCTTCTTTCAGACGGCGTGCTCTGACCTCGAGACTCTCTTGGTCACTTTGCGGTGAGCGCTGCTCTCTTTCTCATTCTTCACGACGCGACTAAGCTTCTTCGATGCAGGGCAACGCAGCGAGGCGGAACGATTCACCTGGACTCCCTCGCATCCTTCCAGCAAACGCTGCAGATGACACAGGCTCGCATCGTCACGAACGTCTCGGAGAAAGCCGATTCATTCTTCGAGGAAGCGCCGTATCGCTGGGAGTCGACTCAGTCTCCACCGTCGAAGGAACCTAGCGCCTACCTCGTCGACTTGACCGACTTCCTCTCGACGGTCATGATGTCGGTGCTCATCCAGCTCCCCGAATTCTCCAAGAACTACGTCTATCGCGGCGCACTAGCTTACTGCGCGACGGTTTTGACGGTGCGCCCCGCCTTCCTCTTTCGCGTACCTGCCGCTGACTCGCTACAGTCCTACCTCATCGACGCCGATCCTTCTCGAGTCAGCGACGCCGCGTTGATGTACCTCGCCAACGACGTGCGCTGGCTCGTGGGGCACGTAGGAAGCCTCGAAAAGGAGCACTTGGCAGACGTCTTCTCCGAGCTCCACCAAGTCAGTCCTTACCAGGGAGCGGGACCGCCAGATCTCTAACGAAGCTCGCTTTTCCAGACTCTCGAGCTCTTGACCGCAGCACCCAACGTCCTCGACTACCTCAACCCGGAGCTTCGTCAGGCCAACTTCTCTCGAGTGCAGCCTCGGACCCTCCAGATCGTTCTGCACAAGCTCGTGTCGCACTACAACACCACTCACGGCGCAGGCGTCACGACGAGGAGGAAGTATAGCGTGGTACGTCCCTCCTTACCCTCTCCTGACCCGCGCTGACGATCATTCAATCGCGCAGGAGGAGCTCTCGCGTGCGCTGCAGGGACGATGATGGGACTGGCGCGTGACTACATGTTGGCATTGCTGTACTTCTCTGCACGATACCTCCGCAATTGAACTCATACCTCGACCTCCGGGAATCCCGACCTCCTAACCAGCTTTCCTTCCTCCGAGCTCCAGGCAATCCGTCGCACGTAGCCGTTCCCCGCGAGACGAGTTGACCTTCCTCGCTACTCGACGTTCGACGACGGGCGTCCTCGTCGTCCTCGGCTGCGGCGAGAATGTCGTCGGCTTTGGTGATCTCGCGAATGAAGGGGAGAACGTCGGAGAAGATGAGGGGATTGGGAGCGGTCGGTCCAGGCGGCAGGAGAAGGTTCTTGTCGAGCGTGAGGCGACTGGCGACAGCGACGCAGCTGGAGCTGACAAAGTCGGTTCAGTGCGAGCCCTTGGAAACTTGCGGATTGACTCACCGCTGGTCTTCGAATGTGTTTCCATCGTCGCCGATGACCCCCGCGCACGAGGGTCGGATCGTCTGCGCCAAGTTCTCGACGGCTTCTACAAAGTCGGCTTCTCGTCCTAGTGAAGGGAGTTGTGCTCGAGCTTGCGGAGCGAGGCGGTCGAGGATGGAAAAGTAGGTAATCTCGTCGTCCGTCGTTGAGAGCTTGATTTCCGTTTCGGAGTCCTGCTAGGTCGTCAGTAAAGGCCGAGAAGCAAAGAAGATGAGGACGCACTTCGAGATGAGTCGCCGTACGTCGAACGATAGAAGCATCCGCAAACGAGACCGCCTCGGCAGCGAGCTGCGTCGCCGCGAGTGCGTCTTGGCCGTCCTGGTCCATGCGGGCTGACGGCGGAAGCGGACCACTGCGGTACGTCCCAACACTCCACGACGTCCGTTCGTCCCTTTCCGGCGTAAAGTCCATCCATCCTATGCCTCCCATCCGATCCCCGATCGCCCACTGGCATTCGAACTGCAGTTGCGCGAGCGCACGGCGAAGGTCTGGCGCCGGGGCTGGGCAAGAGAGATTCGGATGTGGGTGAGCGTCGGCGGGGCCATGGGTGAGCCAGGTTGGGTGGCGAGAAGGACGAGAGTCGCTGTCGTAAAGTTGGAGGAGGTGCTCACGGGGAATGATGTGTCCTTCGGAAAGCGCGACGAGTTCGAGGAAGGGTACGGCGAGCTCCTTCGCTGGTGGTGCGAAACCGAGGTAGAGAGTCGAGAGATCGGGGCCGAGGACGATCTTCTGAAGTGCGAGTTCGTCGAAAGGGATGAGGGAGAGGTCTGCATGACAAAATCAGGTTGAGACGTTGCAGTGGCGATAGTGGCACACACCTGTGCAGGTCATAATGACTGGGCGCCGCGAGGTCTTGACGAACTGCACTAGTCCTGGTAGAAAAGTTGAATGAGCGAGCCGCTTCGGAAGTGCGAAAGAATGGGGACGCACCCGCCCAGAAGTCCTTCTCCTCGCGATAGAGAACGTCGACCTCGTCAAAGAGAATGACCGACTGCGTCGCGTGCTTCGACTCGGTCGGTGGCGGCTCCTGCGACGCCTTCGCGTTCGTGGCGACTCCAGGCTTGCGAAACATGGCGAAAGGGTCCTTCGCTCCCGAGCTCGACGCCGCTCCCTCCGCCAACGACACTCGCTCCGTCCCCGCTCGAACCATGTGGTTTTTTCCGACGTCGCCCACGTATCGCTCAATGTCCTTTGCGCCTCGCTTTCCGATTCCTGGGAAGACCTCGAAGACGCTCCAGCCGAGTTCGTTCGCGATGGCGTGAACGGTCGAGCTCTTGCCGGATCCCGTGGGTCCGCAGAGGAGGATAAGGTTCGTGGGGAACGGAAAGGCTGATCGTCGAGAGGAGGAGGCGTCGCGTCGGAAAGCCGAGCCATCGTCGTCGTCGGAGTCGGCCGCTCCGAAACCGTCCTCGTCGTCCTCCGAAGCGAGGAAGTCGTCGAGGTCGCTTGAGCCGCCGGTCTTACGCTTCTTGCGACGAGGTTTCTCGGTTGCGCGGACGACCGGGCGACGCTTCTTCTTTTTGTCGGGTGCGGGATCTGCGAAGGGCGTCAGCTGCGTTCGCATTAACGAAGAGATGACGCACCGGAGGCAGTCGAAAGTGCCAGCTCCTCCAGCCAGGCCTTCAGAAGCGTCGCACTCCTCCCACTCGTTTCTCCTAGCACCTCGGCGGCCGATTTCGGAGCGTACTTGACGGTCCAGAGATCTCGCCACGTCCTCGGGTCGACCTTGTACAAGTCGTTCTCGCGATCGTGTGGACGAAGGAAGGCGGTGATTGCGGGGGTCGGGGATTCGAAAGGTGTAGAGAGGCGATCGAGGAGGGGATGCGGCGGATGGGGAGGGACGAGGGCTCTGGCCGCCGTGCGATCGTGGTGGACGAGTTGCGGAATGTTGTCCAGCGACGTAGCAGGGACCGATTCCGAGGTCGTGTAGTTCGAGAAGGACGACGTCAACGCCGCAAAGTAGTTCTCGCCATCGACCTCCCTCCCCTTTCCCTTGCCGGACGCGCTCGTCCACCTCTCCGTCGCCTCCGCACGATCGACCACGCCTTCTCGCGGCGTCCTCGTCTCGATCCCATGTTCGTCCTTTGTCGGCCATCGGACCTCGATCGGTTCTCGCGCCTTGCGTGCCTCCCTGCTTGCGCGGTGGAGCTCTGAAAGCGGGAGGAAGGAGGAGGTAGAGGGAAGTGCGCGGGAGGTGGAAGCCTGTAGGGGAGGAGAGTCGGGAATGACGATAGTGGGAGTGGTTTTGGTGGTTTTTGCGAGGTCGTTTGGCGAAGATGGAGGCGGTGAGAGCGGTGTTGATCTGAGAACGCGAGGACGCGACGGTCGAGCTGGACTCGATTATGAGAATGTCGTCGTCGCTGTCGTCCGCTGGCGTCCTCTGTCTGCTGCCCGAAAGCTTTGCCTGCTTGGACTTTCTCTCCTCCGAGATTCCCGCCGGCGGAAGCAGCTTTGGCAGCTCGACCTGGACCTCGTCGTCGTCTCCACCTCCGCTCGCCTCGACGAGCTCCTCTGCTCCCTGGGCTCCCCCTACGTCCACCTCCATCGCTTCTACATTTCCCCCCCTCAGCCCTCCCGCGTGCGTGGCCTCGCTTGTCGCGCCTCCCTCCGCCTTCTCAGCGTCCGAGTCCGACTCGACAGCTCGCTTCCGCTTTCCTCGCGCGTTGTTAGATTGTGCCGGGCCAACGATGGGAGAGCTGGACTTTTCAGGCTCTATTGGCGTGTTGCTGGTGGTGGGAGTTGATGCGGGAGGGGAAGGCGGGACGGGCTGAGGTGGTGGCGGAGGGGGCGGCGCGAGCGCTGGTGCGGGAGGCGGCGCTGGAGTGGGCTGTGGCTTTGGACGAGGGGCAAAGAGGGAGAAGAGCTTCTGAGGCTCCTTTGGCGGCATCCTTGGGGGAAGGAAGAGAAGAGGGCAGCCTCAGCGACGCGACGAAGGCCAAAGTCGCGCTCGCGCCGCGCGCCGGACTCGCTCTCTCGACTAGGACCAGCGCTTTCCTTGCTTTCAGCGGAACAAACGAGGAACCAGTCCTCAACAAATGAAAACAACAACCGCAGAACCCTACTTCGAAGTCAGCTCCTCGACCGTCGGGAGCTCCTCCTCCTCCTCACTATCCTCGTTCGCCAGCGCCTGCGACCTCTCCCTCAGCGACCTCATATTATCATCCACCGCTTCCTCTTCCTCGTCCTCCTCCATCGGCGTAGTCGAATTCCTGAAGAGCGGCTGCTGAGCCACTCGGCGCCGAGTCGGAGCTGGCGTCGCAGAGCTGGACGACGCGCGCGAGAAAGAGCGTCGGAATGCCTCTGGCGGCGCGGACGCGGAGAGCTGGTGGACTTCGGCAGAAGGAGCGTCGGATGGGAAAGCACCTCGAGCTTTCTGAGCGAGGCGAGGGTAGGGTTCGACGCTGCGAGGAGAGTTAGCGGCTGTCGATGCCGTCTTGGGCGAGGTAAGCGCCTACATGACGACGAGCGAGCGCGAGAAGATCGAGTAGCCAGTGTCTGCGAGACTCTCATCAGTCCCTGGTCAATCTTCAGCGACCGAGACGACTCACAATTGACCTTCAAGATCGGCTTCTCGTCCATCTCCGCGTCAGGCTTATCCTCCTCCTCTTCGTCTCGCACGGACGGCGCCTCCCATTCCGGAAGCGGCTCGTCCACCTCCTCGTCCTTGACTGCAAAGAGCGGTCCAGGATCGAGCCGCTTCGAAGGCCTCTCCCCACTCGTCCCGGCCTCCGTCGCAACGTCGTCGTCCGTCGTGAAATCCAGCGGCACCTGCGCCTGGGGAGAAGCCACTCGAGGTCTCTTCTTCGCATTCGCTGGTTCCTCCCCCCCTTCCCCTCTCCGTGGCGCCATGAGCAGCTGCTTGTCCTGGAGACAGACGGTTCAGCGCGTTGCTTCGCAGCACCTCAGAGAGCAGTCCAACCTTGAGAAGTACCGCGTGTTTCTGTCCCGTCGTGCGAAAGTAGAACGCAAACTGGAAGTCGGCTATCGAGCTACACCATCAGCCACCTCTCCCCGCTCTCCACCTCCGCGCTGGCACTCACCTCCTCGAAACACGTCCACCTTCTCCTTTGCCTTGCCCTTCTTCCCCGACATGCTCTCCTTGCCCAGCTTCTCAGGAATCCGATCCCGCAGAGCCACCAGCACGCGCTCGAGAACGTCCGTCTGCGCGAGATCCATCAGCTCCAGTAGACGGAGGAGGAAGACGAGCGCACGCTCATCCAGCTGACGTCATGCGGCTCGAGGTAGAGGACCATTTGCAGGACCTGACCGGGCCCGATTCGCAGGTACGAGGTCTGCCTGGGAGGAGGAGCGCGACGTCAGTGGGCGCTCAGGAGACGAGAGGTTGTGCAGGTACCTGGGACGGAACGAGGACGGCCCCAGCTCTGTCGGCATGATTGCGCAAAGGAGGAGCTTGAATGTGTGCGAAGTGGGAGAGGGAGGGAGGGGGGGAGGGGGGCAACGGGTACGACTCCTCTCCGCTCTGACCAACAGCAATTTGGATCCGAGATGGTTCAAGTTTCCTAGCAATACATCAAGATTCATGCTCAATTCGCAGCCAAGAACGCATCCTTCCCTCCCTGGAACTTCTCAAGCTCCTTCTTCCAAACCGCGTTCTCCCCCCACTTGCCGACCAACCGCTGCAGCTCCGCCCTCTGCTCCCGAAGCGGCCTCTCGAGCTCGTCTCCCCCGTACACGTCTCCCCACATCGCATCAAGCGGAGGCTTCTTCTCCTTCTCGGCCTTGGAGAACTCGACCATGATCGACTTCTTGTGCTCCGCCTTTGCCGCTTCTTCGAGCTCGCTGGACCAGAGAGGAGTAGGGCGAGATTCGAGGTATCGGCGGAGACGGAAGATGGGGGAGTCGAGCTGCTTGATGCTGTCCACCGCGGCGAGCGAGCGGTAGGCGCTTGAATCGTCGGAGCTGCGAAGTCGAGACGTGGTCAGTTTCCGAACCAAGCGCGGCCAAAGTAGAGAAGTTGCGTACGTGGAATGGTGACCAACGCGGTAGCTCATGGCCTGCGAAACTGGAGTCAGCGTTGGGGAGAAGGAAGCATCGCACGCCCGCTCACCTCGATCAGAACTGGCCGATGACCCGCCACTGCACGCTTGCGAGCTTCTGCGCAAGCCAGGTACACTGCTAGGGGATCGTTTCCGTCCACTTCGAGTCCGTCCAACTTTAGCAAAGCGCTTTGAGCGAGCGCAGAGCGAACTCACCTCGCACCGTCTCGATGCCGTATCCGGGACCCCGCGCCGCGATTCCATCTCCTCGGTACTGCTGCGAAGAAGGCGTAGAGATGGCGAAGCTGTGTAATCGTGAGACTTTCTCCCAACGTCTGCAGATCAGCCTGCGTACCCGTTGTTCTGAAGCGCAAGGAGACAGTCAGCGTCCGTCGTAGGCGCTCCTCGAGTGGAGACTCACCCTAACGAAAAAGATGCAGGCGCCTCCCAAAACACTGGCCACTGTGAACGAGTTCGTCAGCTCCTGGATCTAGGGCAGATCTGCAAGACGCACTGTTGAGCCCAGCGTGGAAGTCGCCCTCAGAGGTCGCTCCCTCGCCCATGTAGCAAATAACGCATGACGCCTCTTTTCCCGGCATACGTTTGAGAGCGTACGCAGCTCCAGCAGCCTGGAACCGGTCGTCAGCGAGCTCTCAGCGAGTTTTGGGCGCAAAGGACGAACCTGAGGGATCTGCGTCGCGAGTGGTGAACTGATCGTGTGGAAGTGGTGCTCGGCTGAGCCGTAGTGAACGGGCATCTGGCGACCCTTGGAGGATTTGTCGCTGGCTGAGGCGAAGACTTGAGCCATTAGGCCAGAGAGGCTGCGAAGGTCGTGAGCATGGGGGTCAAGTAGGCGGGAAGCGTGGCAAAAGGACGCACGGGAAGCCACGCCATAGCAGGACTCCGACCTCTGTGGTCATACAATCGTCAGTGAGAGCCTCGCTGTCGGCGAAGGGAGGAAGCGCACCGCGGTACTGAGCGAACACCTCATCCTGAGCATCCCAAGCGGCAGCACTTCCCACGACAGCTGCATGACACGTCAGTCCCTCTTACATGGTCCAGAGCTCTTACTACGCACCTCCCTCCTCTCCATAACTCGTCATGTAGAACGAGATCCTGCCTTGACGCTGCGAGGACGCAAGAATGGTGTCCTAAGGCGCGCTCCATCAGCTCCCTTCCTCCCTCACTCCCCGGCGTATCTACTCACCATGATAGGCAGTAGCATCATGCACTTGTAGAGCTTGACGAGCTTGTCGTCCGGGATCCCTTCGAGCGCCGTCAACCACTCCCCCTCGACTCCAGGCAGGACGTTCCCCTCTCCATCCAGGACCCTGAACGCGGGGATCCGCTCGTACTCTTCGACTGGTCCGTTGGCCACCGTGGGTGTCTTGACCAACTTGACGCGGTCAAAGAAGACGGGTTCGGTGGACGTGATGGAGAGGGGGAGAGGGGGGCCAGGCGGCGGGCGGAGGTGGAGAACGCCACGCGCGCGCTACGCCAAAGAGCTGGTGCCTTGTTTGCTGTTCGAAGCATCGCTGTCTTCGTTCAAGAAGACCTGTGCCAACTCGACCTGAATCGCGCCCCCCGCATCCTCTCCCCGCGGAGGCGCACCCCCGGACCGTCGGATCTTTTTTGGAGGTGTTTCCACTCGAAGGATGCTGCAACAAAGTCACGACAGTCCCAGGAAGCTACGAGCGGTTCTTCTAGACGCAGATCCAAAGCGGGAGAGCTCGAAAAAAGCGAAGTGAAGACGACGCAAATCCTCGAGCTCCAACGTCGACGACGCTCCTCTATTCCATTGACAGCGTACTAACTCTAGTTCTCGTCTATTGTTCTAAGCGGTGAAGGTAAAGCCCGTGTTGACGGTCGTGAAGGGAGACTTGATCGCTCCACTGGCGTCTGATGGAACGAGGAGGTCAGCATTCAGCTCCGAGTTGGCTCGAGACAGACGCACAGCTGTTGAGGATTGACTGTACGGACGCGTACGTTCCTGCGCCGAAAAGGTAGAGGCCTGTCAACGCAACGACTAGCAAAGGGGAGAAGCAAAGTTAGGTTCGGCGGCGACGGCGAGGAGCGAGCGAGCGAGGAGAACGTACCAGCTGCGAGGATGTTCTCCGAAATGCGAAGAGGTCCCTTGAGACGCTGACCTCTGTAGATCTCGTACCATGCGGCGCTCCAGAGGACGAAACCGAATTGAGACGAGAAGACGGAGGCGATGAGCGACAGCAAGTCGTTGAAGAACGGCACCGCCTGGCCCAAAATGAAGGAGATGATCTAGTGAATGGACAAATCAGCGACAGGATAAGCAAACAAGAAGCACAAACGCACCCATCCACCAAGCGTGATGGCGACATACGTCCCCCAGCCTCGAATTGTATGGCGGCGACGGTGTTTGCTGTTCTCCCCGAAAGCTTGGAAGAAGATGGCGCGGGAGGTGATGAGACTGTAGAGTACTCCTACGATCAAGATGGTCGGCAAAGTGAGGCCGGCAGCGACCTACGAAAACAGACGGATGAGCTCAGAAGGACTTTCGAGGCAGAAAAATCGCACCTTTCCGAGCGTGCGAAGAAGGGATCCGTAGGCTGGCGCGGTCGTGTACTGAGTACCCGTGTAATAATATACGACCGCTCCTGTGGTTGTAAAAAAGGACGAATTCGGCAGCCATGGAGACGTAGAGCGCTAGGAGCAGAATCGGTCAGTCTTGCGATGCGGAAACCTAGACTCACAACTCACCTTTAGGAAAGTCTTCGGGCTGAGCCATATCGCCAATGAAGCTGCGTGCATGTCAGCGAGGACGAGAGAAGCACGAAACGGAAAGAAACGGACGAGGGAAGGAGAATCTGGCCGCTCCACCTTCGAGTCAAAGTCACGTTAGCTCGCTGGTCATCTAAACCTCGTGAGTGGAAAAACGAACGTGTAAACGATGTTGAGGAGCGCGTTCATTCCTTGAACGAAGGTGGTGCCCTCGGGAGCCCACACTGTCCACGTGCTGACGCCGATAGCTTCCGTGTATCCGTTGGGGTTCCCTGTTTATTCGGTCAGCTCTGCGAGGACTTCATAGAGTCGAGCAATCACCTTGCGTAGCGTGTCCGATGATTACAACCTTCGCAGGATTAGGCAAATTAACACGCTCGAAGTGGGAGAACTCACGAGGGTGCAGACGAACATGGTGCTGGATGCCGCGAGTCCCAAGATGGACATGTGCTTGAACTCGCGCAGAAGCGAACCTAGGAGCACTGTAAAGTGGGGAGAGAAGTTAGCAAGCTGACAAGGCCGTGACTCGAGTCTCGCGCGAGTGGCTTACTGAAGACGCCCATAACAAACGCCCTGCATAACGACTAGTCAGCTTGCCGCTGTACACGTACTGTCAGAAAGAACCTCACCAGAGCAATGTGCTCTCGCTTCCCTCGCGAATCGTCTGAACAGCCACACCTGAAGCGCTCGGTGAGCTTTTTAGCACCAAGATCATTGCGAGCGACCCTGTGAACAGAGACTTACCAGCCGCATTGACATGTAATCCCATTATCACTAAGCTCCGGCGCTGTCAGCGCCGGCGGGAAGTCTTGGCACAAGCGCACTCACTCCAGTTGTTGAGCGCAAGACCGACGAACGCCACATACCACGCCCAGCGTTTCCCGCCCGTTAGCTGGTACGCAACATCGCAGATGTCGCGCACTGATCTGTGCTTCATGCAGTCTGTGAAGAGCGTACGATCAGCTCCGTCAACCAGGCTCAAAGACCGAAGACGCACAGCGCCAGAGAACATGAGACGTCCACATCGTGCACATTCCTGCGCGAGACTGGGTCAGAACGACGCTCCTCGTCTTAGTATTGCGTAGTACGTACCCACAATCACCGTGGTCAGGACGCCACCTGCCATTCCCAAAACAGCGAACGAGTATGGGAACGCGAGGATGGCCAGCACGACGTACTCCGTGAGGAGGAGAGCAGCAGCTCCTTTCCTGCAACGATATCGAAGTCAGCTCCTCCCCCAAGACGAAGCTTGTCCCCAGCCTCGCTCAGCACCCAACCGACGTCTGAGCGAGAGAAGGTGCTCGACGCGCGACTGCTTTCAGCACTCACCAACTCAGCTTGCGCTCAGCAATCTGCTCATCCTCCCAAGCACCATCCTCCTCGATATAGACCTTGCCTACATAGGGACAAAGGGGTCAGCGTTCGTCCCCGTTCGTCGAAACTGAAGCAGCGCACCTTGAGAGCTGAGGTCGCGCTGAACCTCCTTGTCCTGCGGTACCGACGTGGTCGAGTCGCTGGCTTTGTCGTCCGTGAGGTCCATGTTGTTCCCAGCGGTCATCCTGGGCTGTGGGAGGGATGAAAAAGACGCCGCGGAGGAGAAAAGGCGTGCTGAGTTCGTGCGCAGGCCGCAGGCCCAGACCTCGTTCGCGGAGAAACACGGAATTCGGAGACCAGCTATCGCCCACCCAGACCAAGTCCACCGAGGACCAGGGAGGTCCACCGCGACAGGCGCAGGACCCAGGCCTTCAAGCACCCGAAAGCTTCCAGCAGCAAGTTGAGAGAGCAGTCCCTGAGAGCCACAGCGGCCCAAAGGACCGCCCCGAGGTACCGTTGATTGCGCCCGACGCAAGAAAGAAGTGAAGGTGAAAGTGTGACAGAAATCAAGGAGCTACAACATGTGGGGGAGTCACTGAGAGCCTGCTGCTGTTCCTGATCCCGCTGAGGCTCGCGAGAACGCTGCTCGCCGCCGCCCTGCTCGTCCTCCGTTTCGTATCGAATCCCAATCCGGATAACGGCACCGTCCCACTCGTGCTCGCGATCGAGGGCGTGGCGCTGGTACGAGTGCTCGAAGGACGTCCGAGAGAGTTTTGGAGGTCGGCGAGGGAGGGAGCGCGGAATGAGCCAACGCGAGTCGACGCGGTGGAGATGCGGACGCCGCTGAGGTTGGAGAGATTGGTGACCGAGCGAGAGCCGCTGTCGCGGTAGACGTTGAGGGACAGGGAAGTGGCTGCGAGAGCAATTCGGTTAGTGAACGATCGCGGGAGCAAAGTTACATCGACGCACCTCGGTTCCGAGCTCCGTCTGAAGACCAAGGAAAGCTGAGGACGGTCGAAAGGCTGCCTCGGTCGAATCCAGATGCAGCTTGTAGTTCGTGCGATGCGGAGAGCGCGTCGATGACGGCGATGGCGGAGAGGAGGGGAGGGAGGGGACCGACTGCGGTCACGAAAGGTCCGCTTGACGCCTTGGACTTGAACGAGCTCGGCAGGACGGAGGGTGCGAGAGAGGAGAGGGCCTGATACATCGGAAAAAAGGGAGGTCAGCTCGTCGAGGCAGGGAATCGAGAAAACGACAAACGCACCTTCTGCCCGAGCTGCACGAGATCCGGCACTCCCCATGTCGTCCCAACCGCAACCAGCCCCGAAGCCACAATCTCCCTACACGCCTGCGCCCGCTCTCGACCCTGCTCGACGCTCCCCTCCTCCCACTTGCTCGCCTCCCTCTCCAACGCTAACAGCATCGGCACGCCGGCCAAGACTGCGAGCGCCGACGAACGCCCCTGGACCGCGCGTACGATCTCGCGCAAGCCTGCGTAGTCGGCGGGAGTGGCGACGCCGGGGACCTCGCGAGGGAGAGAGGACTTGCGGCCGGAGGATCTCGACGACCTGCGGCTGCGTTCACGCTGAGGGGTGCGAGTCGACGGCGAGCGACCGTTGCTGTCCGAGGTGGTGAGAGAGGTCGTAGTGGCGAGTCGGTAGATTGAGGAATGCAGTTCGGTGAGGAACCTCGTGGCGTCCTTTGCAGGGTCGGCGGCAGACTCGTCGCCGTTCTTCGAGGGGACGGCGACCTCCATCTCGTTCGCGAGGTAGATGTACAGAGCCCGCTCGTAGTCGACGCGAAGACCGGGATCGGCTTCGTTGAGGAGGAAGAGGGATTCTTGAAAGACCTCTGCCGAGACGTGATGCCGTCGTCCCGCCGTTCGTACGTTCTCGTCGAGCTCCGGAACGGCTCCTATCTCCTTCCTGCTTCGAAGCCCTTGCCCCGAGCCCGTCAAGACGCCGTTCCCGCGTACGGTCCCTTCGTTCTCGAGGAGAGGCGGTCGTCCGTTCCCGTTCGTCGTCGCCGAGCCGCTCGTCGACTTGAAGCTCTTCGCGCTTGGCGACCGCTTCGGAGGAGTGACCGGCTGCTTCTCGCGGTTCCCGCCAGCCGCCTCGTTCAAGACTCCTCGCAGAGCGGTTACGAGGAGCCGCATCGCACGAATCGTGTCCTTGTCGTCGAATGAAGCCGCCTCGCCTCCACCGTTCTTGATCGTGCGAAGCGAGTCGATGATGTCGGCGGCAATATCGTTCATCTGGTCAAAGTAGTAGACGTGATGGCCTAGGGCGGAGATGGCGGAGAGGAGGAGGGGGCCGAGAGGATCGTTGTCGCCGAGTGGCGCCCGACGGACGAGGAGCGACGTGAGCTGCCCCAGTACCGCGCCGATTCCCAAACCTGCGAGAGCGGTGGGACCTCGCAAGATCGAGGAGAGCGTGCTGACGAGCGTAGTTGGTTTGGCGGTAGCGCTCCCTCCGTTGATCGAGACGACTTGCTCCGCCCACCAGCCAACGACCCCTGCGCGGTACTGCACCGCACTCGCCGCGACGCCGCTCGACCCCACCCATTCGACGAACTTGGCCTCCTCCCAGATTACGCCGTTCCCGTATCGGTCGAACCACGAGCAAATGGCGGAGAGTTTCGATGTGAGCTGGACGCCTTGGGAGAGGCGGAAGACGGTGCGTAGGGAGTTGGAGGCGCGTGCCGCTAGTTGAACAGGGGAAGGGGGAGTGGACGGGGGAGTGATGGCGAGAGACTTGCGAGAGTGGAGAGGAGGTTGGGTGGAGGTGCGTGTGAGAGCTTCGGGAGTGCTGGCTCTGCGAGGAAACAATCAGCGCAGGTCCATGTTCCGGGAGCGAGATAGCAACTCGCTCTTGCCGGAGCTCGGGGATGGAGACCCGTAGGCAGTTGAAGAGGAGGGCTGGGACAATGAGGTGGATCTGACTTTCGTAGTCGGATGCAGCGGCGTAGAGGGCTTCTGAAGAGGCGGCTCCGTCGATGGCAGCGAGAGCGATCCAGCGTGAGCTGCTCCAGGTATTCGAATTAGCTGAGGCGCCTCCTTGGGCAGGAAGAAACAACACGCACGTTGCGTGCTCTGACCCCAGCTGCGCCATCGCGGAGAGAAGAGCAAGACACTGGAGGTACTGCTTGGCGAGGACCTGATCCATTCCTAGGAACGGTCCTGTAGCGAACGTAGCCACGGCGTGAAACTAGGGCACCGCCATCAGCACACCGTCTCCTATGAGCGCGGACCCAACGGGGGACTCACCACGCCTGCCGCCCTCCCCTCAATCTCTGTATCCCTCTCCAGCCCGTTACTTCGACCGAGTGCAAGTTCGGCCACCTTGAGGATCTGCTCGGCGAAGCAGCTGAGCTCATTCCGGCATTCTGAGACGAGCTTGTTGCAGATTTCGAGCGTGACGGCCAAGCCAGCGCGTCCCTTTGCTCCAGGGCTCCTGGCGTCCTTTTCGCACCGTTCGAGGAGGACTGCGGCGACCTTGGGGAGCTTTTTGGGGCGGCCGACGGCGTAGAAACAGACCTTAGAGACGGCGTTGGAGTCGGCGTGGAGCTCGGAGATGGGAGTGCCGGTGAGGACTTGGGGGTAGCAGCCTTGCAGGAGCGCGCGGTGGTTGGCGAGTGGGATTAATCCCATCGTTGTTAAAAACCTGAGAGGTTCGAACCAGGAGAGAGAGAGGCCGTCCTCCACTGGGAGCGCAGGAGCGGAGTTGACTTCGCCGTCCGGCGGAGGGAACGATTCCTCCCTCGCCCACTGATCTGCTTGAACGGCGACTAAACAGGACCTGCGCGCTACACAAAGGCTTGCTCAGGCGGCGTAGAGCCTGCAGACGCGATCTCCTCGCTGGCTTCAGGTGTCTCTCTCCCCTCGCTGAGGTTCTCCTCTGCTTTCCTGCGGCCTCTCCCGGCGTTTACCGCGCACTGCTTTCATTCGCACGACAACGAGATTGCCTCAGAATACCTCCTTGTGGAGCACCACCAGCCGCACCTCTACGCTCGTCCTCGCGACCTCTTCTCCCTCGAGCTCCTTCTCTCCGCGCACGCTCGCCGCCACGTGTCCTCCGTAAAGCGCTCGCCCATCTGCTCCTTGAAGCGAGTCGTAGCAGCGGAGGAGCAGGACCTCGTCGGGCATTTGGTGTTGGATGTAGTAGAACTTCTGTCGTTCTGCGACGAGGGCGTTGGTGAGCGACCTGGACCGAATGGACGTGGACAAGGCGCTCACCCGAGTAGTGCAGATCGTACGCCATTCCGTACGGACTGCGATGAATCGAGGCATCCTCTGCTCGAAGCGAACGGAAATCGACGGCGGCCAAAGGAGAGTTGCGAACTGGACCTGCGCGGGGTCAGCTCTCTCTGTGATGAGCTTCGCTCTTCTCACCTGCCAGAGGTCGCCAGAGATTGATAATCTGCACTCGTGCATTGCGCTCAAAGACATCTGCTCCCGCCGCGCTCTCACAGATTCGTCGGCCATTGCTGGGGTCTTGATCGACGTGTGCGAAGCCTGCACTAGGCTGCACGTTCGTCGCTGGTACTCGGCTTTCCAGAGGAGCCTTCTGAACTCCTTCCGCCGAACTCGTAGGCACCGGCAAGTCCGCCTTGCGCATGACCGAATTCCAGACCAGCACCTGGCTTGCGTTCAGAATTCGCTTGACGAGGCTGCACCGTTCGGTGAGCTCCTTGTTCCTTCTCAAGGTGAAACACTGACGTTGTTACTTCTTCCAGGTGCGCCGTAATCCCATCTGCTGTGTCGACCGCTCCTCCGATCGTGCTGCTCTTGTGTCTGAGCACTGCGAACCCCCGCTCGTCAAGTTGGATTGACGCTGCGACGGGCTCCCTCTCGAGTTCGGGTCGCAGGTCGTTGATGGGTAGCTCTACTGCTTCGATCGGTCGCTGCTCGCTGACTTCGAGGACGAAGAGCGCTGGGTCGATTCCAGCGAGGAGGCGGCTGTCGGGGAGAGTAAAGTTGATGGTGGCGGTGAGTGGACCAGTCGAGAGTGGCGCGGGAAGCATTATATTGGCGTCCATCAGGCACGAGAAGCGGTTCGAGGGCTTGCAGTCGACAGAGGAGTCTGCGCGTGTCGCTCGTTAGTGCCTTTCGCTCAGCGCGAACGTTCGCCGCTTTCTCCGATCTCGCCCCGCATGTGGAACTGCTGATTAGACGGATAGGCTTCTCCAGCGCACGCCCTCCTCGCTGCGAACAGCACTAGCGAAAGGGCGGGTCGCCCGCTCCCTTGGCGCGCCTTTTGCTGACCGCGCGTGCGACTTTAGGTACTTTTGAGAGTTGCTTTGCATCACCTCCCCTCACGCCCTAAACGACAGTATGGGACTCCTCCAACGCCTCAGGCTTCCCTCTGAAACGGACGAGCCCTGGCTCGACAACGAGGACTTGCGCCCAAGTGCGCCCTCCGCCCTCTCGCCATCGCCGCGTGTTTGCTCACTCCTTCCTTCTCTAGTCCCGTACGAGCGTCGCACTTGGACTTTTATCTCCTTTTCGGTCTTCTGGTTTGCTGCCGTCTCAACCGTCTCCAACTGGTGAGTCGTTCACGCACACGGGTCAAAGGTCGAGCTGAAGCTGACATCTGCGCTTAGGCTTGCCGGAGCGTCGTTCCTAGCTGTGAGATGACTCTACCTTTGTGTTCACCTATCACTGACGACTTTCGCAGTTGGGTTTGTCGCTGTGGGAGGGGCTGCTCTGCCAAACAGGAGGGTTCTTAATCATCTCAGTTCGAAAATCCGCGCCTAGCAAGTGGATCTCGGCTGACCTCTCGCCTTCAGCTCGTGATGGTACTCAACGGTCGCGTCGGTGCTGTGTATCACATCGGTGTAAGCAGCAGGAAGAGGAACGGGACAGGAAGCTGACTATCTTTGCAGTTTCCTGTTTATTGCCGCTCAAGCTTCGGTGTCGTTGGTGCGTACTGGCCGACCATCAACCGCAGCCTCATGGCATGCGTTTGGAACGGGGTCAACAGCGTTATTGGTGGGCAGTGTATCTGTAAGTTGTGCAGCTCAATCTCAAACCACGCTGAGCCACCACTCCTGCAGATGTCATGCTTCACTCTATTTTCCCTTCCATCGTCAATATTCCCAACACGATGGGGAGCTCGTCGGCATTGACGTCCGCTGAGATGATTGGGTTCTTCATTTTCTGGACGGTGCGCCTGTTCTCGGATTCCGGCTTTTGCGAAGCTCACACCCTCCTTTCAGTTGACTGCTGCTGCGCTCACCGTTCCTATTCACAAGTGGACGATCTTGATTCACGTCAAGCTCGTCGCCTTCGTTCTCTCCTCAGCTGGAATGCTCGCTTTGACTCTTGTTGAGGCGGGTGGTGTTTCCGACATATTTACGAGGGAGGCTGCTGTTCAAGGCAGCGAGCGGGTGTGGCTAATTGCTCGGTGCGTCAATACAGTCCTTAGTTGTCTGTTTTGCTGACCTGCGAGTCAGCTTTACTCTGCTGGCGGCCGCCTCCTGCTCAACATTTGCCTCAAACGCATCTGACTGGCAACGAAACGCGCGGAGGAAGAACGACCCCATCCTTGGGCAGCTGTGCGGTTTTCCACTGGCCAACGTACGTAGACTGTACCTCTGCAGC
Organism: Glaciozyma antarctica PI12; assembly: GCA_002917775.1. Classification (NCBI taxonomy): domain Eukaryota; kingdom Fungi; phylum Basidiomycota; class Microbotryomycetes; order Kriegeriales; family Camptobasidiaceae; genus Glaciozyma; species Glaciozyma antarctica. The sequence goes on from KZ627161.1 coordinate 1,778,944, forward strand.
CGTTGTCCAAAGCTGATCCTTGGGAAAAGTTCCTCGTAACCCTGATTGGAATGGTCGTCGCCTCAACTTCCGAGGTTGTCTGTAGGCAGCTTTCTTCCCTCACTTCCTGGAGTAGTTTTAACGTTGTTTTACAGACGGAGAAATCATCTGGAATCCGGTCCAGTACCTCGATCGACTCCTCACCGACAACTACGGCCCCAAGCATCGCGCGGCGGCGTTCTTCATCTCTTTGGGATTTGCCTACAGCAGCATCTTCTCTTGCGTGGTAGAGAACCTTTTGCCCGCCGTTGTGTTGCTTTCCTGGTTGCTCAGAGGATCCGGGCTAATCATTTTTACGCAGGGAAATGATATCGCTGCTCTCTGCCCGCAATACGTGACGATTCGGCGAGGCAAGCAGGCAGCAGTGTTTCCGATTAGCCAAAGTTAACACAGACTTTGTACAGGATTTGCGGTTTGCATGGCGATGACCTGGCTCATCTGCCCGTGGTACCTCCTCGGATCTGTGAGCTTGTTCTCTCCTTGTCACCGTGCGCAGACCGATTCTTTTTGCAGGCTTCGATCTTCATATCGTTTATGGCAGGTGCGTCCCTACTCTCCTTGCGAACAGAAGCGTTGAGAAGTGACTGACCGTCTCCTCATTTGCATTTCTCGCTCGCTCGCTCGCTCCATTCCCCCTCCCTCCATTCGCTTCCTCCCCACCTCCCCGACTATCTTTTTACCTGTCTCTCAGGATACCAAATCTTCCTCTTCGCCATTATCGGGATCCTGCTCGTGGACTACTTCATCGTCGCGCGAGGACGACTCATGATGGACGACCTGTTCAGCTCTCGTCCCGACGGGCCATACTACTACTCACGCGGCTGGAATATACGTGCCTACGTTGCTTACGGTGCGCTCCCTGCTTCTGAATCTCCTTGTTACCTCGCTAATTTTGCTGGATGCCTTGTGTCAGTTGCTGGGATCGCTCCTAATTTCTACGGATGTGAGCCTCCCGATTACTCTCTTTGGTAGATCTCCCACTAATACTTCTCCTAGTCCTCGGGAACGTCGGAGTCTCCGTACCTCTGGGCGTCGAGCGAAGCTACTTCTTCGCAATGATCACCACCACCGTACGTTCGCTCCTTCCCTTCCTCCCTCCTCAACTAACCACCTCCTCGCACCAGATCATCAGCGGCTTCACCTATTGGGCCCTCGTCAAGATCTGGCCGCAACCGAACTGCGTTGTAGGACCGTACCGCGAGCCGCCGGTCAACGATCACCCTGCTTCTTCGGCAGCGAGTGCGACGGAGAGTGCGGCGGAGAGTGGCGAGGTGGAGAAGGAGAAGGAGAAGGAGCTCACGACGGACGCGCACGTTACTGCGATTTGATGGCAAGGCTTATCGCGTAGGGGATTATTGAGAGGGATGGGGGGAGGAACGAGATTCGGGACGGTTTTTGTAACGAGTGGCGATGTACAGTTCGCCTTGCGCCCAGTAGCTCGAGCAGTGTTGAGAGAGAGAGAGTGTTTCTTCACCAGCGCAGACTCTATTGCACTCATGCTGCATTACCCTCTATACCCCCGTAAACGAGGTCACCAACTCAGCACTCCTCCCGGCTGACTCTTCTGCGCCAGCCCCAGTCCGCCTCGCAGTAGCTCCGGAATGACCTTGCCCCGAATCAGAGTCGTCTCGACCTGCTCGCAACGTCAGAGAGCTCACGACGGAGGGAGGAAGAACGCACGATCGCGCCGACGTCGTGCGGAGTAACTCGCCCGTACCATATGCTCACGCCGTTGGGCAGGTAGATAATGACGTTGCCCGCATACCGGTGTCCCCCCACATCTGCAACGCTCATCAGCGCGCGAAAAGCGAAGTGAAAGCAGCGACGCACGAGAGACTTTGAACACCCCTACCCGCCCGCCATTCCGCTTGATACCCTTGAGCGACTCCGCGAGCCGTGCTTCCCGACCCTCGGCTGGCCAGTCCTCGATCGGAGGACCATCAGCGAGGTCGTCCCCGCGCTCGTCGACTTCCATGCCGTGCGATTCAAGGTGGTGGTGGAACTGCCCGAATCGTCAGATGCCAGCGAGAGAGGACGACGGCGAACGTACCTGAGAGAGAAGGAGAGGAGCAGCTTGGTGACAGCGCTTGTCACGTCGCTTGTGGCTGCAGGCGATAAGGTCAAAAGGAAGCAGCAAAGAAAGAACAAGCGAACGCACCTGCAAAGCAGCACCACCGCGTTATAAGGAAGCGGCCTGCCAACGCACACATCAGCTCACATTCCTCCACAGCAAGCACAACACTCACCAGCTCCTAATCGTACTCGCTCTCGGCGCAGCCGCCGCCCTCCCCAAACTCGCTCGCAAGAACGACTCGACCAGCTCCTCGGCCCCCTCCTTCGTCTCTTCCACCTCGTGCACAATCTTGAAATCCGGCAGCACGATAACGGACGCCACCTTCTCCTTCTGCGACGACGAATTGAACGACGAGTTGAGGATAGAGAGGCGCGGTTCGGTCGCGGTCCGGTCGTCCGGCGAGCGGTTGACAGAGCTAGGGTAGACGCCCTTGCAGATCTCCTCCTCTGCCACCTTCTGATCCGAGAGCTTGAGCTCGCTCGTGAGCTTCTCGAGCAGTCCCTTCTGAGGAGCGCCGTACGCCTCCTTCACCCTTCCGGCCAGCGACTCCCCATCGTCCGTCACCTCTCTCGCCCAATCGCTCTTCGAAGTAGAAATGAGGATCTGTCCTGCCTCCCCCCGTACTGTCAGCTCCGTCCAGCGCGATCTGAGGACGTACTCACGACCATACTCCTGCATCGTCCCTAGTAGCTCACTCTCCAGATCCCTGCGCACGATCTCAGCTCCCTCCTCCTCCACATCGTCGCACGCATACTCACACCTCGAAGCCCTTGGGGTAGTCCTCCACGTCCCCAGTCTCGGAGGTACAGCTCCTGCAGGCGTCCTCGAGCGCTTCGACGGGGATGGAGGCGGCGCTGAAGCATACTGCTGTTTCGGGGGAGATAGCGGGACGAGGGACAAAGGGAAGGGGTTGGCCAGTCATGGCGGTGCTCAACGAGGGCGAGTGCGGTTGAGGGAAGGAAGAGAAGAAGACCTTGATCTGTTCGGCCGCGTGGCAATCTCCGCCCCAAAGATCAGTCATTTCTCTCTCGGCTCTTCCTCTCGCTCGAAACACGTCGACGAGGCGGACAGCGAAACGACTATTCTGATTCCTCTCGATCCTCCAACACTTTCCTCAGCTTCTCCGCCGCGTCCAGCGCATTCAACCTCTCCTCCTCCTCGACATCCTCGATATCAAGCGGGTACGTGAGGATCGCAGCAATGCCCGTAAGCTGGTTGAGCTCTGCGATATCATCAGCTCCGAGAACTAAGGCAAGCGGAGAATACGCACGCTGGCCCGACTCGTGCATGCTCGAGAAGATGAGCACCTCCCCTCCGTACGCCTTGACGTCCTCGACGAGCTTGACAAACTTCTTCCTTCTCACCGCACTCGGTGACCTACACCCTCTCCATCAGCCCCTTTTTATCACCACAAAGAGCAGCGGCACGCACCGGAAGATCTCGTCTGAAATCAGTAGCTTGCCGACCGCGCCTCGGTCGACGGCTTTGAGGACGTGCGCTTCGCCGTACCATGCTCGCAGAGCGTCCGATTCGAGCATTTTGAAGAATCTGGAGCGAGGTGAAAGTCAGCGAGAGGATGGCGAGGAGAGGGAAAGACGCACTTCTCGAGCATGAGGCCTTCTCGAGCGAATTTGGTGTCCTTGAGCTGGGTCGTGATCTGCCAAGACGCGTTAGTTTCAATCCTGTGAGAGTGGGAGGACGGAACGCACTTCGGGACTCGATAGGATTTGAGCGAGAGAGTGGATGTGGTGCGATGGTGAATGAAGGAGAAGGAACTTGGAGCGTGCGGCGAGAATCGACTTGTTGCCTTGTTTCTGCGCGTGAGAAGTGAGCAATGTGCCCTTAAACGCGATGGGCGTACGTACGACAGCTTCGTCGAGGATGTACTGGTGGACCGACTCCTTTGTGAATCCAGGCGATGCGATGATGACAACTTTGAGCGTTTCAAAGTCAAAGTGTCGTACCATCCCCGCGTAAACTTGTGCGTAGAACCTCGAATGTGCCTGCGCAAGATGTCAGCGGCGTTCGTATCAAGCGTTCAACTGCGCGCGCACCTTTTCCGCTCCCAGCGCCGTGCTCCCTCCCTTCCGTTTCCGAGGCATCTGAACATCAATGCGTTGCCGAATAATTGTCGTATGGTTCGTAATCAAGCAAATGTTGGCCATCCCTTTGCACGTACGCACGGATCAGCTCCATCCGCTCCACCTCTCGTACAACGACTCACCTTCCCCACAGACGACCGCTCCAACCTCCGCTCCCCTCCCCGGCTCCGTCACCTCCCTAATCCTCTCCCTGGCAATACTATCCCACTCTCCCTCCCCCTTAATAATCGTAAAGTCCCTCCCCACCTCCAAATCAAGGGTATGGAACGCCCCCTTCTTCACATGCGGATTCTCCGACGACACCCTCCCCGAGACATGCAACTGCGCCGTCCCCGCGTTCGTTTGCCCTCCCGTCGTAGCCGTCGTAGTGAGCGCTTCGGGAGTGGCGGAGGAGGTGGAGGCGGTCGCAGCGGCTGCGTCGGCGGAAGCGAGAGCCGAGTAGACGACTTTGTCGACGATGATGGTGAGGTGGAGGTGCACACGGTGGGAGGAGGTGGAGCCCGTGGCGGATTCGGTGGTTACTCGTCTGTAGGGGTTGTCAGCTCGTGTGCGCGTTCGAGAGTGCGGCTGTCGTACCGGACTGCTGAGCCGCGAAGTTGGTCTCCCTGGGAGCGGGTGAGAAGGTGTCAGCTTCCGCCGCCTTTCCCAGTGATCCTTCCTGTGTCATTCAACGAGGTGCTCACCTCTACGATGAGGTTGTACGCGTGCCAAATGTCCTCATCCTCTTGCGGGCGAAGGACGACGTAGCCGCTGCCGTCCCGCTCGATTCGTTCCTTGACGAGCAGCATGTCGTTCTTTGGCTGGATCAGAAAGTACTTTGAGGAACTCTGGAGGAAGTCTAGAGGGAGGGATAGCTGGGAGGATGCCGGAGGAGAGGAGACACGAACGTAGCGTGACCTAGGCAAATAGTTATTCAATATTTCGGTTAATTTAATCTGCTCTTTTTGAAACGCGCGCGCAAACAACGCGTTCCTTCGCCCGCCCCTTTCTGCGACAGGAGAACGAGCTCGCAGGCAAAGACTCCTGTGCTCCTCTGCTCCTCTTCGCGCGCCGACGGGGGCAGTTGGTGATCACCCATCACAGTCACAACTCTAATTCCCTTTCGAGCCTGGGTCAAAATTCAACTCAGTTCCTGCCAGTTCTGAACTGGCCTGAGCTCGAACGTACGCAGGTGCGATACAGGTAAAGTACCAGCGAATTCCCCTCGGAGTGATCGAAGGACAAAGGGTTGTTTCTGCCCGAGCTGGACCTCCTGCAGTCTTCGCCTTCGTCTCTCTCAGCCCACTACTCCTCCCGTTTCCGGTTCTCTTTCACTCTCACAAAGGCAGGCTCCTTTACTCTCCACTATCCCCACACGACGACCACACGAACACGAACATCCCACCACCATGACTGGCTCAACTCTCCTCCTCGCCTTGGCCGCTCTCTGCCTCTCTGCCTCTCTATCGTTTCGGCTCACATCGGTGAGCACCTTTGCCTTTGCACCGACTGGGAACACTCGAACTGATCCCCTGGGTACGCAGAGATGACTTACCCCCTCGTAAGTTCTCGCCAGGCACAGCGCGTCGACGCGTTGGCTGACCGTTGGTTCCATCACGCCAGCCGATCAACTCCAAGTTTGACCCTCAGACGACTGAAGCCAACAAGGACTGTGAGGACTCTCTCGTACAGGGCAGAGGGAGAACGACAGCTGATCAGGCCTGGTGCACACAGACTCGATGACTGCACCGCGTTCGCCCCCTTTCTCTCCTCCTCGCCTTTCCTTGGCGCTGAACTCGGCTCTCTCTCGCGCAGTGTTTGCTGACGGCAGCAACTACCCTTGCAAGGGCTACAACACTGCTGACAAAATCGGCTCCCTCTCCTCGACCGCAACCCTCAAGGCCGGCTCCAGTCTCACCGTCAAGCTTGCCGGTAGCGCTACGCATGGAGGAGGATCGTGCCAGTTCGCCGTTTCGTACGACCAGGGCAAGAACTTTGCTGTCATCGCATCGGTGCTCGGTGGATGTCCTATTAACCTCTCCTACGACATCCCCATCCCCTCGACCCTTCCCGCTGGCAAGAAGGCGCTCTTCGCATGGTCCTGGTTCAACCAGCTCGGCAACCGGTGCGTTTCCTTTTCCTCTACCTCCTCCACTCCTCGTGTCCACCTCCCTTTGTTCGCACGCTGATGAAAACCTCGCTCGCTCCCAGGGAGAACTACATGAACTGTGCCATCGTCGACATCGAAGGCTCGTCGTCCTCCTTCACCGGTCCCGCCCTTTTCCGCGGCAACACCCTCGCCGACGGTACCTGCATCGTCACCGAAGGCACCGCCGTACGTCCCCCTATCCCTCCCTCGCCACTCAATCCTAACCCCCTCACAGGTCGTCTTCCCCAACCCCGGACCCAACGTCCAATTCGGCGGAACCACTTCCTCCTCCTCCCCCGCCGCCAACCTCTCCCCCTGCGCCATCAACCAAAGTCGCCAAGTCACCATCTCCCCCTCCGGCTCCTCCTCTGGCGGTTCCGCCTCCTCGAGCAGCAGCGCTGCTCCTACCTCCAAGCCGTCGAAATCGCAGGCCGTCGCGACGTCCAAGACCAAGTCTTCGAGCCCCAAGATCTTCTCCGTCGCTCCCGTCTTCAGCACCGGAGCCGACCAGAACCTCGTCGTCAAGCCGGCTTCCTCCCCCGCCGCCGTCGAGCCCGCTTCCTCCCCTGCCGCCGTCGAGCCCACTTCCTCCTCCCCCGCTTCGCCTCCACTTCGACTCCCTCCACTTCGACTACCTCGACGACAAGCGACTCTCGAATGTACCTCCGAAACGACTTTTTCCCTCTGCGACGGCTCCAACTGCACCCCCATGGGCTCCGTCGCCGCTGGGACCAAATGCGTGAACGGAGCGATTACGTGGGCGAAGAAGGCGAAGAGGGCGCATAGGGGTTCGTCGGCGGGGAGGATGGAGAGGAGGATGAGGGCCGCGCATGGGAGTACGATGATTCATTGAGCTGGGCTTGATGAGATGTAGGAATGGCAATGCAGATGGGGCTGGCTTGATGCCGGCTTCTTGGTTCGTTGCGATCATTTGTGTGCTGCAGCGCGAGAGGGACTTAGGAGATTCGCGAGAGTGGTGCAGGAAACTGAGGTGTATCGATTAATGCAGGGTAGTGGCGTATAACGTGTGCAGAGGGGGAATAAACACTAACGAGGAAGACTACCGACAGAAGAGATGGAAGACGACGACTTGGTCTGCGACGGCAACGGCGGTCTTCCCTGCTCCCCCGCCCCTCCCGCAAACATGGCCCTAAGCGTCGCCTCACTCTTCGCCTGCCTCAACCTCTCCGTCTCCTCTACTCCGCCACTCTTCCTCAGCCTACTTCCCGAGACGAAGCCATCCAACTCGTCCGCAAACTCGTCCTTCTTCCCCGCCTTCTGCACCTCGCGCGTTCGTTCCGCCCTCGCGATCGCCTTGAGCCTCCTATTCGGGTCCGGCTGCAGCCCTCGCACCTCGAGCATAACCGTCGCCAGTCCTCCTCCCTCCTCCGAAGGCGTAGGGACGAACTCCCTCAGCGCTCTCGGCGCTCCTCGAGGCTGCTTGACGACCTGCTTGATCGTTTCAAACACCTTCGCCGCGTCCGTGAGGTCCGCTTCGAGTTCCGAGAGGAGGGTTTCCTGCCCTTCGAGGAGTTGTTGCTCGTTGATGATCGTCTGGAGCTCGTCTGACCACGTCGCTTTCCACGAGGGTTTGACGGTCGCGATCCAGCTGACGAGGTCGTCTCGGGACTGAATGACCTTGGCGAGCGTCAATGCGATCTCGGCGACTTGGGCAGGTCGAGGATCGATACTCTTGAGCGAGATGTCGGAGCGCATTTGGTCGATAGCGTCTTGCAAATCGTCGCCCTTGACGATCAGGTCCGTCGACTCCTTCTCGAGCTTCGCCTTGCCCGCATCGATGAACGCGCGCGAGGTCGAAACCTTGGTTGCAGCGAGGTTCTGGACGTGGCTCGTCTGCGCGCGAAGCGTGGCGAAAACGCCTTTCGTCTGCGTCGCGAAATCGACGTAGACTTGTCGCAGGATGCCGACCTCGCGACGAAGGTTCTGTACCTCCTCGTGCTGCTGCTTTAGCGCGCCGACGACTTTGACGTTGACGCTGAGCGTCGGAGAGGCGGGGGTGGAGGCGACATCTGCTTCGGCGACGACGCCAGCGAGAGCGGGTGGAGGAGCGGGGGAGGCGTCGGCGGGGGGTTCGGCGGTCGAGAGGGCTTGCTTCGACTTGAGGATTGTCTGAGCCGCGTCCTGGAATTGGCGTTCGGAGGGGCGAGAGGGGAAAGGGGAGGTTTGGGGAAGAGGGGCGAAGGGGCTGAGGGCGGGGACGGAGGCTCGACGCATGGCGACGACGGTCGATCGGAGCTCCTTGATATCTTGTGCGAGGGTCGAGAGACCTTGGTCGATATGGTGCTTGACCTGCTCGACGTCTGAAAAAACGTAGTTCGCGTCAGCTTCGAACTGACTCTGCTGAAGCGAACTCACTGTCAATGTTGAGGCTGAGCACGCTGAGGTTCCTGACCTCGCTCAAGTCCTCCAACTCGTACTGCACGCCAACGCGCGGATCCCGAATGTAAATGCTCGGAAAGTCGGCATGACCTGGGTTGTACTGAAAGCGCTCGATGAAGAGGACTCGCAGCGCTGCGATCGTAGGCGGTTCGTCGAGTTGAGCCTTCTTGACGTCGCGTCCGACCTGGAGGTAGACGGAGATGGGGTACTCGGGTTCGGGGTCGGGTTCGGGAGTTTGGGGGGGAGGGAGTCGAGAGTCGAGGGAGGAGGATCGAGGGGGTGCGGGGGTGGGGTCTGCCGAAGGGAGAGGCGGAGCGGAAGTCGAGTCGAACGTCGCCACGCTTTGGTCCTTGGGCGTATTTTCTGTCGAGGAAGACGACTCCTGGACGAGCGATATCCTCGGCGAGCTCTCCTCCGAGATGGTCTGAACCGTCCTCCCAAACCCCGGTGACGAAGTCGGCAGCGGAGGGATCACCCTCCGTTCCCCGTCCGGTCCCCTTCCAGGCCTGAACTCGCTCTTCGTTCTCCTCCCTCCCGCCGTCTCCCTCTTGTCCTCCGCACTCTGCGCGAGTTCCCTCCCCGCCGACCCAGATCTCGACCCCTCCGCCCCCTTCGCCATGATGCCCAAATCCCCACTCGGACTCCTCAAAGGACTCGCGTTCGTCCCCGTCGTCATCTTCTGAATCGCGTACGCCGAGTACCGCTTGCTCGCGCGTCGAACGAGGCTGTCGGCGGATTTGAGCGCTTCGAGGCTCTCGAGTTGAGCGGCGGATTGGGACGCTTCGACCGTCGGAGAAAAGTTGTCGTCCATGGTGAGGAAGGACTGCATCGACGAGGAGAAGGACAGTTCGGAGGGAGGACGAATGGAGATGAGGGCGGCGGAATCGACGGATTGGAGGTAGATTGAGGTAGGGGTTGGAGGGACGGGTTCGTCGTCGGCATGCGAAGGAGGAGGAGGAGGGGGAGGGGAGAAAGCGCGTGCTCTGGGTCCTCCGACGAATTGGCTCCCGCCGTCGGTGGACCTCGAGGAGCGAGTCGAGTCGCGAAGGGAGGTCGAAGAGCGAGATTGGACGAGCTTGGCGGGAGGAGGTGGGCCGGAGGAGATGTTGGAGGAGCTGGTGCGGTCGTCGGTCGTATGCGGCGCGGCGATCGGAGGTGGGGTTGCGGAGTCGAGGACCGGGAGGGAGGCCGCCGGGAGGGAGGGAGGGGGAGGGCTGTCGAGGGTAGGCGGGGGCGGAAGTGTCGCTGAGCTCGTAGCGCGAAGTGGAAGTAGTCGGTACGGGGGGCGGCGGGGGCAGAGAAGTCGAGATGCCAGCCTGCGTCTGACTGACGAACCTGCGCAGGTCCTCGGCGGACTTCTTCGCTCCGTTGGGCGTTATAGGCGCTCCTCCCATCCCGTTCCCCCTCTGAGACGCGCGCTGCCTCTCCCCTCCCGCAATCGCAGCACTCTCCCGCTCGCTCGCCTCCCTCTTTCGTCTTGCCGCCACACCGTCGCGGTACTGTTTCTGCTTCTCCCGCAGACCTGTCAGAAGCCTGACGATGGTTTGTCGTACTTTGGGGAGGTGCCGTTCGAGAGTGGCTTGAGAAGGGGCGTCGGAGAGGCAGACCTCGAGGCACGCGCGGAGGTCGGCGGGGACGGAGAGGAGCTCACTGCGCGCGTCGTCTTCAGCCACAGCGGGAGAGAAGGTAGAGCATAGGTACGAACGGCATCGTGATTCCCTCCTTTGCGAACGCGGCACACGTCACGTTGAAGTCGTTCCCCAGCTTGACATAGATTGTCGAGATGTTGGCCTCTGTAGCTTCTCCCTTGGACCACTGCGCGAGTCCTGCGTCTTCTGTATTAGCTAAAGCCTCCCTGCACCTTTGCAAACGATCCCACCTTCCAGCAGAGACTTGGTAGAGATCAGTAAGCGGGTGATGGTGCTTTCCATGTGGGACGAGGGGAGAGAAGGAGCCTGCACAAACGCGCCGTCAGCTCTCCTCCAGCACGTCCCCACCAGATACTGCTTACCCTGGAGTCCCGCGCGTTGGAGGAAGAGCTGGCGCGAGCTGAGCCAGCGATGGAGGAGTCTCGAGAGGTCGAAGCGATGGGGTACGACGAGGACGACATCCCGCTGCCTCTGGCTTGAACGGGGAAGCGTGGGAGGTGCTGAAAGGGAGAATGCGCTGTGTAAAGTCGCGGCGCGCGTCTGCCAGCAGCGCGAGGGAGGTGGGGAAGGAAGAGAGGCAGCGCCGTCGAAGTCGAGCTGGTCCTCTTCCCGGTCTAAGCTTCCTCAAGCTTCCTCTACCGCGTACCAAGAACGCTACGAGAGACTGTAACTGGGTAATCAACTCTATTGGTGTCAAACAAATCTCCAAGCGTACACTCGTTCCCTCCCTCGACAGCGAGCAAGCGCTACTCGCTCTCCTCTGCCGCGTCCTCCTCATCCTCGCTCATCTCGTCCATCTCCACCTCTCCATCTCCAGCTTCCCACTCGCCCTCCCTAGCTCCCTCACACTCCACAACCACGGTGTTGAGATCCTCCTTGAAGATTCGGACGAGGCGGATACGACCCAGGAAAGATGGATCTCCTCCTTTGGTTCCTCTGGGGTCCTTGGCGGTGGGAAGAGGGTTGGTCCATTGTCGGCAGAGGAACACATTGGTAGCGAGGGTGAGATCAGGAATGACTACGCGCAACGAGGTCAGCGTGAGCAGGGAGTGAAGGGACGAGAGCAACGCACCGAATCCACTCCGGTACTCGCTTTCGTCGCTCGTCTTCGTGTTGTCCAGCTCGACCTCACGCTTCGTCTTTCCCTCGCCCTTCCTCCACGACCGCTCTGCCCGCTCCTTCTGTAGCTCCACATGCTCCTCGTCGTTCCTCGCAATGTAGTCGGCCAGGAGCTGGTGCAGCTCGGGCAGGGAAAGCGAGGTCTTATCGTCGGGCAAGGCGTGCACAAAGTAGAGGTGGCGATCCACTGCAACGCACGAGCGGGTGGTCAGCTTCCCGAGTTCTCTACTGAACACTGTACGAAAAAAAGGGGATGGGCTCACTTCGTCCAATCTCGTTACTCCTGCGGACCTTGCTCTGGACGTCGAGCTTCTTCGTACGGAGTTCGATACGCTGGAGCTGCTTTGCGCGGCGCGAGTTGGGGTGAAGCTTTGCTCCTGTAACGCTCCCCTTCTTGGACTGAAGCGCCTTCAACGTCTTGACGCGGTTTCCCCTAAGGAACGAGTCCCCGTTAGCTGTGGCGTTCACGCGAGTGGCGAGGCCGGATGCCTTACATTTTGATCAAGTTCTGGTGGTCGTTCTGGAGTGCAGGAGAGGTCGGGGGAGACTCAAGAAGTCAAGGGGAAGAATTGGCTGGAGAGCACTTGCGCACGGACCACAACTCAGGGTCAAAAGCTCGCTGGCCGAAACTCTCCTCTCCTTTCTCCTTCGACCAGGTCATCAAGCTCTCTCGTGCTCAGCAGCTTCCACCAGCTCAGAGGGGACACATCCGCAAGCCAATCACACCATGGAATCCGCCCGCACCATCGCCCAAGGCCTCTCAGGAGCTCACGGCACGGTAGGCCTCTTCGGCGCCTTCGAACGAGCGTTTCTGGCCTTCGCTCTCTGTGCTGGACCAGCGTGCTTCGTTATCGGTCAGTCCATCCTCCATCAGTCTGCCTTGTCGCGCGTTCCCAACTCCTCTCCACAGACGCTCCCTTTGGCCGCTTCACTCCTAAACGCCTTACTCTCAACGGACCAGTCTGCTGGATCGTGGCCGAAATCGTATCCCCCATCACCTTTCTAATCGCCCTCTCCACTCCTCCCTCCTCCGCCCCTCTCGCATTCACCGCTCCCACTTGGGCCGCCCTAGTCGAACGATACGATGCGGTCGCTTCCCTGCCGTATGCTCGACTACTCCTCGTTGGGCTGTACCTCCTCCACTACCTCAACAGAGCTATCATATCCACCTGGTGCGTTTCGATTCGCGAGAAGATTGGGCGCGAGCTGATCCCTCTCGATGACAAGGCGGAACCCAGGACGAGCCCGCATCCACATCTCCGTCGTCCTCTCCATGATCACCTTCAACCTCGTAAACGGCTTCCTCCTCGGCACCTCCCTCCCAGGTGGCCTCGAACCCCGCACCCTCCCCAACCCCTCCGGCCTCCAACCCACCCTCACCCCCCTGTTCCTCCTCGGCCTCACCCTCTTCCTCACGGGCTTCGTTTCCAATATCTACTCCGACGAGATCCTCTACCGCCTCAAGCGCTCCCGACCTCCTACTCCCCCGAACGCACCGCCTCGACAACGCTATGCGATCCCGCACGGCTTCCTCTACTCCGCACCATGGGGCGGGATTTCCCACCCCGCCTACTTCTGCGAATGGATCGAGTGGACGGGGTTCATGCTTTGCACGCTGGCGCTGGTGCCGGGGGCGTTTCCGGAGAAAGCGATGGAGCAAGGAGGGATGTTTGCGAGCTTGTGGAGGGGGAGGGAGGGGAGGGTTCGTGCGATGGTAAAGGAGGTTCCGGTGGTGTTGAGGCCGCTAAGTGGGTCGTATTTTCAGCGTACGTTCCTATTATGCTCGAGTGGGAGTGGATGCTGACGAGCGAGATCTCGCAGCTCCTGCGCTGTTCTTGTGGAACGAGCTATCGGCGATGCTCCCTCGAGCATTGAGCGGGCACGCGTGGTATCATCGAGTATTCCGAGACGAGTTTCCGAAGGAGCGCAAAGCCGTCATTCCTGGGCTGCTGTAACGAGACGAGCTTGGGAGAGTTTGCGTTTTTTTCGCGCTTTCGGAAGCGAGGTCGACGACTGCTCTCGCTAAATCATTCGAGGCCTAATCTTGCGGAAACGAGAGATGTAATCCAGAGGAACGGTATAGATGATACAGCCTGAGGTGACAAGCGACGAGTCAGTCAAAGTCGCAAGTCGCTGTGCGAAGAACGTCACGTACCCTCACTCATCAATCTCGCCCTCCTCCACTTCGATGATCTCCCCTTCTTCTACCGTACGCTCAATCAGGCGCCGAGAACGGCGAGTAGGAACCTCTTCGCTCTGCAACATCGTCGGCAGTAACTCGCGTTTCCGAGACAGCGATGAACACACGACGACAGTGGATGGGCGTGGCTTGCGAGGAATCTTGATGCCCGTCTGCGAAGGATGTGAGCCGGGTTCAACCGCAGCTGGAAGAAGAGAACGCACCAGTCTGGCCTTGAGATCGACCTTGGGCTTGCTTTCGATCTTGGGCTTGATCTCTTCGGCCTGCGCGAAAAGCCGTCGTTAGCTGATCTCAACGAAACCGCAAGTGAAGCTTACGCTGAGCGCAGGCTTGCCAACCTCGGCTCCCTCCAGCTTGATCTTCTTCGCTCCTCGCCTCAGGCTCTTCTGCAGCAGCCGAAGTCGTCAGCGCGACGCCCGTCTCCGCAAAGACGAAAAGCGCACCTTGAGCTTCTCGGGCTTGAAGTCCTCGTCCTTGATTGCCGGCTTGATGTCCTCCTCCTTGATAGCGGGCGCAACGCCGTCCTCCTCCTCGACCGACGGCTTGACGTCCTCCTCCTCGTCCTTGCCCCGCTTGGGCCCCCACTTCTTCGAAACCTGCGCACACAAACGTTAGCCCCCTACACTGTCAATCTCTTGAGCTTCAGCGCACCTCATCCTCGACCTCGGCCGCCAACTCGACCCCGGACTCCCCCTCCCCCTCCTCAGCCTCCACCTGCTTGCTCCTCGACGACCTCAACGGATTCCTCCTCCCCGGCACGTTCTCCCTATCCCACCTCTCCGCCTTCTCAGGAGCTCACTCGCTATAATCACTCGGATCGACTGCATGGAGTGGCTCAGCATGCAGCGAGTGGCGCGAGTGGCGAGAGGACTCACTGGACGCGGTGTTGAACGCTTCCGTCACTCGTTCTTGATCCGTTGGCATGAGGTTACTGACCCCGTCGATGAGTCTTGCCTCGCTAAAGTGCTCCGCCATGTTGGCGAGCTGAGTCTCCGTCACGCAGCCCCTGTCGCACGGAATCAGCTCCCTCTCCCCGCTTCTCCAGGCCGTATACGTGTCCTGCGAAAGACTCACCAGTGCCTCCACTGCCACCCACTTCCCTTCGTGCCAAACTCGACAAAGACGCCCAGGACGAGAGCTCCCTCCTCGATGGACGAGCCGTGGTAGGGTTGCCGGCCTTTGCAGGTCGAGTAAGGCGAGCTGGCGTATTTAACACGGTATAGTCCTGAGAATCCGATGTCGTCCATTGTGGTGGTTCGAGGAGAGAGAGGCGCTCGGAAGGAAATCCGAGGACCGGGCGGGCAGCGCTCAGGTCGCTGCCGAGTCGACCTGTTCTCAACCAAACCACGCTTAGCTCGAAGCGAGCAGACGTTGAAGTTTCAAGGGAGTGAAGTTTTAAGGAAGAACGATCTGGAAATGAACGACAGACGCGAAGAAGAGAGGGAACGCTTCAGGCCTCTAGATCTCACTTCACCTCCTCATCCTTCCTCTTCTCCTCGGTCGCTTCCTCATCTCCTCACGATGGAGTCATGAAGCAGCACGAGGCTAAAGGCTTGCAATCCTATAAGAAGAGCTCTCCCGTTCTCTCTTCTCTCTCCATCCCAATCTCACACATCCTTCGCAAGCCCAACAATGTCCACCTCCACCCTCCCCCTCAAGCCCATCGCGCGCCCTTCGCACCCTCTCCCCTCTCGCCCGCTCTCAGCAGCTCTATCCCCCTACTCCCGCCCCTTCTCCCCTCCCACCACCTTCTCCCCTCCCACCACCTTCTCCCCCACCCCCCTCCCCTCTCTCACCCCCTCCCAGCACTCGATCTAATCCTACCGCCGCCACCGTCGTCGTCCCTCCCAAGCCACTCGTCGACGCCTCCTCGCGCACTCGGACGTGCAGGATACCCCGCCGAGGTTACTCAATTTGGACAAGTACGAGGGGGACGCGAGTGAGGAGGAGTGGGAGGTGCTGGGGAGGGAGATTAGGAGGTTTAGGAAGGAGATGATGGAGATGATGGAGGAGGAGATGTAGATTTTTGGCCGAGGAATGTTGTTGGATAGCGAATCAGGGCGAGAGTGAGAGGTCGGGAGTGACGATCACGTTGGGTCGCTGGTCCCATTCTTCGGTCGGTACGAGTTCGCCTTCCGGAAGGACCTGCGCGCGCAAAGCCAAAGCCGCTGCTCGTCGTCCTCAGCTGCGTCCCGATCCTGCTCGAGCGAGAGAAACTCACCTGTGAACGGAGCGCTCTTTCCGAACTTGCTGGGGTAGCTCGCTTCTGCCGCATGGAGGTAACGGTCGTAGTACCCCCTTCCGTGTCCGAGCCGCTGTCCCTTCTTGTCGAAGAGTAGTCCTGGAACGAGGATGAGGTCCAATCCTCCGTGCTTCTCGTCCTCGGCTGCGATCGCTCGTCAGCTTTCCGTTCCCCGAAAGAAAGAAAAAAGGACGCGCCATCTTCGAGAGTATCTGCTTCGGCAGGATCAACCTCGCGGATCCCCCAGCGATTCGGCTGAAGTCCTTCAAAGTGGTCGAGAGAGCGGAGACGCAGCATGCGCATCACGGTCGGGTCCGAGAGGGGACAGAAGGGAATGAAGAGGGATTTTCCTGCAAGTAACGTGAATTATCTGTGCTCACGGAGTACGAGGAGCAAGCCCACCTTCGGAGAGGGCGTGGCGGATGATAGAGTCGGTCTGCGAAGGGATTCAGCGGGTGATAAAACATGCGCGGAGAGGACGACGTACCTGGATTTCAGAGTGAGAAGTGGAGAGATAAATGCTGATATTGGCTGCGTTCTTGTACCAGGGTGAAGCAAGGACTCGTGCAGTGACGGCGGCAGCTGTGGGAGGTGGGCGTCAGCTTGTGAGGACGCAAAAGGAGGAAACAACTCACTTTCGCTGGCGATTTCAGCGGGAGAGACTAATTTGAGCCTCGCAGTAGTTGCTCGACGTAAAGCTTTCTTCGCAGCTTGAATGGCGCTCATCGTTGCCTGCCAGGGGGAGAGTTAGCGGTGGGTTCCAGCAGCCTGTCGCCACGGTCCCGCCACGCTCCAAACGTCTTCTACGCTTGCTATGGTACTGCCTAACCATCCCCAAGTCGTCCTAGGGGCATCCTAGCTGTCCCCCGAGAGCAGCCCGCCCGAAGAGAGCCAGCTCCCAGGCTCCCTCTGTCTCCCTCTGCTCCACCATTTCCAGGCCGTCCGCTCCCGCAGCCACCGCCCCTTCCACTGGCCAGCCAAAATACATGATACTGGACTCACGAGAGCAGGAGTGACGGTGCGGCGGAGGAGCGTCGGGAGCGTCGGGAGGATGGGTCGAGCTTGGAGCTTGGCGGGCTGGGTCGTGCGAGTGAGGTGACTCGGGCGTGTTAGACGTTGAGATTCGACGGGCGAGTAGGTCGGTTTGGCTGGCGTGTCCGCTTGGGAGAGAGTCGGAGGAAGGCAAGAACCAACTCGCTTGCCGTCGTCGCGTCCCCCTCCCGCCCGCCTTGAAGCGTTTGACCTCTTGCTTTCTCCCACCTCCCCTCGACCTCCCAGCATTGACGAGAGCTCGTGCTAAGCTCAAGGGCCAGGCCCGATGGACTCCTCCCAGTCTCCAACCTCGTCCAGGCTCGCTCGGCCTCCGCGCGCCTCCACTCGCCGCTCCTCCCTCAGCAGATCGACTCAGGACCAACCCTCCACGCCAAACGACAGCAGGAGCAACCGAACTCGCTCCAACTCCACCTCCCATCTCTCCCCTGCCGCCTCCACTTCGAAAGGCTCTACTCCCTCCGACCCCGCCTCCGCCTCCCGCCTCACCAGATCCCCTCACCGAGACGACCTCACCAGCAGCACGTCCTTCCACTCCTCTTCCACCCCCTCCACCTCCTCCTCCTCCTCCCACGACGGAGGAAGCACGGCAACCCCCACTCATCGAAGAGACGCCAGCACGAGCCTCCTCCCTTCCGCCAGCACCTCCTTCACTCCCACTCCAACCCGCCGCGACTCTCTCCACTGTACACCTACACGATCGGACTATCTCTCCGGTTCTTCCGTCCTGGAAGCGTACACCTCGTCCTCCGACGTCCGCACGAGGCCGAACGCCGACTCTCCCTCTCGACTCAGGCGCGATGCCTCCCCCGCCGCGTCGAGTATTCGGCAGCAGAACCGTGGGCAGTCGATACAAGAAGGCAATTGGATGAGAGCTGGGAAGGAGCAGGAGGAGGTCGATACGGCGTCGCAGAGTTCGGGTTCGCAGTACTCGCTCGACGAGAGAGGGGTCACGGGGGAAGTGGGAGGAGGAGAGGAGGAGGGGGAGGAGAGTGATCCGTGGATGGGAGTCGACTTGGGAGACGACTCGCCTTCGCCGCCGAGATCACCTCTGTTGGCGGAGAACGTCGCGCGAATGAAGAGCGTTCAGTCGTTTGGCGAGCTGGGAAATAGTACTGGCGACTGCGGGACGGAGGTGAAAGGGATTAGGACGTCGACTGAGTGGGAGGACGGTGGAGAGAGCTGGGAAGCATGGGATAGGACGCCGCGGGTGGACGAGGGCTGGAGGGGAGCTGGAGCGAGTTGGGGAGATCGTCGGCGGGGCAGCGCGGAGGACAGCGCGTTCTCCGGGCAAAGAGCTAAGTTGGACGAGGACGACGAACGACGGTCGGAGCCGGAGACCGCTCCTTCGCAGAGCACGCACGTGGACGACACGCTGGACGGGTACGCCGTGTATTCGGCCCAGCGAGGCGACGGCAACGTCGATTATGGTGTGGTGCCCGATTTGCCGCTCGTAACGAGTGCGTCAGAGGTCGGATTGGCTCTTGGGTGGGACGACTCCAGTGGGTCTCGCTCTCCCCACTTTGCGCCTGGGCGATCGCTGACTTCCACCCAGAAGCCCTACCAGCTCCCTCTTCTTCCTTATACCAACCCACCCGACCGTCCGCCGGAACGCCACCCGTATCTCCCCATCGTCAAGCCTCCCCCGCCCGCATGTCGCATTCCGACCACCTCTCCCGTCGCTCCTCCGTCTCCTCGACCTCCTCCCTCCTTCGCTCCGGCGCGATATCCGTCCCTCTCCCTCGCTCACGCTCACGATCACGCTCGCCCTCCACCATCCCCTCCCCCGCCGACCCTTCGACTCCTCGTCGCCCGGCGGCACTCAACCTCGCTCCCCGTAGTGGAACGCGCTCGTCCTCCCGCACTTCGTCACGCGGAGCAGTGGAGCACAAGGATGGACGCTCGTCGCCTGCGAGTTTCCACTCTCGCCCCGCTACCCCCGACCCCGTCACCTCCCTCGACGACGACTCGACGCCAGTCCGCAACCGACCACCCCTCCCTCTCCCCTCCGACCCCTTTCCCTCCTGTTCTCCTACCACCTACGGCATCTCAGTACCCAACAGCCTCCCACCGATTGCCCAGCCTGGAACGACTCCCGAACTGGACCACTCCCTCTTTCTCCAGGCAACACCTTCGACCTCGTCCGGATCAAGTAGCGCTTTCGTGCCTACGCCCTCGTCATCGACGAAGGGAGAGGAGCGGAGACCTCTGCTCGAGGAGCGGAGACCGTCTTCGGAGGATCGGAGGGCTGAGAAGCCGAGGAGGGAGCTGCCGCTGCTGAAGGCCAAGAGCTCGAGGACGTCGAACGCGGTGGCCAAGAAGATTGCGCTGAACGACGGGGAGGATCCGGGAGCGTCGAGCGGGGTGGAGGGGGAGGGGGAGGATCAGAGCTTGAGCGTGAGCGCGAGTATGAGGGAGATGAGTCTGAGCGAATTGGGAGGGCTTCGAGCGAGGTGAGCTGGCTCGTGGCAAGTTTTGGGACTTGACTGACGGTGCTTGAGTGTGCAGTGGCTCGACACCACTCTCAGCTTCCGACTTCGCCGACGCGTACGGCGACTTCAATCATTCGCCATCTGCCTACGACTCGGAGCTACCTCACACCCACGCTCCACACTACAGCCCGTCTGGCGTAGCGATTCCTCCTCCCGCCGAGCCCGACTTCGTCCCCAACCTCGCCCTCCGCCGTTTCGACTCGGAATCGTCCTACGTCTCTCCCCCTCCTACCGCCGTCGACCCGACCACTCCCCTCCTCTCCGATCCCACCTCCTCGGTCGAGCCGAATGACTCTCCCGCCCTCCCCGATACCTTCTTCGAGGCAGCCGAAATGCACACGTCGTACGCGTCCTCGTACAGTATCATGGAGGACCTCGACGCCCAGATCTCGCACGCCATCTCGCACGTCAACCTCCACGCAACCCCCAGTCCCGACGTCGCCAGGTCGACAACGTCCAGTCTCTCGCCGGCAGCATTCACGGGCGATCGTCCGACGAGCCAGGCGGTCAGCGACGTTAGCAACGATGCGAGCCTCGACGTCTACCACGATGCGCCGATGAGTCGAGGACAGAGCGGGGAGCGAGCGGGAGAAGATGGCGTCGAAGCGATTGAAAGGAGGTCAGCGGCTGCGAAGAGCGACGCCAAAGCTCGAGCAGCGGCGTTCATCGCGGACCTCAAGCGGGCGAAGGCTGCAGCGATTGCGGCGGCCGCGCTTGAGTCGCCGGCGATGGTCTCCTCTCCCTCGCCTTCGACCTCTGCGATTCAGTCACCTGCGCCGGCGGAGGATCTCGTGGCGTTCGGCGATAGCGTGCATGCGACGCCGGTGGGGACGACGAGGATCCTTACCGACCTCCCGCCCCTCCCGACCTTCGAGCTCTCGCCCCTCAAGACCCCCACTGGTCCCCTCAGCAACGCCCCGCGCAGTTCAGCAACCCCCGCATCCATCATCTCCTCTCCGCGAGCAGCTCAAGTCGTCTCCCACGCCCTTCAGAACGCGACGACCGGCAGCTCGTACGATCTCTCGAAGCTATTAAGACGGCGACCTCTTCCGGCTTACCTCCATAATGGGGACCTGCGGAAGGCCAAATCGGCTGGCGAGCGAGCGAGGATCTACGCGAGGAAGATCAACGCGCTTGGGTTGGAGGAGAGCGGCTTGGACGCCTGGATTGACGAAGTCAAGCGACGTGCTGCGCCCCGACGTGAGTCTACTTCCTGTCGCTGTTCCTGTTGAGTACCAAACTGACTCGCTTCTTCTTCAGGAACCGGATTCAGCTCCTCAGCGTCGTCGCCGCGGAAAGCTGCTCGCCACTCGCGCGAAGACCCGTCGAACGCCAGCTCCGTCGCCTTCCCCGTTCGCAACGATGGCTACCGCGCAAAGGAAATCCCGTTCGGTCAATTCGGACCAGGTGACATGGCGCCAACCGTACCCTACCCCGGCGTCCTCCAATCCTCCAGCAGCTCGATCAGCTCGCGGCACGGCGGGCCAGCAGGGAAGCCTCCGAGCGCGATCGCCAAATCGTCCTTCTTCTCGACGCTGAATCGCAAGGGCTCGAAGCGGTCGACGCCGCCTAGCCAACGCTCGCAGGGCGGGTACGTCGTCACCTCGCCCCTAGGAACCATCGGCGTCGTCAGTTCGTCGAGCGGACTTCGACCCGCTGGCCCGCGAATGCCAGGAACGACGCGCTCCAGCCTCGACCTCGTCGGACGAGGAGGATCGCCTCTGGCCCTCGCGCCACCGCAGATGTCGCAGCGCGCGTCGTTCACGTACGGATCGCTCAAGCTCTCGCTGCCGACGACGGACGTTGCCGAGGTTTCGGAGGACAAGCTGCAGAAGCTCGTCGATATCCTTCCGCAGGCGGATAGGGAGACGCTGAGGGCGTGCTTGGCGAAGGCGGGGGACGACGATGTGCTGGCGATATCGGTGTTCCTTTCCGAAGAGCAGAATAGGCGGATGTGAGCCTGGGATGGGAATGGAACCCTCTTGTTTTGGGTTGCGAAGGGTTTCTTGCCTGCTCTCCTCCGCTCTCTCGACCCGCGTCTTCGCTCCCGCCGCCTAGGTGGACAGAGACGGGGGGATTCTGAAATGGAGAGGTCCGAGGAGGAAGCGCACTTCGCAACGTCGCCTCTGTCGAAGCTTACTCTTCCCTTCCCGTCGCTCGCAGCGGCTTCTTGACAACAGCGTAGGATTATAGAAGGAGAGAGCTGCTCTTGTGTGCTACGCCTTGACAACGCGAGCTTGAGTCACGGCAGCTCACCTCGGGTCTCCCTCTCCGTTTCGCCTCCATCTCGCGAAACTCCTTTGCAGTTAGCATAGCTTCATATGTTCCGCTAGTCTGAAGCTACGGCAGACGAACAGTGAGCTGTTTGAGGCCAAGGGCTGTGCCCAAGCGCCCAAGTCGGAGCTCCTCTCCTTCCGCGCTGCGCGCTCCTTGTCCTCGACCAACGAGCCAACGATGGCGTCTCCTTCAGAAAAAACGACCGCACCGCCTCCACAGGCCACACCCGCCAGCGTTACCCTCCCCTCCACCTTCCAGAACAGCGTTGCGTCCCCGCTCCTCCGGCCCCAGCTCGCACCGACCTGACGTCGTCGCTCTCTACAGTTCTGGACCCAGGACTACCGCTCTGGCTTCACCACTCTCTATGCGAAACTAGAAGCAGGACTTGTCGAGTCGGAGGAGCTCATAGGCAACGTCCGCAGGAGGGCAGCTGCGGAGCGCGCCCTTGGACAAGCTCTCCAGCCTCCCGCACTGAGGCACGATGGGTTCGGACTAGGTGCGTTATGCGGGCGGAATGGTGGGACATGTGAGCTGATAGGCTGTGGCTATGCAGACGAAGGCGCCTCGCTCAAGATGGGACTCGAAGCGCTGCTCTCGTCGGCGGTGCAAGAGAGCCGCGCACGACAACAGCTGGCGGACGAGCTTCAACGCTCGATTGCTATTCCGTTCGAGGAGTGGTCCGAGGCGCACAAGGGCAGGATCCGTAGCTCCAAGGCGCTCATCGAGTCTCACCTGCTGTGAGTTCGGTGTTCCAGGGGCTACCTTGGATGGGAGCTGACGAGACGTCTGCAGCGCGTACGAGAAGAAGCTCGGCGAGGTCTCGAAGCTCAAGGCACTCTACGACGATGCCTGCCGCGTCGCGGACTCGGCAGAGGACGAGCTGTCCTTCCTCAAGGGCAGTCCGGAGGAGGCCAAGCCGGTGCAAGCCAAGGACAAGGCGAAGGCGAGGCAAGAAGGATCGGACGACGGGATTGACGATATTGAAGACGACGATACGCTCATTGGTCGGTCGGGCGCGACGGGAGGGAGCATCATTGCGGCGCTGGGTCGAGCGGTCAGCGTTCGCAGGAAGCACGCGCCGTCGGATGCGGGCTCGCCTACGAAGGAGCTTCCCAGTACACCGCTCTCTGCCGAACCGAACGTTGGCGCCGCCTTGGATTGGAGCAAGACTACGTGCGTTCGAGGACTTGACCCTTCTCAGCGGGAGCTGACTTGACTTTCGCAGGTTCACGTCGCTTCTGGAGAAGGTCGCGGGG
This sequence comes from Glaciozyma antarctica PI12, assembly GCA_002917775.1. Classification (NCBI taxonomy): domain Eukaryota; kingdom Fungi; phylum Basidiomycota; class Microbotryomycetes; order Kriegeriales; family Camptobasidiaceae; genus Glaciozyma; species Glaciozyma antarctica. The sequence continues at coordinate 1,801,972 of KZ627161.1, forward strand.
CCGCAGACTGGAGAAGGAAAGAATGAGAAGGCTCACAAGGACGCTGAAACTGCGGAGGAGAGGTGCGTCTGCGGCCGGCGCTGACAGTCGAAGCGGCGATTTGACGCCCTCGGTGCAGGTACAAGACTGGAGTCGAGGCGCTCGACAGCCTCAGGTGCGCGATTGGCTCTCCTCCCTTGCGGAATCACAATACTGATCTTCTTCTCGCAGGCTCATCCTCGAGGAGACGCTGCACGAGCATCTTACCTACGTAAACCGCTGCGAGCACGATCGCATCAAGGCGGCGGCGTCGGTACTTCGAGGATTCCATGCGAGCGTCATCGCCCTTCCCAAACTTCTGGCACCCTCGGGCGAGAAGGTATCCACTGCTCTTGAGCTCATTCGCCCTGAGCGAGATGCTGTCGCCATCATCGAGCGCCTCAGGTCGGTTCCTTTCGTCACAGGTCTTCGCGTCTCTTACTCTTATTCCACGCAGAACTGGGCCTTTTCATCCTCGTCCCACGGTCTACCACTCGCACTACTCGGAACCCGCCATTCACTCGTTCGGAATCGACCTTCGCAAGTTCGACGAGACCAACACTTCCCCCAACAAGGTTCCTCCCGTCCTCAGTTTCTTGCTCGATTACATCACGGAGGGCTACAAGCTCAAGAATATCAGCGACGCCGGTTCGTCTTGCCTTCGCCGCTTTTGCGACTGTCTAACTGATTCGCTCCCCGCTGCAGAACAACGCAAAGCTTGGCTGTACGAAACTCCCCTCGCCGCTCAACACCACCTCCGCTCGGCTCTCAACAACCCCAGCCAGCTCAACCGCGCCGTTCTCGAAAAGTACGACCTCCCCGTCGTCGCGGCGACGGTCAAGCTCTGGCTTCTCGAGCTCGAGGTTCCCGTCATCATCTTCTCACACTACGATGAATATCGGCATTTGTATCCGAAGCGAGTAGGCGCGGAGATCATCGAGGTACCGGCCAAGGCGATTGCGGCGCACGTCGCGCGCCTCCCTCCCGTCCATCTCGAGGTGCGTCCGTTCCTCCTGTTCTCCGTCCATGAGCTTACCAAGTTCACAGGTCCTTCGTGTCGTCATCTCCCACTTTGTTCAGCTTCTCGCCTCGACCCAGACGGAGGAGAGCGACGAGGTGTTCCTCCAGAAGCTTTCGCTGAGCGTCGCGAGGTGCCTTCTCCGCCCCAAGCAGGAAACGCCTTTGACACTCGATGACCGCTTCCCGACTCTCCTCTTCATCGACCTCATCAAGTCGTACGACGAGATTTTCAAGAGCGCGGACGAGCTCAAGACGAAGCAGCGCGAAGATCGGTACGTCTCTTCTCTCCTTCGTCTCGCTCGTTAGCTGACATTCCGCGCAGCTACAAGCCTCGACGCCAGCGTACCAAGCCCATCGACCTCCGCCTCTCCCGCAGCAGCATGGGCTCCTCGGGCGCCATCGACCCCAGCACCGCGGGCGAGCTCCTCAAATCGCACCAACTCGCCACTACCAGCCCTCCTCCCGTTCCCACCGTCCCCTTTATCCACGCCGGCATGCCCACTTTCAACGAACCCCTCCCCTCCCCGCCTCTCCCTACTGTCCCCCTCCCTCGCTCTCCCTCTCCTTCCGCCATCAACACCCCAACCATCGCGCAGCCTGGGTCTCCTCCCGCCGTCCCCGATGCGCAACTCGGATCCCCCACATCGACATCAAGCCCGGGTTCTGGATCTCTTTCGCGCAGAGACGGTCGGCGCGGAGCGAGGGGTCCTCGACCGCTTCCTTCTTCGGTCGAGGGATCCGCGTCGCCGGTTTTGGCGGGCGTGGTGATGCCAGAGGGTGGGAGGAAGAGGTCCGAGTCGTTTGAGAAGAGGAGGGCGGCGTTTGAGGAGGCAGGGAAGGCGCCGAAGTAGGGTGGGATGGCGGGGTTTAGTTTTTGGCAGTACATAGCTTGTTTTTCGCAACGTCGGTGATTGGTATGCAGGGTTGTTCTGAGAGACGTGCGAGAGGAGCGAAGAGCGAAGCTTGTCGAGAGCAGTGAGCGAAGGGGGCGCTGCGAATGCGGTGCGAACGCGAGAGCAGTGAGCGAAGGGGGCGCTGCGAATGCGGTGCGAACGCGAGAGCAGGAGTGGAGGAAGGGATTGACGACCTGCTTGACTGCTCTGCTTTATTGTACCGTCTTTCCCCCTTCCTGAGGTCTCAAGAAAGGTCCTCGCAGAGTCTCCTTCCCATTTCCATCCAACTCGATTCCCATCTGCGCACCATCTACGTCGTATCGAGTCCCAGCAATCCCAGCACAAGTCTCCTCGTTCCCTCCTCTGGGTTGACGTCCCCAACCCACCCAAACCAGCCCTCTCCCACTCGACCCATCGCAATCGGCGTTTCCTCCTTCTCGACCGGCGCACTCGGAAACACCATGCTCTGCGTCCTAGACTCCTCGCTCGGCCTGTAGAGCGCAGCGTCGTCGGAGACGTCCTTGAGGAAGACGGATTTCATCGAGTAGGATGGGAGGAGGGGAGGGGAGAAGGAGGGGATGAGGGGGTGCGTCGCCTGGAGGTAGTGTGTCGTGCGGTGGTAGCCGGATACCTTCCATGGCAGCCCAAAGGCTTCGAAGATGGACTCCATCTCGGGGAAAGTACAGTGCGACTGGAGGCTTCCTCCGAGGATTACGCGGCCTCCTGCTTACGCGTACTTGACGAGAGCGGCGACGACGTCCGCGAGTCCGGGCTTGCAGATGACTTCGTTGGTCACAAAGACGGCGAAAGGGGGAGTAGTGGCGAGGTAGGAGAGGGTGGCGGAGGAGGTGGTGGTGCGGGTGAAGGAGGAGCGTTGGCGGATCGCATTGCGGAGAGGAAAGTTGTAGTCCTCGAGCGTGGCGCCAAGGTCGAGGTGGAGGATGGATCGGCGCGGGAGAGCGTCAGGAGCTCGGCAGTCGGTCTTGTGCGTCTGCCAGTGTTCCTGCGGAGGAAGAGTCAGCTCCGCCACGTGTTGGGGGAGGAGAGCTTCTACTTTCTGATGCTCAGTCGAGCAGTACCTGCGAGGTCGTGTAAGCTTTCCGTCTAACCGCATGGGGAGAGAGTACATACGCGACGGTCTTGCGGCGCGAGCACCTCTTCAGATCACCCTGTCCGCCGCAGACAGCGCAAATCGGGGAAGGGTCGGCGGCTACGCTCACCGGAAAGCAGAGAGTCAACGGCAACTTGCCGACTGGAGGAGAGCTGCTCACTAGGTTCCGACATTGCGGCAGAGCCAGAGCAGAGGTGTGGAGGAGGGAGAGAGCCGCCAGGGGCCCGGGCGGGGAAGGCGACGAAACAGGCGGTGAGATTGCGGACTGGGCTTGTGGGCTGTTGCTCACTAGTTTGGAATCCACTGCCTCTCGGGGGCGACACAACCTGCATTGCTTTTGTATTATCAAGCTTCAGACAGCGAAAAGACCAACAAACGCGAACGGTGGCGAGTCAACATCTGGCGGGTCGTCTTTCATTGGTACACTTCCCCTGGACTCCGTACTCGTGCATTGTAAATATTTGACGCACAAGGATCGGGTTTCCCAGCAAAGTCCAGCTATTCTAACGCCTCTTCCGCCGTTCAAAGGGGAGACGAGCGGCGTCGCAGTGATTTTGTCAATTTGCTGTTGTCTTCACTTCTCGCCTTCGCGCCGAACCGGCACAGATTGTGTGTGCTCACCCTATTTGAACTATTCTGCGTCCCGCACCTGCAGAGTACTTGCAGGGGGGAGGAGAGCCGAAGGAGGAAATGAGCGAAGCGAGCTCCCACCTGAGACGGTTCCTGCTGTCAAATCTCAGTCTCCCCTGGCTGCTTCCCGGTATCGCACAAAACAGATGCTTTTAGATCTCTGAACACGACAGATAGTGACAAGTTAGCCAAAATAATGGGAGGAGGGGGCTGAATGGGAGCTTCGCAAGCTGGTTTCACCGGGACGGTGGCGGAGGAGCTCTGCCTGCCTGGGAGCTACGCCACCTGTAAATGATTGCGCGCACTAAGAGCAGAACTGTGGAGAGCTACAGCAAGGAGGAAGGAATAGATCTGGAGTGAAAGAAGGACAAAGGTCCTCTGCGCCTGGTCTCGTGAAAGCGTGCCCTCTTCCAACCGTGTTGCATTGCGTTTGACTGACTAGTGGCAGCACAGGGAGGAGGAATGATAGACGGCAACTGCAACGAGGTGTGGTGAGGCGGCGACTGGTGGGGGATTTGGGAGGAATGTGGTGAGAATGGAAGGGGCAGAACACGGTGGCTTTGAAGCTGACTGAAGCCAGGAATCAGTCTTCTGTGCTAGGAACACGGACAGCCAAGAAGGACGGGGAGTGAGCCAGGAAGCAAACGAGTGGACTCCTTGGGACGCTTCCGAGGGGTATGTGCACACCGCGATTTCTGGGACGGCTTTTTTTGCATCCTCCCTCAATAAGGGTTCTTAGTGTAGCGGTTATCATCCAAGCTTTCCATGCTTGGGACAGGGGTTCGACTCTCCTAGGACTCACAGAACATGCGAGGTTGCTTCGGCAGCTTCGCATTCCCTTTTGATCACGTTCACTCTGATTTTTGGCGTCCCCGAACTTGAGTTCAGCTCGTCCTCGACTGGCAATCCTGAGGAAGGGAATAACAGTTTGCTACGCCCGAGCGTGACAAGCTCGTTCGCCGGCGCCAGGATCTCAGGACCAGGTGAGGCCGCTGCCGCTTCGCGAAGTCGGACACCTTCATCAAGAGATTTCTCAGATCAGCAAATTCTTACTTCCCAGGTGTGGGCCTTCCCTTGACCCGTTGCGCGACGAGTAGCTGACCTGCCGTCCAGGTGGAGGGGTCGTTTGGCGCTATCGTCGCGCGAATGAAGTTTGAGATGGGAAGGAGTTGCAGTAGCCTAGCAAGCGATCAAATTATCTCCAGTGCTTTGGTCGAGTCCGTCGTCGTCGTCTGAGAAGTTCAGCTGAGAAAGTCCTCCGAGCGTAGATCGACAAGTCCGCGGAGAAAAAAAAGCTTTGACAAAAAAGAAGCAACTTCTCCATCTCGGCCCATCTCGGTGCTCCCTCCTCCTCCTCGGACCTTGGCATGCTCGCTGTTCACCGACGTTCCTCCTCAGCAACATTTCTCTAGAACCGCTCTTCAAGGCCGCGGGGAGGAGACTCGACCGATCAAACCTCTGCTCAGCTTTCCGGGTTTAGAGAAGGACGAAGCTCGTTTGGGGGTCGGGAGGAGCGAACCTTGCTGTCGTTTGACCGGTCGCCTCTCTTCCTTCTACCAAACACTCGATACAACGAACATGTCCGACACCAGCTCCCACCCAACAAACGGAGACCCTGAGAAGGGAGACGATTCGCGCCGACCCATCTCCCTCAGCTGGTCAGGCCTCTCCTTCGCCGTCAAAGGCCGCACCAACCCTATCCTCTCCGACGTCGACGGCCGCATCTCTTCTGGCGAGCTTATGGCAGGTACGCATCATTTCTCACTTGACGTCTCAGGGAGCTCCCAGCTGACTTTCGACTTGGAACTTGCAGTCATGGGTCCTTCAGGTTTGTGTTCGAGCTCGACCTGCGCCGACCCAGACTGACACCGTTCCTCTCTTCGCAGGTGCTGGTAAATCTACCTTTCTCGACGTCCTCTGCAAACGCCAGCCTGCTCTCACTGGCACCGTGCGTGACCTGGCGCGCAGACGGGGACGCAGCTAATGCCGCTCTCCACAGATCCTCCTCGACGGCTCTCCCAACTTCAAGACGAACGAGGTCTTTTCTTTTGTCGAGCAGGATGATGCCTTGTACGGCGTTCTGACTGTGCGCGAGACGGTCGCATATGCTGCGAAGCTCTCGTGAGTCGGTCGACGACGAAGATAGGACAAGAAAGCTAACGCGGCTTGCAGACTTCCTCGCGGCACCGTCGGAATCGAGGAACATATCGACGCGACGCTCAAGGCGCTCGGTCTGCAAGATATCGCCAACAACAAGATCGGAACGCCCTTGCAGCGAGGCATTTCTGGTGGACAGAAGAGGCGTGTAACGATCGCATGCTCGATGGTGGCACGTCCTCGCGTGTTGGTTTTGGATGAGCCGACGAGTGGACTGGATGCGGCTTCGGGTCGTGAAGTTATTGCCTCAAGTGCGCTTGTTCCTCCTTCCGAACCTGGACTCCCGCTGACCTCGATCTCGTCGCAGTCAAGCGCCTTGCTGTCGAGACCAACACGATCTGCATCGCTACCATTCACCAGCCCAACTACGAGACTTTCTCGCTCTTCGACAAGCTCCTTCTCCTCGCTGGCGGTCGTGTCATGTACAACGGTCCTTGCAGTGCGTTCTTCTTCCCAAATCTCTCTCAAAAAGCCGTACTGACTCTGCCTCGTAGACGAGCTCGACGGCTACCTCGAAGAACTCTCCGAGCCCACTCCTCAGCACTCCAACCCCTCCGACCACGCCATTCAAGTTGTCAACACCGAGTTCTACGACACGGCAGGCTCCGAGCTTACCGCCATCGAGCACCTCGACCGCCTCGCGAAGGTCTGGCGCGAGCGTTCGGCAGCGACGATCCCGCCGCATGAGCAGATCAGCGAGGATCATTTCCACTCGGGACCCAAGGAGTCGGCGTTTACAAGCTCGCTTCACAAGACCGGGATCCTCATCGAGCGAAACTTTGTCAACTACATGCGCAACATCCTTGCGTTCGGAATCCGGAGTGCGTCGTTCCCCGCTTTTCATCCCGGGACCGAGACTGACGAGCTATTCGTCTTCGCAGTGGGAATGTACCTCGGAATGGCTTTGCTTCTAGCTACCGTGTGGGTAAACCTCGGTACCGACAGTGTCAAAATCAACGATCGACTCAGTGTCTAGTGAGCTCCTTCGCAAGCTCCACTATATCGACAAGCTCTGACTTCCTCACTCCACAGCTTCTTCTCCGTCGCATTCCTCGGATTCATGAGCGTCTCTGGAATCCCCTCTTTCCTCGAGGAGCGCGCCGTGTTCGTTCGCGAGCGCGCGAACGGACTCTACGGACCTGGCGCGTACGTGATCGCGAACACGGTCACCGTCGTCCCATTCCTCTTCCTCTGCACCCTCTTCTACGTTCTCATCATGTGAGTTCTTCCCCCTCTCTTCCGAGTTGGCGTACTCACTCATTCCGTCGCAGTTACTGGGCCATCGGACTCAACCCCGGCGCCGCCAACTTCTTCAAGTTCCTCATCTACCTTTTCCTCGGCGTCTTCGCCGCCGAGAGCCAGTCCGTCCTCATTGCCGCCATCATCCCCATCTTTGTCGCTGCCCTCGCCATCGCATCATTCATGAATGGGCTCTGGATGGTAAGCTCATCTCGCTAGCGAGGCCTTCGCATGCGACGAGGCTCACTTTCTCTTTCGCAGGTCGTCCAGGGCTACTTTATTCGCGCGAACTCGCTCCCTCGTTTCTGGTACTACACTGCTCACGTACGTTCTTCCCCCCGCATACCCCGAACCTCGTTAATCTAGCCCCACCGCAGTTCATCGACTTCCAGACATTCGCTTTCGAGCTCCTCGCTCGCTCCGACCTCAAAGGCCTTACTTTCCAGGTCCGTTCCTTACTCTCCCACATGTCGCGCTCGCTAACCCCCTCGCAGTGCCCAATCATCGAAGGAGCCTGCGCCTGCCCGATGGTCAGCACTCTCCCCGTCTCCGAGTGCGCGCTCGCAGGGAACGATATCCTCGTTGACCTGGGGTACGCTGGAGTGTCGGATGGACTCTACGTCGGCATCTTGATCATTATCATCGTTGTGTACCGCGTCGCCATGTGGGCCGCGTTGGTCTGGAAGAAGCGATGAGGAGGCAGTTGGAGCGTAGTCACAGCGTGAATTTAATAGACATTTCTTTGTGTTCTCAAGCTCATTCTGGCGAGCAAACGAAGAGTGAAACAGGAGCCGAACGTAGTCGGCCTGCTCGAGCCATCCATCTTTACGGAGCAGAAAGACGGGCACGTTACGGAAGCACACCCATTCGCAAGCTCCCTACCCGACGACAGGACACTCCCCAATCCACTTGCTCTCCCTCCCAACACCTCTCCCAACAATGAACCTCGTCACTTCCTCCCTCGAAACCGTCCACGGCCGCCTCTCAAACCCCTCCGATGCCTGCTCGCTACCAGCTCCTCTTCTCACTAGGGCACCAGAAACGCACCCTGTATTCCCGAGCCGAGAAGTCGGTGTCGATGAGCAGGGCGGGTCGGATGATGATGAGTTCTTTGAGGAAGGCGGGTGGGGAGATGTCGGAGGACCAGTTGGCGGGGAGGGCGGCGGGGACGGGCTCAGTGAAGGCCAGGGTAGGCCGGCAGAGTAGTGGAGGAGGTATTCGAGGACTGCGATAAGACGGCAAGCTTCTGCGCGAGAAAAGGGCAGAGAGAAAGGAGGAGGTGGAGGGAGCAAGGAGGGAGCGAGAGGAGGGAGCGAGCTTGTCCTTGTGCGCGAGGTGAAGGAGCCAGCTGTAGAGATGACGGAGGAGGAGAGAAAGCTTGCTGTGCTCAGCTTTTCCCAGACCGGAGAAGGAGATGGCGATGAGGCGGGGCATGTGCTCGACGGGGAGGGAGCGTAGGTGACGAAGGAGGGGGAGGATTGTCGATGCGCTGCTCGTTCAAACGTTAGCTCAAAAGCTGCGATAAAAGAGGAGAACGTACCAGACGTACGTAGGCTCAATCTTCAGTCCCTCGGTGAGGCTGAATCCCTCGATCTTGGTCGCTCCGATGCTGTAGATGACCTGGCCGGGGAGGCCGTTCTTCGCTCCACTCCCCGCTTCAATAAAGGCAGCCCCCACTTCAGACTGGATCGCTGCATCCCCTTCGACAATCCTGAGCTGGCCGGAGCGGAGGTGCGGTTCGAGAGCTGGACAGGCGGTGCGAGTCGCGAGAGGGGAACGGAGGAGGAGGGTGCAGACGTTCGTGGGAGTGCCGAGGAGGAGCAGAGTCGTGCGTAGACCGATATTATACGGGGATGCAGGAGTGAGCAACGAGAAAGAGGAGATAAGGGAGAGACGTACGCGAGAGGCACCGCGGAGGAGGAAGTGCATTGTCGCCGAGGGGAAGGATCCTGGAAGTTGACGGGAGTGCTGAAGCCGAATTCGTATGGAGCAGATAAAGGAGCGAGAGCAGAAGCAGCCTGGATCAAGGCTGTGAGTGCACGCCTGTTCGTCGAGCAGCAAGAGTCGTTCGCCGAACAAAAGAGGCTCCACGTCCGCCTACTCTGGAGACCGCCCACGCGTCGGCCGACCTCCGAGTCAGCGCAGATTGACTTGAAAGAGTGTCGAGGCGCACAAGTGAAGATGGTTGAGCGGACAATGAGATGAGGAGGTGAACCTCGGACTCGGAGTCCTCCTGCCGGGCTTCGCAGGAGCAGATCCAGCCGATGGGTGACTGAGCTCTTCGAGTTCGACACGCGTGCAAGCAGAGATAACTCAGGCTGGAACGCGTGCGAACGGGGTTGTGGAGGAGCACAAGGGCCTGAGCTCAGCCCGGCCAAGAGACCTTTTTCGCTGAGTGCAGCCCTTGCTCCTGCTCTCAAAGGGAACTCGATCCTATTCCCTTCTCCGCCAGCTTCATTCACTTGAACCTCGCCAAAGCCAGCAGCACCCAGCCCTTCCCCGTGCCCAACTCGCTCCAGCCGACTTCGTCACCATGGCAGCTCCTTCCCTCCAGTACGCCTGTGAGTCAACCCCGCGCCGCTCCCGTGCGATTAGAACGCTGACACTCCTCTCCCGACTTGCAGTCAGGTCGCTGAAGCAGCTTGGACTCGTCTCAGGACCTCCCGACTACGCGCCCGTGGCCTTCCAAAAGTGAGTTCACGCGCAGACGACCTCGACGACACGTCCGCCCCATTCAAGCGGCGCACGCAGACGCCTACTACGGTCAATGCGATGATGGGATGGAGCTAGTTGGCGCCAGGGCGGCACTTCGTGCTTCGTGGAGGATTGAGGAGGGCGGAGATGGGATGGATGGAGATGGAAGCTAGGGCGGCAACAGCGGGGACGGGCAGGCACCTGCCAGCAGTGCGTAGCAGGGATCTTAGAGCAACGTTGGCGTCCCGCACACCAGCTCTGGACGACCCTGGTCCCCGCGCAGCTCTTCGCATCTCCAGGGACCTCCAGCTGACCTTCCCTACTCCCTCGCAGGCCCGAAACCGCCGTCAAGACGTACAAGTACTCCGCCGACGGCCGCTTTTTTGCCTCTGCCACCGCCTTTGGGTCCGCTTTCTTGCCCGCCACAAACGCGCCCTCCGCTGACCTTCGTGGCCCCTCCCAGCGTTCAGATCCTCAACGTCGAAACCGGCGCTCTAGTCTCTGAGATCCCGCTCAAGACCGTCATCGACATTAGCTTCTCGCCGCTCGGAACCCAGCTCTCTACCTGGGAGAGGCATGGTGCGTCCTTGCTGGATTCGGAGTGCGGGGGACGGACCTGATCTTGGACTGAGAACAGTCAAGGCGGAGGAGGGACAGCCAGGGCACAAGAACTTGAGGGTGTGGGACGTCGCTACTGCTACCGAGATCGTTGGCTTCTCGCAGAAGGCGCAGGACGGATGGTGCGTCCGCTCTCTCGTTGTGCGCGAATGCGAGCTGATATCGGGTACGCGCAGGGCGATTCAGTACACCGAAGACGAGAGCAAGGCGTTAAGGATCGTTACGAACGAGCTGCACGTCTACGATCCCAAGGACTTGAACAAGGGCATCGTCGAGAAGCTTAGGCTGGAGGGCGTCACGAGCTTCAGCATCTCGCCTGGCAAGAGCCCGAGCGTTGGTCTATTTGTCGCTGAGAAGAAGGTACGCCCATTTGCGAGTGGAGAGCGTAGGAGCTAATCCATCTCGCGTGCAGGGAGCTCCCGCATCGGTCAAGATCCACTCCCTCTCCACCCTCGCCTCCATGAGCTCCTCCAAGACGTTCTACAAGGCCGACAAGATCCAGATGAAGTGGAACAAGAGCGGAACGAGTCTCCTCTTCCTCACTCAGACCGAGGTGGACAAGACGGGCAAGTCGTACTACGGCGAGACCAACCTGTACATGATGGCAGCGGCGGGAACGTTCGATTGCCGAGTGACGCTCGGTGAGTCGGTTTGCTGGACTGGAGGGGGAGTGGAGCTGACGAAGTGCGCACGCAGACAAGGAGGGAGGTATTCACGACTTTGCCTGGTCGCCCAACGACCGCGAGTTCTCCGTCACCTACGGCTGTTCGTCCCTCAGCTTCTCCCCCTGGACGCTGCTGACGCTCTCGTGTAGACATGCCCGCCAAGACTGTCATCTTCGACCAGCGCGTTAAGCTCCTGCACGATTTCGGGACCCAGCCGCGTAACTTCCTCGCCTACAACCCTCAAGGTCGCCTCCTCTGCATCGCCGGCTTCGGAAACCTCGCGGGCCAGGTCGACATCTGGGACCGCAAGACGCTCAAGAAGGTCTGCACGATCGAGGCGCCCAACACGAGTCATTGCGAGTGGAGCCCCGACGGGAGGTACCTCCTTTGCGCGACGCTCAGTCCGCGATTGAGGGTCGACAACGGTATTCGCATCTTCCACTACACGGGTGGATTGATGCATGTCGACCACATGGAGGAGCTTTACCAGGTGCGTTCTCGCGGCGTCGTTGGAGAGGGTGAGATTGCTGACGAGCGATCCGGCACGCAGGCTTCATGGCGACCTGCGAACGTCGAGCTGTTCCCTTTCGGCGGTCCTCTTGAGGCAGCTCCTACCGCCTCCATCTCCGTTCAGACCTCCGCTCCTGCGAAGCCCGCCGGTGCGTCCCTACGCTCGTCCTCCCTCCTTCACTCACTAACGCCCTCACAGCCGCAGGCGGCGCTTACCGACCTCCTCACGCTCGAGGCACCCTCACGCCCACTTTTTTTAAGCGCGAAGACGAAGGAGGACTGGCGTACAACCCCACGAACGGGACCAACAACTTCCCCGCCTCGGGCAACGGTCGTACCTCCCCTTCCTTCCAGTCTCGCGGTCGAAGAGCGATCCCGGGCGCCGCTCCTCCCGCCGAAGCGGTGGAGGTGGTCGAGGGCCAGAGCAGGCGGAAGAAGAAGGAGGCGGGCAAGAAGAGCGCCGCCAACTCGGGGGCGGCGACGCCCGTCGAGGCGCCTAAGGAGGTGCAGAGTCCTGCGGTGGTGGCGGCGGCGTTGGAGGCTGAGGCGGCGTTGACCAGCGACGATAAGAAGAGGAGGGCGTTGATGAAGAAGCTCACGGCGATCGATCAGCTCAAGGCGAAGAAGGCGGCGGGGGAGAAGCTCGAGTTGACGCAGCACAAGAAGCTGGACAGGTGCGTGGTTCTCGCTTTCTTTGCTTAGTGGAAACGGGCTGATGCGTTTGCATGTGCGCAGCGAGGCCGAGATCAGGAAGGAGTTGAAGGCGCTCGAGAAGTAGAGCTGGGATTCGGAAGGAACGGAAACCCAACGCATTCCCCTCATCACTCTCGCTGCATTCATGAACGCTCGCAATTATCGCACTTGTTTGCCATCATCCTCTCTCCCGCTTCGTAGCCCAGGACGTTCGTGAGAAGCACTGCTTTCTCAAATAGGATTAACCCTCCCAGCGTCCATTACTCCTCCTCGCCCTCCTCCTTCCTTCCTCTCCTTAGACGACGAGCGCAACGATAGCTCCGAAGAACAACGTCGCTCCTCCCACCACGACGCGATCGACTCCGCTGTTCGCAGCCGTAGTGGCCGCCGCCGACGCCGACGCGCGAGTGGTGCTCGGCGAGGTCGTCGTTACGATCGCCGTGCCAGTCTCGGCAGCAGTCGTCTCAGCGGTCGTCTCAGCAGCCGTGGTGATGGTGGAGAGGGCGGTGGTGGGGTCGGCGGTGGTGCTGATGAGGGTGCCGGGGGAGACGGTTCCGGACGAGGCGGCGCCGACGAGACGGCCGGTACCCCAGGGGATTGCGGCACCGTCAGGCTGGAGGGCTTCAGTCGGGGTGGACTGTGAAGGGTGTGAGTTGGATAGAGAGAGGAGGGAGAGGGGACGAACGACTGCGCCGGCAGCGGAGGCGATGGTGAAGCGAGTGGTCCAGGTGGGGTCGATGCCGTTGTTGGTGAATTCTACGCGAGGGTTAGTGGTAGAGATAGAGAGGGAGGTAAAAAGCCGCACGGTCTGTCGGTGCAAGAGGGTCAGCGAGAGCGAAGGACTGAATTTCGGCTGTCTGCCCCACACTCGAGTGTCCGACCCTCTGCTTGAGAGTGCAGCTCGAGATGAATCTCCGCTTCCTCCTCGAGAACCACCCTTCCCTCCCTTCCTTGTACAGGCGCCAGTGTTAAAGGAGGGACGAACAGAAATATATGGTGCTGGTCGGCGTTACGGCGGGGCACTCCCAGGAAAGGCTTCCTGAGCCTGTGGTTCCGTCACTGAGGAGAGAGAAGGTCAGCATCTACGCTCGTACACGCGTGAGAGGAACTCACAGCCCGGTGACAACGTTGGTGACCAAAACCTGCACGCGACAAAGGGGGCTCCGCAGTGAGCTCTCCAGTCCTTCCCGCTGCCCGCAAGGAGACCGTATCTACGCACCATTCCCAGATTAGAGCCGGTCATCAGGTCAATAGTCACGTTCGTCCAGGTCTGCGCGAGACACCAGGTCAGCTCCCCTGCTCTCGCGTCGCGCGCACGCGCCCCTTCTCGTACTCACGCCGGTAGTGTCCAAATCAAACTCGATAGGGCAGGCAGCTCCAACCTGGCGTTCAAGATTCTTGTCAGCACCCTGGCGTAGAGAGACGAGCTCGGAAAGGACGGACATTGTACGAGTCGTTGGGGCCTATGATCGAGTTGGTCAGCGTTGCTCCGCCGCGGGAGAGAGGAGGGGACGTACCGGGACCGGTAGGAGTCACGGCACCACGGACGACGGAGAGAGAGGCGAGGAGAGCCAGGGAGAGGGTGGCGAACATGGCGGCTTCGGAGCGTGAAGGGAGTTGAATGAAGGCTTGTTGTTGAAGCGGCGCGGGGTGCGGTAGGGAGAGGGTGCAAGGAGTTTTGCGAGGGTTTAAGCGAGTGTGGGTGCGGGGAGGCTGAGAAGGAGGGGGGTAAAGAGGAGAGACCGCTGGCGCTGGCGCTCGGGAGAAAACTTCGGCAGGAACGGCGCGTTCCTCTGCTAGCTGCTCGACCGCCCGCACCGCCCACACCTCTGCTCGCCGACTCGAACAGTCCCATGGATCCCGTCCTCTTCGACGCCGAGCTGGCTGCACTCGCGGTCAAGTTGCGAACCCTCACGACGAGCGATGAGCACCTGGACGCGATGGAGGCATTCGATCGCTTTCGAAGCTCTGCTCCTGCCCGGTTCAACCGAGTCGTGGAAGGAGGAACCGACTACCGGCCGACGGACAAGGACGTTCAAGATCAAGCGCGTCGACTTGCGATTACGTTCAAGGAGGGAGGAGTTGAGCATCAGACGTTCGTGCGCTTTGCCGAGCTGCAGAACGGAAGGCACACGCCAAAGGTCGCCACGCTCCCTTGGATGCCGTGCGCGAACGTGTCGCCCACGCTGGTGGAGTGCAAGGAGAAGGGGAAGCTCGTTTGTAGCGCATGCGGTCTGGTTCTGTACTGCTCCAAGGTGCGTTTGAGAAGCAAAGTCTCGCCTTGCCGCTGACCCCTCCAAGCAGGACTGTCAAACTGCTCACTGGAAGCAGCATCGAGCAGGTGCAATGCGAATCTGTCGTTCACAGACATCTAACTAACTCCCAACCGCAGACTGCAAGAACCCGCTGCGTGCGAAGGACTGGCAGCCCAAGTACATGCGCGAGCATCGAGATCCCGATTTCATGAACATGCCTCCCAAGGACGAATGGCTCAAGCGGAGAGGAGGCTTTGTGGAGCACCTGTTCGTTCTTTCCTTCTGCCGTTCGAGGAGACTGCTGACGCTTGCCTGTGCGGCAGCTGGGGCGGCGTTCCTGCGGTCGATATTCTCAATCTCCCGAAGAACGAGGGCAAGAGCTCGATGCAAGACCTCTCACTCGCTTTTGTCGGTCAGTGATTCGTCGTTCCGACTCCGCGAGGATTGTCTGACGCCCTTCCTGGATCTCGCAGCCTCAGGCGACATCGCTAACCTCGTCAAAACCGTCAACTCCCTTCCTGACGACTATTCCGGCAACCTCACCCTCGTCCTCAACGACTTCAGCCCCTTTATCGCGGGACGCAACTTCCTCCTCCTCCTCCTGCTCGGTACACTGCCCGACGCGGACATGTCCGCCGAACTCGCTCTCCATCTCTGGTACTCGGCCTTCCTCCCGGAGTACAGCCTATTCAAGATCTCCGGGGTCTTCTCGGACTGGACCGACACGTCCGGATGGGTAGAAGGAAGCCAGACGCTCGCAGGCGGCAATTCGATGCTGCATTCGCACATGGAGAGGAAGCCGCTCGACTTGCTCAACTGGATGATCATCTCCAACCCGACTGTCGTAGGGCCTGATCCCGAACGTGCCACCTACGGTGATTCAGAGGCCGAGAACGCGTTCAACAAGGCGATGTGAGGTTCTCCTGCATTCCGCTCCTGATCCGTCTGATGATTCCTCTCGCAGGTCTCCGGCGTTCAACTTGGACGAGCACGAGCGCCAGCTCGCAGGAGTCAAGCCTTCCCATCGCCTCGCGCTGAGCACGTACCGTCTCACTGGGATCGTCCTTCCATTCGGCGCAACACGAAGTTCGTTCAACGGCACGAACCGCTTCCTCTTCTCCCCAGATGCCGGCAAGTGGCTCCAAGATGATACGGTCTCGCCTCTTCTAGCTTGGAAGTGCGTTCCTTCCTCTCCCGCCTTCTTTCTGACGCCTCACTAACGCGCAGAAACCTCGCAGCATCGACGACGTCCTCAACTCCAAATCCCACGGCGCTCGCTCCGACGACGCTATCGGCTCCCTCTACTTCTACCTCGCCGACGAGCTACGGAATTTCAGCGACCGTCTCCGACGCTTCAAAATCTCGATCCACCTCTTCAGCCTCCCTCCTCTCGAGCTCGCCAAATCTCTCGCCGCGGGCAACTTCGCGAACGCCCGTCTCCCGCCGACGTTCGATAGGATCGACATTGGCAACTCGTTTGATGCGGCAAAGAGCGAGAAGGGGGAGATACTCGAAGCGTGGGGACCCAAGCTGAGCTCGACGAACCCGCACGCTGCGATCGTTGGGCGGTCGCAACACTGGTTCATGAATGCGGTTGGCGGTCGAGCGGGACCGGGAGATGATGGTCTGATGGAGAAGCTCGCCGAGTCTGGAAGAGTGCGTTGCCTTCGTCGTTCCTCCTCCTGGCGTTTGGGTCGTGCGAAACTGATGCCGAGATGATAGTTTCACCTCGGGAGCGACGTGAATGAGGAGATGCTCACGCAGGAACAGCTTGGGCGTCACCCGGAGGTGTTCCAGACGCCTCGCTATTTGGAAGCCCTTCGCGAGAACGGGACGACTTTCCGGCAGTGGCTCAAGGATGAGGGAGTCGACGAGGCAGCAAAGGAGGGTGGCGTCAAGCTCAGGTCCAAGAACTTGATCCTTCCTCCCGTGCGTCCTTCTCGCTTCGCTCCGAAACGTGTGCTGACGACCGCTGCAGAGGATCTTGGCTCCCGTCGGCGGAGCGAACACGGCACTCCCCGTCTTCGAGAACGACGAGGAGTGGTACCGCTGGGTGAGTTTCCGCTCCTCCTCTGCGCTGCCAAGACGTTGCTGATTCCTTTCCAGACCAAGCTCACCAACGTCGCGTTCTCGGAACGCTACTTTGAGTATACGAAGGCTTGAGGCGAGCGGGAGAGGCGAGGAGCGGGAGGGCCCGCATCTGGGCGTGCTTTGCCAACTGTTTACTTCAGTCGATCTTGCAAGCCATTCGAGCAGTTCGTAGCAAGATTCGAGAGGATGAGTTCAACGTTTAGCGCGCTACCCTACCAAAATTCCGCCGCTCTCCGCTCTCCAAGCTCTCCCTCCATTCGACAGCTCACAGCCTCTCGTTTGCGCTCATGATTCTGCACTTCCTTTCTGTATTCACAGCGTACTGCACGTACTACGGTACCCCTACGAAACGACCTCGCTAATGCGCCAGCACCTGCACCGTCCTCGACGGCGAGTACACCTGCGTCTCATCAGCTCCCTCCTCCTCAACATCAGAAAGCAGAAACGCACCTGCAACCAGTTCTTCCTCCCATTCCACTCCATCGGAGTCGTAAAGTGTCGTACGCTCTTGTCGATCCTGGCGTGTCCTCCGAACTCGGGGTCGTCGGAAGAGAGGACGACGCGGTATTCTCCTGCCCAGTCCGTGCCGACGCGGTAGTCCGTGTAGGATTGGGTAGGGTGAAAGTTGAAGATGAAGAGGAGGTTCCCGCGTTCGAAGACGACAACTTTGTCTGACTGCGCGAGCGGGCGTCAGAAGGGAGGAGGAAGGGCGGAGGGAGGGGGCGTACCTCGTTTTTGAGAGAGATGTAAGCTTGGGGAGAGCTTAGCCACCCGGATTGCTCTTCGGTCTTGTTCATCGCGGCGTCGAAGGCGTTGAGGTAGCGGTACCGAAGGAGGGGGTCGTCGGGGAGGTTGAACTGGCGTCGAGCGTACTGGTACGAGTCGTTGTTGCCGGCGCGAGGGAAGTCGAGCCATTCGGGGTGGCCGAATTCGCTTTGAGCGAAGTTATTAGCGAGGAAGAAGGAGGGAGGGAGAGAGAGAGGTGGACGTACTTGCCCTCAAAGTTGAGGTAGCCTTCTCCGCCGAGTGCGTGCGTGATCAGCCTACGCGAACTCGTTAGTCAAGCTCGCAGCGAGTGCAAAGAGTGGGGAACGCACCTGATCATCTTGTGTAGCGCCAATCCTCGATCGACGACCGGCGTCAACTCGCTCAAATCGCTCATGTTCGTGTACATCTCCTTATCCATAAGCCAGAACGCCAGCGTCTTATCCCCGACGAGCGCCTGATCGTGACTCTCGCAATAGCAGATACTCCGTTCGCCATGCCTCCGGTTCGTAAGCGTGTGGCAGATGTTGCCGAGGTCCCATTCCTCGTCGCCCGGTCCGTCTTTCTTGTTCTTGATCCACATGTCGGGAACGGCCATCGAGAGGCGGTAGTCGAAGCCGATTCCGCCATCTTCGACGGAGCGGCAGAGAGCGGGCATGCCCGAGACGTCTTCGGCGATGGTGATGACGGCGGGGTAGAGGGTGTGGAGCATCGTGTTGGCCTGCGATTGTTGTTGATTTAGCTCAAAACATCGGCGAGGGGAGAAGCCAGGGCGCCGAGAGGAAAGAGGACGCACGAGCATGAGGTAGACGACACCCTCCTCGTCGACGTTCGGCCCAAAGTACTCGTGGTAACCTCCCGAGAAGCCCGTTCCAATCCCATGGTGCGTGTACATCATGCTCGTCACGCCATCGAAGCGGAAGCCGTCGAACTGGAACTCCTCCATGTAGAAGCGGAGGTTGGAGAGGAGGAACCGAAGGACTTCGTGCGCGCCGTAGTTGAAGAGACGCCTGCGTTGGTCATCGTTAGGAGATAAGGGGGAGGAAAGGAGAGGACGCACGAATCCCAGAGCTCGTGCTTGCCCTTGGGTCCCGAGTGGAAGTACTGGTTGTCGGTTCCGTCAAAGTGGTTCAAGCCGTCGAGACCGTTGATCGAAGCGTGCGAGTGCACGACGTCGAGGAGGACTGTAAGCCCGAGCCCGTGCGCCGTGTCGATGAGCTCCATGAGGTCCTCGGGGGTGCCTGTTTCGCTCGCATCAGTTCCTGCGACGACCTGGCGAGAGGGGAGAACGCACCGTAGCGACTGCTCGCCGCGAAGAAGGAAGTGATCTGGTAGCCGAAGCTGGCGTAGTACGCGTGCTCCATGATCGCCCTGCAGAGCTGTCGTATCAGCTCCTCCGCCTTCACACGAACCGAATCGTACGCACATGAGCTGAATCGTGTTGTACCCCAAGCTCTTGATCCGCGGAAGCAAGTCCCTCGTAAACTCCTTGTACGTTCCAATCCTCTGCTCGGGCGTCGAGATTCCCACTGCACTCATCAGCTCCCCGCGCCATCCTCAACGTCGCAAGCTCGCTCACCATGCGCCTCGTAGACCTTGACTGAGCGCGGGGGAGCAGGCCGCTTGTTCTTGAAGACGTACTTCTGAGGCGGGTTCCAGAAGACGGCGTCGTAGATGGGCGACACTGAGAGATCCTGCGTCACGCGCCTGCGGGAGGGGAGAGGGAAGGCAGATCGATGAGCGGCCAATCTGGGGTAGCTCGCGGGGGGTTGGGGGGACGTACTTGCTCCAGGCAGGCAGACGTTCGATACGCTCGCCTGTTCCGGGAAGAGTCATCGAGATCTGCGAGCGGGGTTAGTCGAGCTGGGCGAGGTGCGAGGAGGCGAACGGGGACGCACCTTGATCTTGGTGTTGTGGGGGATGGCGGTCGCGCCGTTGACCGAGGGTAGCAAGATCTCAAAGACTCCATAAGAATTCTTCTTCATGATGTGCTTGGTCCTGTCCCAGCCGTCTGCGCGACGAGGGAAGGGTTAGCTCCCGCCGACAGCTGCTGCACCCGGCGCTGGAGCTGCACGCACTGAAGTCCCCGATGATGCACGCAGTCTCTGCTCCCGGTGCCCACTCCCTGTAGCTGATATCTCCGTTTGGGCGCACTTGAAGGCCAAAGGAGAGGTAGCCCTTTGAGAACTCATCGAAGCCACGCTCGGTTTGGTTGATTGTGTCGACCCAGGACTGGTACGTGTCGAACCTGCGCGCCGGCGTCAGTGGGGGTAGCAAGGATGCAAACGCCAGGCGTACCGGTGCTGAATCGCTCCTTCGAAGGGCTCGAGGCTGGGGAGAAGCGGGCGTTGGGTGAGCCAAGGCTGAGCTGCGCGGGTGGATGGTAGGACGCACTACGAATCCTCGCGGACGACGGCGAACTTTGAAGGGGTCCTTTGAGGTGTTGCTGGAGTGACTGACATTTGCTGAAGAGTCCGGCGTTGGGGGAAAGGAGAGGGAAGAGTGCAAGCGGGAGGACCGTCACTTCGAATTCGATGAGCCGTGGGAGACCTGGCTGGGTCTCAGCTCTGAGCGAAAGATTCCGGCGGATCCCGTCGAGTACGGCGTACTTGTGGAGATGTTTCAGCTGATAGGATCGTAGCCAAAGGTTTACCAGGTCCTGCGTGCTGTCCAGCGAAAAAATGTGAGAAAACGAGGCGTGCGAAGACCTCGCGATTCGAGCGAAGCGCTCCATCCTCCGCAAGACGCCCACACGAAAGAGCAGCCAAAGCAGCTGGAAGTCAAGTGAGCGCTCAGAGCATGACCAGCTCGAAAAGAGCCAGCCCTCGCTCTCTGCACGGCGCTGGGATTCCGGGGGAGCGAGATGGTTCGACCCGTGTTGTTGTCCCCCTTTCTCAGCTAGCAATAATAAAATGCTTCGAGCGTGTGCTGGAATTGGCGAGCGAAGTGTTGAGCGGGAGAGGACTAGGATCTCCTTGGTGCAGGAGAGTTGGACTTCGTTCAGCTTGGTGGTGCGAGAGTCGTCGACGACGGCGCAAGCGGCGTGGGTCGGTAAAGCAGAGTCTGTGGAGCTCTTGGCGTGTGCCGTGTAGGGAAGAGTATCGAGAACGGGCTGGTCACACGAGGGAGGACGCGGAGCTGCCTGACTGTGGGCGTAAGCAGTCAACGCAGAGCTGCCAGGACGAGCAGTCTTCTCCTCAAAACGTGTTGACACCATCCTTCTTTCGATAGAGCAAACGCAGAGGCATCTGAAGAGTTGTACGTCCAGACTGCGTCCTCCGTATCGCAGCAGAGGAGAAAGGGGGCAGAGCAGCTGGGCGGTACAGGAGCGAAGCCAGGAAGCGGCGCAGGGAGAAAGCAGGAGATCATTCGGTCGTTCTTTTCGAGATTGAACATGCACGCAGTGAAACGGGAGAGGGAGAGAAGCGGGCGGAGGAAGAGCGCGTCCCCTCTCATGCTCTTTCGTCTCCCGCCACGTCCCTCTGCTCCCCCCTCCGCCGGCTCTCCACCATGAATGTCTCCACCAAGAACATCGTCTGGATCGGTACGGCTCTTCACGCCTCCGAACGGTACCCACTGACCCCTTACCTCCAGACTGCGAGATGACGGGCCTGAACGCCTACCTTCCTCCCACCGACCTGGCTCCCGGCGCGACCTTCCTCCCTGACCGTATTCTGGAGGTGCGTTGTGCGATTTGGAATGCAGGGCAGGAGCTGATGAGGTGCGGGCGCAGATCGCGGTCATTGTCACGGATTCGGAGCTGGAGCCGCTGGACGAGGGGATTGAGCTTGTTGTGAAGACGGAGAAGGATGTGCTGGATAGAATGAATGAGTGGTGCGTGTGTTTTGCGGGTGGGAGGGGAGGTAAGCTGACGAGACGCAGGTGCATCAACCAGCATGGGAAGGTGCGTCTTCCTCCTCGCGAGCTCGGAGGTGGAACGAGACGAGCTGATGCCTTCGCAGACGGGACTTACAGCGTCCTGCCTCGCTAGCACAACGAGGATGGAGCAAGTGGACGACCTCGTTACTGCCTACGTCTCCCAACACTTCCCTCCCGGCTTCTCCATGGCGCTCCTCGCAGGAAACTCGGTGCATGCCGATCGTGCGTTCATCAACAAGGACCTACCAAAGCTGGCGGAGAAGTTGCATTATCGGATTTTGGACGTCTCGACGATCAAGGAGCTTGCGAGTCGGTGGTATCCCGAGTTTACGCTGCCTTCAAAGTCTGCGTCTGAGCATCGGTGCGTTCCCTCTCCTCCATCACTAGTCGGGCTGGTCTGACCCGACTTCACTGCAGCGCACTGTCAGATATCGAGGACTCCATCGCAGGTTCGCACGAATCGGCTGAGACCCTGCGAGAGGCGTCGCTAACGCTGTTTGCTCCTTCGCAGAGCTCAAGTACTACCGGCAGCACCTCTTCCAGCGCGAAGCTCAGTCGTAGCTGGTTCTACGCGGGCTGTAATATCATTCTGGGCGTTCATTGCGGCCGAGAGTGCGATGCATACCGTTTCGATTCCTCCTATGCTCGCTTTCGCTCAATCAGCCTTGACATGCCCCAACCATCTGCGTCCTCGCGGCTTCAAGCTCAGCAAAAGACTCGTCCACATCTCACTGGAATGCGCAGCGCAGGACAAAAGGAAGCGGCGAGAGGTTCGTGTGCGGTCCTCGGAGAACGCCGGTTCAAGTACGAGTGGTCAAGACAGCTTTGTAGGAACAACTACGCCGCCACAACTGCTTCGAAACGTAGAATACAAGTCTAGGAATGTAGCCACGATGACGGGCGTGCGCGAGAGTCCTCAGCCAAATTTCGTCTCCTTGAGCTGGGCGGGGCGAGTCGGTTGTGCCCTTCCTCCCCCCCCGTTCCCCTTCTCTCGCAGTAGGGCTACTCTCCTCCCAACTCCAGCAGGCGGTAAATACCTGTCCCCAACACCCCTCCCCTCCTCGCCACTCCCCCTCCCAAGACCCGACCTCAGTCTCGGAGTCGCCTCAGCCAATTTTTCTCACCCCCCCGGTTCAGAGTCCCCTCGCCCGACCCTCTTCAAGGTACCGGCGACCGAATACAACTCAGCGCGCGGGAACTACCTCAAAGTCTTCCTCCCTTCGACCCTCCCCCCCCCGAGCAAGCACTCGCCCTCGTCTGTCCGCCACTCCACCGCGCCTACAGTCACCTTCCTCCCCCCTCTTCCCCTCCTCGCTCGCACTCTCCCCGCCACCTCGACAAGCTCCTCCCGTCAACCACCTACACGTCCAATGAGCAGCTCTCCTTCGACGACTCCCCAAGTTCAAGCCTCCAAAACTACCTCTTCCGGCGCCTCCACCTCCAGCACTTCGACCTCTACCCCCAAGGCGAACCCTTTCGCTGTCCCTCCCATCCCCGCCTTCCGAGGACCCGTCAACTACGCCGCCGCCGCTTCTAAGTCCAAGCCTTCGCCCCCCGCGATCAACGGCAAGGATGCCACTGCGACCGTAATCGGCACGTCGGGACTAGGCGCTACTTCTGCTGCCGCCCTGGCACCTGTGCACGCCGCCGCGGGAGGAGCTGGGCCTGCTAAGAAGCAGGGCATCAAGGTCGAGGGAGTTCAGGTCCCTGTTGCACGCGTGGGAGCGATTCGGGCCGCCGCTGCAGACTGTGAGCACGCGCTCGCTTGTGTTGGAGGGATCGGGATGGTAGCTGACAGGGTTCCTTGCACTCTCTAGCGAACAACGTTGCGATCGGAAACGTCAACGACAAGAACGCCGTCCTCTCGTCCTCCCCCGCCGCACCTCCCGCTCTCAAGGGCAACCCCCCTGCCGCTGCCCCCGCCGCGAACGCTTCTGCCGCCCCCAAGGCTCCCATCAACCTCCACGCCTTCTTCACCGGCAGCTCCTCGCCTTCGCCCGCCCCCGCGACGCTGCCCGCCGAGCGCCGATCCGTCGCGACTTTCGACCCCTCGTCCCGATCGCCTCAGCCCTCTCCCTCGACCATCCCCGGAGGAATCGGCGCCGCGCTCCACCACCCCTCGCAGCTTTCGAGCAACTCGCAGTCGTTCGCACCTCGCGGAAACCAACCTCCTCCCTCCTTCGTCCCCCAGCAGCAGCAGCAGTCGTCCTTCCCCTCCCCTTCCCCTCAGTACGCCCAGCACCCTCACCTCGGCGGACCTCCCCCTTCCTTGCCCTACCAGCAGCACCAAGGCCAGCCCTACCTCCAGCAGCAGCAACAGCAGCAGCAGCACAACAAGCCCTCCCCCCAAAAATATCCCCAACGGCAACAACAACCAGCAGCCGTATGGTGGACCCGGAGGCGCCAACGTCGGAGGTCCTCAGAGCCAGGGACGGAACGGATCCTTCGTCGGCTCCCCCGTCATGCAGCAGCGCCAGCAACCCGGAACGCCCCAGCGAGGACAGTTTGGACCTACGAGTCCTAGGTTGCCCAACGTCGGCCTTCCTCAGGGAGGAATGATGGGATACCCTCAGCAGCAGCAGTGGCAGCAGCCCGTACGTCCCTTCTTCCACACCTTTATTTTTCTCCCCATCTCGACCATCCTCCGCTGTTTTCGCTCTCTCGCTCGATTCCGCGCGCGAATGCTGACCTTTCTCCTCCTCTTTCGCAGCCTTACGGCCAGTACCCCGGATACTACAACCCTGGCATGCAGGCCTACCCTCCCCCCGCCGCCTACGCCCAGCAGCAAGGCCCTCCCTCGATCCCTCCCGTCGCTCCCTCCGGCACCTCGACCCCCTCGACCGGCGTCCGCACTCCCTCCGTCTCTGGCCCCTCGGGCGTTCCTCCCTCCCCTTCCCCCGTCCCCAACTCGTTCGCCTACTCCTCTCCCCAGCCCCAGGCTTCGACCCTCCCTCACCACGGCTACCACGCCTCGCTCGGTGGAACTCCTCTTCGCGCTCCTGGCAGTCCGTTCAGCCTCAGCGCCGCGGCGCACGCGTCCGAGTTCAAGCCCAACGTCGAGGTTCCAGCGTTCGTTCCCAGCCCGAGGAGGAGCGCGGCGATCAAGATCCGTAACCCCAAGGACGTCGTCGTGAAGGATCCTATCAAGGAGGAGAAGCCTGTCGAGGTCGCCAAGGTCGAGCCCAAGGTCGAGCCCAAGGTCGAGGAGAAGGTCGAGGCCAAGGTCGAGGTCAAGGAGGACGAGTCGGTCAAGGTCGCTGAGGAGGCGAAGAAGGTCGCGGAGGAGAAGAGCAAGAAGGACGAGGAAGAACGCGTTGCCAAGGATGCGAGCGAAAAGAAGGTCGCCGAGGAGAAGGCTGCTGCTGTCGCCGTCGCCGCCACCGCCGCGAAGGAGAAGGAGGCTTCCGACGCTGCTGCTGCTGCCGCCAAGGTCGCTGAGGAGAAGAAAAAGGACGAGGAGGCCGCTGCCGCTCTCGCTCTCTCGACCGCTCTCGCCGCCGCTGCAAAGCCTGTCGTCGAGGAGCTCAAGGTCGAGGCTGTTCCCGTCGAGGACGTCAAGGTCGCCGAGTCCAAGGACGTCGTCGAACCCGTTGTCGCCGCTACTCCCACTCCCACCACCACTCTCCCCTCCTTCCTCCCTTCCAAGCCCGTCAACGGCGCCGTCATCCCCGACGAGAAGCCCAAGCGCGCTGTCCCCGCCTCCCTCGACCTCTCGTCGACCAACGAGGCCGACGTCTCCGCCCCTCTCCCCTCCGTCCTCGCTTCCGCCCGCGCGATCGAGAACCTCGCCAGCATCTCGTACCCCGCCGACATCAAGTCCCCTCGTCCCGACCTCAACGCCGACTCGGAGCCGGGCAAGTACCGCTACGACCGAGAGTTCCTCATGCAGTTCATGATGGTCTGCACGGAGAAGCCCGAGGGTCTCCCCAACCTCGAAGCGATCGGCATGGTCGACTCGGGAGCCGACACCGCACGCGGAGGATTCTCCGGACGAGGCGGTCCCAGGTCCTCGATGGGTGCCGTCCCCCCGTCCCAGCTCGCAGCGCCTCGGGCGCTCAGTTCGGATCCGCCCGTAGCGCGAGCACTGGCGGCGCGTTCGGCGGCATGGGCAACTTTGGCCAGGGGCAGCAGCCTCTCGGCTCGAGTCAGGCGAGGTTCGAGGCGTCCCTCGCAGGAGGAGCGCGTGCGCCCGCTGGTTCATTCCAGGGTCGTGCGGGAGGAAGCATGTCGAGGCAGACGAGTCAGAGCGGGACGATTGGAGGAGCGAGCTTCGCGCCTGCGGCTGGTGGACGCGTTCCCAGTCGACGAGGTCAGCCGAGGGAGTCGAACCAGCGCGGTGGATCGGGAGGAGGAGGAGGTGGTGGAGGAGGAGGGAAGAACGGGCACGTCACCGGTCAGGGATTCGAGGACGCCGCTCCTCTCGAGGCGAGCGAGACGGGATGGAAGCCCGACATCCTCGGTCGCGGAACCGCCTCCGGAACGGCGACGCCTACGAGCGACTCCCCCGAGATGGTCGTTCGCAAGGTCAAGGCGCTCCTTAACAAGCTCACGCTCGAAAAATTCGACTCGATCTCCGACCAGATCCTCGAGTGGGCCGACAAGAGCGTCAACGAGACCGACGGCCGCATCCTTCGTCAAGTCATCGCCCTTATCTTCGAGAAGGCGACCGACGAGGCCAACTGGTCCGAGATGTACGCTCGCCTCTGCCGCAAGCTCATGGAGAAGGTCTCCGTCAACGTCAAGGACGAGCGCGTCAAGGGCCCCGACGGCGTCCCGGTCGCGGGAGGAGCGCTCTTCCGCAAGTACCTCCTCAACCGATGCCAGGAAGATTACGAGAGCGGATGGAAGCAGAAGGAGGTCGCCGCTGCCGCCGCCGCCGGCAAGGCCGCCGACGATAACGCCAAGAAGGAGGCGAACGACGCGGCGAAGAAGGAGGAGGAGGAGAAGACGGGAGCGGGAGCGTCGGCGTCGTCGAGCGCGCAACCGAAGGAGGCGGAGCTGCTGTCGGACGAGTACTACACTGCTCAGAAGGCGAAGCGTCGCGGACTTGGACTCGTTCGCTTCATCGGAGAGCTCTACCGCCTCTCGATGCTCACGGAGCGCATCATGCACGAGTGCATCAAGAAGCTCCTCGCCAACACGGAGAACCCCGAGGAGGAGGACGTCGAGAGTCTTTGTCGCCTACTCACCACCGTCGGTAAGGGACTCGACAACGCGAAGGCGAAGCAGCACATGGACATCTACTTCACTCGCATGAAGATGATCTCGGACAACATGAAGATCTCGTCGCGTATTCGCTTCATGATTCAGGTGCGTCCCGTCGACTTGTCCTCTGCGAGCTCGAAACTGACGATCGCTCGCTTCGCAGGATGTTCTCGAGCTTCGAGCTCAGCGATGGGCGCCTCGACACGACTCTGCTGGACCCAAGCTCATCTCCGAGATTCATTCCGATGTACGTCCTTCCTCTCCACGTTCGTCGTCGTTTCTCGCTGACGCACCTTCGTTTCGCAGGCTCAGAAGGCGAGCGAGGAGGCGAGTCGACGAACGGCCAGCTCGGGCGGAAAGGGCATGCCTCGTCTTCAAGACCAGCTCTCTCGACCTGGATCTCGTCGCGGTCAAGGTCGCGACCAGTTCGGCGTCGCCGCAGCCGGCGCGGACGGATGGAGCGCTCCCGTTCCTCAACGACCAGCAAAGGCAGGCGACCTCAGCTCCTTCGGCAAGATCCGCGAGCCGACGACGGCGATTTCTCTCGGCCCCTCTGGAGCGTTCGCCAACCGCGCCGCCAAGGCCAAGGAGGCCGCTCGCCCTGTCGCCCCCAGCAACCCTTTCGCCATCCTCAGCGCAGGAGGCGACGCCGCTCCCGAGCGGCCAAAACTGGTGCTCGCGCCCCGGACCAAGCCTGTCGATGGCAGCACGGAGGAGGAGAAGCCTGAGGAGGAGGAGGCTGCCGAGGAGGAGGACGAGGAGGAGGACGATGGAGCGATTGATCCCAACGCGATCAGTATGT
This sequence comes from Glaciozyma antarctica PI12, assembly GCA_002917775.1. Taxonomy (NCBI): domain Eukaryota; kingdom Fungi; phylum Basidiomycota; class Microbotryomycetes; order Kriegeriales; family Camptobasidiaceae; genus Glaciozyma; species Glaciozyma antarctica. Next base: position 1,829,217 of record KZ627161.1, read on the forward strand.
CGCGTGCGGAGGGAGAGCGTAAGGCTGGCAACAGCGTTAAGGAGGTACGTTTCTTTATTTTCGCGTCTCGACGAGCTCGCGCTAATCTCGACTCGTACGCAGTTCTTCGCCGTCAAGAACATCTCCGAGGGAGTCGAGTCCGTCAAGGCTCTTCCCGCCGAGTACCGAAGCTTCCTCATCTCGGCCCTCGTCGACGCTGCCGTCAACAAGAAGGCCGACGACGTGAACCTCACTCGCCAGCTCTTCGTCGCCGTCGTCGCCAAGGAGGTCGTCACCCACGCCGTCATGCTCAAGTCTCTCGAGCCTCTCATGAAGACGATGATCGACTACGCCGTCGACGTGCCCGGTCTATACGGTTTCGCTGTACGTCCTCTTCGCTTTCGTCCCTCACAACCCTCGCTGACGTTGCCTTGCGCAGGCCAACCTCGCTATCGGAGCTGGCGCATCGCGGGCCGAGGTCGAGGAACTCTCGCTCAAGATGGAATCGGAGGAGGATCAGGATGAGGATCATCGAGCGAGGGCGCAAGTTGCTGCTCGCCGCTTTCGACAAGCTGCAGCAGTAGACTCACGTAGATTTCCCGGTAATGCGACACGCTTTCCAGCTGTTTATTGCGCGTGCGCGTGCGCGCGTTTGCTGGCTCCAGCGCCGTCGTTGTGGCTGCGAGCTCGTCACTACCTGCGCCGTCGTCGTCGTCGATTCCAGGCCATACTCTCGTCGCCGTTCATCGTTGTAACTCGCTCGCACATGACTTCGAAGCGCACAGATGTTTTCAAGGAGCAAACATATCAAGCGGGGCTGTACAAAGGGTGGAGAGGGGAGCGGCGAACAAGCGGGGTTGGGAGCGCAAAGGAAGCGACGTTCTGCGGAGAAGTCAGTTCAAGCTCGTCGAATGCTGCTAAAGGACTTGCGTATTTAAACGTAGACTCAAAGAGCCTCCATCTCTTTGCGCTGAAGTGTCTCGCGAAGTCCTCGACGCACTTCTTTCAGGGTCAAGATCGTGTCCTGCCGGAGAGAGGTGAGCTGGCGACAGCGACGCAGTCCCGGAAAGACGCACGCGAATCTTCCTCTTCTCGTCGACTGTGGTAGCGATTCCAAAGTCAAGGTTGAGCCTGTCGAGCTCAGTGTTCTTGTCGGCGATCTCGTTCTTGATGCTGCGAAGCTCGTCCTTCTGCGCGTCGAGAGTGTGGAGTTTCTTGTTGGCTGGGGGATCAGGAGCTTAAGCTCGGCGCTTTCCTTTGGACGTGGAAGCTGCGGGAGTGATAACGGCTTAGCGAGCTGGAGGTGGTGGTGGCAGCGGAGAGGGAGGCACCTTGAGGAGCACGGGGCTTGGCGGGAACTTCGTCGTCGTCGTCCGAAGAAATGATGACAGTGTTCTGGGAGCACTAAGATTAGCTGCGGCGTGAGAGGGAGGGAGTGGAGGACAACGAACGCGGCGGGTTTCCCTCGTGAGGGCGCTCGTGGAAGTGCGCTTGGCCTTGGTGGGCTGGCGCTCGTGAGATCCCGATCTGCACAACCTGATCAGTTACGGTATACAGAAAGAAGTCACCGGAGTGCTCACTGCTGAGGAATCTGCGAGGACAGCGTGTAAGCGCCACGAGAAGGCGATAAACGGTCGAAAAGAACGCACGTTGGGCTTGACTTCGGGCTGTGACTCCCCGCCGTCCTTCCGGTCTTCGCCTCGATCGTCAGAGACGACAGGTTTCTCCTTATCTGGAAGGCGGTAGAAGCGCTGCTTGCAGCTTGCCTCTGACCGGGGAGGATTCATGTCGACGCCAATGGCACGCCAAGCGAGGCCCTCGCTGCGCCCCTGGACCAGCTGCTGGTCGTCCGCTGGAGTAAACCTGAATGGAGAGAAAGAATTGTTTAAGCTCGACAAGCTGGCGTACGGTGGGAGCAACTCACCGTGAAGGAGAGTCTGAGGCTGGTTGGTGCTCGAACGGTGGGCCGACTTCGACTTCTGCGGTACCGGGGGCCTCTTGACGCCGGGAGGTCCCTTGTTCCAGCGAGTACGGCAGCCGTTCACGTTGCGCGATCCCCCGATCTCCAAGCTCACCGCGTCCCAGTCGGTCCTACCGCCAGCCGCGTGGTTCTTGACAGCGCGTCGAGCACCACGTACTCCTCACGAGTCCAACCTTCCCCTACTTTCGCTATTAACGTGGTCAGAGTTGTTTGGCGCGCAGGAGAGGAAGGAGCATACAGGCTTGCGGGGTGCAGTCCTGGAAGTCGTCCTCCGAATCCGAGGCTTTCGAGCTCGACGGCGCCGCTGCGCACTCATACGTGAGCTTCCACACCTCTACTGCCCAGGCCTCTGTGGCATAGAACCGCGCTCACTCTCGACAGGAACAGCTTTAGCGGCCGTGGTCTTCGGGTCGCCGAGCTCGACGTCTTCCTGCTTGACGCTCACTGCGGGCGGCACGGCAGTTAGGGAGTGCATCTGTAGCTCAGGCTGTACGTACGGTCGTGGTGCGACTTCTCCGTGAGAACAGGGCGTAGATGGAAAGGAGAAGGACCATGCGGCGAAAAAGGCACAGACCCTCGCACCCGGTCCCCCCTTCGAATTTCGCATGGTCATGGTCCAGTGCCTTCCCCAACTAGATGATTCTAACGAGGGCAGTAGAAAGCACACGAAAAAGGTGAAAGCAAGTCGAGCGAGAGCAGACAGATCAGGACTTTGGCGTCGCAAACTGATCTCAGTGCTCACCCCCCTTTCCCTTGTTCGAGCCCTCAATCGTGAGCTTACCCGCTCTCTCCACAAGAGACGAAGGCGACCAGCTCGTCGCTCCTTTGCGAGAAAAAGATCCATACCTAGAAAGCGTTCCTCGAAAACCGCAAGGGAGCGACTCGTCGACGCAGCCGACGAAGGAAGCAGTTGAGCGAGCAGTGAGGACGACACGACGCCACAAATGCGAAACAGGCTAGTTACTAAACATGCAAGGAACCTCCCCCCCCTCCTCAGATCTCCCCCTCGAGCTCTCGCCCACCGAGCAAGCTCTCATACAGCCTATCCATCTCCTCCCTCTCCACCCTACTCTCCTCCCCTCCCTCCTCCCTCTCAACCCCCTTATTACTCTTCGCCAACAACGCCAACAACTGCGCGACCGTCGACCTCTCCAACTGAACCTTCCCTCCCTCGATCCCCAAACTCGCCAACAGGACTTTGACCGCGTCCTGCCCCGCCTCCTTGTCGACTCGCTCGCTAGGCCCTCGATACGTCATCGTCATATCGTCCCCACTCTCGAGGTACCCCTCCTCATCCGGCGTGATGCCTGACCCGAATTCGCTCGGCGTAGGTCCCGCTTCGGAAGGCAAGGCGGGAGGAGAGGACGGAGGGAGCGAACCGAAATCGAACTCGGCGTCAGAGGTGGCGGCGGTGTTGAGGAAGTGGGAGGGAAGGTAGGAACGCCCACCGGCGCGAGAGGGGCGGAGGAGGTGCGAGAGGGAGTACGTGTCGTCGGTGAGGGAAGGGTCGAGGAGCATCCCGTCTGAGCCTTCGTAAGGACTTGCGGGCCAGCCGTCCGAAGGAGTATCGCCGTCTTCTCCTCGGCCGAGCGCGATGGCGGGTACGAGGCCGTCGATGAACGAGTCGAGAATCGAAGGTGCGGGTCGTCCGCACGATGCTGGCGCCTTGGATTTGGATCCTGGAGTGGCGGAGCTGGTACGAGGTTGGACGCAGGGACTCGAAGGAGGTGGGGAGGAGGGGGCGGTGAGGGCGTTGGAGGAGAGGGAGGTGCTGAAATCCCTTCGTAGGTCCGAGATGACCGACTCGAAATCGGTACTGGGAGGAAGAGCGAGGAGGTCAACTCCCATCATCGACGACGGCGCCTCGTTCTCCTTTTCCTTCTCCTCGGGCGTCGAACGAAGGTAGAGGTTGAAATCCTGCTCGAACGCCGCGTCGGCTCTCGCGCCATCGAGCTCCATCGGCATGTCGAAGCTCCCGAGGTCGATCGACGTATCGTTGAGAATCCGCTTGAGCGCCGTCCCCGGACTCGCCGTCAAAAGGTAGTCGGGCACCGCCGCTTGCCTCCGCTGAGGCGACGGCGACCCCCCGCCGTAGAGCGCACTAAAGTCTAACGAAGGCCTCGACCCCTCGTCGCTCTCGTACCCGCTCCTCAGCCCTATCCCCAGTCCCGCCCCTCCGCCCCCCCTCACTGGACTCGTCGCAGCGCCCCACATGCCTTTCGAGCGAAAGCGCGGCGAGCGTCCAGGAGAAGTCATGACGATGCCGGGTGCGCGATGACCCTGCTGAAGGCGGAAGATGGAGCTGGGGGAGCGGTTCGGTCCGATGTGCTTGCTGGGAGAGGGAGGAGGGATTGGGTTCGTGCGACGCTTCTTGGCCTTTTTGAGGTCGGCTTCGCAGGTCGCGGTGAGGCGGCCTTGGAGGGGACGACCGGAGGAGGAGGGTGCGGTGGCGAGGGTGCGGGAGGCGGCGGGAGAGGTGCGTTCGGCTTTCGAGCGGTGGAAGCCGTTCTTGTTGTAGAAGACGCCGCAGGCTGCAATCGACCTCGTTAGCGACGACGACGAAGAGAGAGGGAAAAAGGAACGCACCATTACACACGATCGCCTCGTCCTCGGGCTCCGTGCTCTCCCTCCAACTCGCCGCCTTCTTCCTCTTGCAATTCGAGCATCCATCCGCCGCGTTCCTCGGGTTCGCATTCCCGCTCTTCCCACTCCTCTCCTCCTTGGGAATCAGCACAAAGCTCTTCCTCGGCTCCTCCTTCTCCTTCTCCTTCTTCTTCTCCTTCTCCTTCTCCTTCTCCTTCTCCTTCTCCTTCTCCTTCCCCTTATCGCCCGTCTCAGGAATGTTAAAGAACGTCGCGAGCGTCCGAATCGCCGCTGGCAGCGCCGCACGACTCTGCTCCGAGCTATCCCCCATCGGGAGCATCTGACTCAACAGCGCGAGGACTTGAGGATCCTGCAGTCCTGCAAGACCATCGGGGAGGGGAGGGCGGGCGAGAGGGTGACGACGGCTATCCGAGTCGCGAGGACGCTTCTTTTTGACGGGGTCGCCGATCGAGGAGGGGTAGGGCTGTCGACGACGGGGTGGGGAGGAGGCGCGGTCGGAGGAGTCGATGGGGTTGGGGTTGGCGAAGGAGCGGAGGGAGGTGAGGAATTGAGTTTGGGTGAAGGATGGGCGCTGGAACGCGTGCCGTTAGTCGTGCTCGCGATGACTAGCGACGAAAGGGACTTACCTCGACGAGCTGAAGCCAAACTTCAAGCGTATCGCTGCCCTCCTCCTCCTCATCACTCCCCTCTCCATCTCCATCATCCTCCTCCTCAACCTTCCTCCTCTTCGCCCCCCGCGCATTCTCATCCACAACCACCTTCCCGCACACCCACGTCGTTCCCTCCCTCTTTTCCGCCAGGTTCCATGACAGCATCCCCTTGCCCTCCATGAGGCCCTGTCCCGCGGTCGAAGCTGGCGAGGGCTGGAGAGACGATTCGTACGGGTCGACGGCGGAGACGGCGTAGTCCTTTGTTGGGTCTGTGACGAGTTCAGGTCTATGGTCGCGGGATTAGCTGAGAAGAAAGAAGGGACGAGAGGAAGGGACGAACCGAGAGATGCAGATCGCGGAAAGGCACGTCTTGAGCGTCAACTTGCCGTACTCGGTCTTGGGCCCTCCGTTCGTCGCATCGACGCTGTTGTTCGGGCCGAGGAGCTGAACCCAAACGGGGGCAGAGAGACGCGCGAGACACGTGTAGCTCTGATGTTGTGATGGCGGCGCGGGGTCGGGAACAGGATCGGGGAGGAGGGAAGGATCGATAGCGCCGACAAAGGACGAGGTCGACGCGAAGGGAGGAGTGGCTGCGGGTGTCGTGGATGCTGGTACGGGGTTGTAGGTTGGGGAGGAGAGGGAGTAGAAGACTTTGACTGTGGTGGTGAGGTGGGTGGTCAGCTTGGTTGGCCTCGTCGAACGCGGTAAGGAGACGCACCCATCATCATGCGCCCTCGTCCAGGTCTTCGCTTCCTCGCCATACGCGCTGGCACACCTCCATGTACTCCTCCCACGCCGGGTGCCCCCGTTCGCCCCGAGTCGTCCTGCGCCGGCGTCGGAAGTGCCGAAGTCGACGCGACGCTGCCTGCTTCACTGTGGGCGCGTTGACGAGCACATTCTTGGGCTGAGATGGAGGGGAGACTGAGGCCCGTGGCGGTGGGGTTGGGAGAGGTCGCCATCGGGAGAGGGAGGGCGCGCGCTGGGCGGAAGGGAGGTGATGCTGATCGAGCGCTTCGAGAAGGGGAGAGTCGAGTCAGATTTGATCTTTCCGAGTATATCTGATAGTAGGGCCAGTCGAAGGAGGGCGCGCGTAGAGGTGTTAACACCCTGAACGACCATTGTTTGGTCCATCACTTGAGGCGAGCCATCACGACCTTGAGTCCCTCCATCTCCTGTGCCGCGAGCCGCCGATGCACCAGGTCCTTACAAGGATGCTCCTGCACCTGAAGCGGAACCAAACTCACCTCTTCTTCGTGTGATTGTGTGGGGTTGTGTGATTGAGAGAGTCGGGAGGAAGCACGCGTCTCAGTGGCGCGAGTTGAATTGGCTGAGTCGAGCGCCGCCGGGGGTGAAGTCGCTGGTAGAAGGTGTTCTCGAGGTAGTCGTGGGTGAGGGTGTTACTCTAAGGGAGGAGGGGATGGCGAGTCGAGAGCACAACACGCGCTGGCTCAGGCTCAGTTCAAAAATTGAATTGTTTTCGTCAACCTTAAGTCCCCCTTAGACTAACTAAATTTAATCGATCGACTTAAATTCGGCTCAGTTGCGCTGCTGGTTGTTTCCGCATTAGTGTGGAGGCGTCTTCATTCGTGAAGTCGTCTTTCTATGAGAGTCTTATAAGGTGAGCACTCTCTCCTTGCCTCCACCAGGGACTCAGCTAACCCTCTCCTCCAGTTGCACCCTGGACGCTCCTTCGTGGAAGCATGTTCCTTGCGTAGATTAGCCGTTCCGGACTCTCAGAGTGAATAGGTCCTCCGTCTCCGGGCGTATACGCCTTCCCTGGAACCTCGACCAATCCCGCACGAGACGCGCTGCCCTTCACGGGGATGTGTGTCGTCCTTGACGGCGGGAGGCGACGAGGCAGGAGGGATGAGGACCGACATTTTTTTCTCCACCCCCCTCCTTCGACTTTCTACTCGCGGTTCGTGGGCAGTGGATGGTGGAGGAGGAGGCTACTGTGGGGCAAGGGTAGAGCTGAGCGACCGATGGGAGTCGAGGTGTCGGCGGCAAATTTTGCTGTTGCTCCCCTTTTCGACCAGCTGTCCGCAGGGACCTTGGAGTGATGGAGCAATGCACAACTGATCCATCGTACCGTGTGGCTGTGGACCTGCTTCCTTCCTCTGCTTTCTGCTTCGAGCTGGCGTCGGACGTGACTGCTCATTCCTCCCTGCTCGCTCAAGCTCCTCCTTCCTTCCGCAACTCAAACTCCAACCGCTGCTCTCGTTCTCTTCCTTCGCCAGCTCCTTCCTGCGCTCATTTCTGCGCTGCCTCTCCCTCGCACTCGTCGCACGCCGCACGTGCAGCAGCAGGGACTGACCCTCTCTCGATGGGACCAGCTTCGCTCTCTGCGACGTGTCTCCGATCGGTTCAACGAGCTGAAACGGACATGTCCCTTGCTATCGTGCACAGGAGTAAGCCTTGATCGCTGACAAGGGAGAAACGTGCTTGCGAGCGTGCACCCACTTCGCACGCAGGGATGAGTCTGACCTCGAGCCTGGATTCGATTCGACTCGTTCGCGGTAATACTGAGCGTGTGTCCAGCACTGAGCAGAGCAACTACGAAAAGCAGCTGAAGACCGTCGGGAGCGGAGTCCAGCCCAGCCCGAAGCCCTCTCAAAAGAGGCCCTCGTCGCCCCCACGATCAACGTTTTCTTCGCGTCTCAAACCCTCTCTCCCCCCCACTCCCTTCGACGCCTTCTCCCTTTGACCATGGTTTCCGCCGTCGCCACCCGCCCTATCTACAACTTCCTCGCCTCCCTACCCCTCCCCTCGCCTCCCTCGAGCCTGATCAAATGGGCTCCCGGCGTCTCGCCCTTGTCGACTCACACGGAGGTCTTCTCAGCCCTCGTCGTCTACCTCGTCGTCATCTTTGGAGGACAGTGGCTTATGGCGGATAGGAAGGCGTTCCGTGAGTCGGTCGTTTGAGGCGCTGGGAGACTGGGGAGAGGCTCGTGCGGCGCGTTGCTGTTGACGCGACGAGGTTGGGGTCGCTTGGGGGAAGACGGGCAGAGGGTGGCAGCGGCGATGGGGGGAGGAGGAGCACGCTTAAGGTGGATTAGCCTGCACACGGCGTCGCCATCTCCAGTGCGCGAGGAGGAGCGGCTGCCTCGGTCTCGCTGCAGAGGTACCAGTTGGGTACACCCGGAAACTCTTTCGCTGACGCCCAGCTCCCCTCCTCGCAGGCTTCAAGCCTCTTTTCATGGTGCACAACGCGCTTCTTTCTGCCGGCTCTGGCCTCGTGCTCGGCCTCATGCTCGAGGAGGTCCGTCGTCCTCTCCCACCAGCTCCCGTGGAACCGCGCTGATGATGTCGATAGATCCTCCCTATCGTCTGGAACCACGGTCCCTTCTACGCCATTTGTCACACGTCCGCCTGGACTCCTCACCTCGAGACGTACTACATCATCAACTACTACGTGCGTTCCTCCTCCCACCCCAGGCGCCGTTCTGCAGCAACTGACGAACGAACGAACGCAGTTCAAGTTCTGGGAACTCGCCGATACCGTCTTCCTTGTCGTCAAGAAGAAGCAGCTCCAGTTCCTCCACGTCTTCCACCACACCGCTACCGCCCTCCTCTGCTACACCCAGCTCAACGGCAGGACCTCCGTCTCCTGGGTCCCCATCACCGCCAACCTCACCGTCCACGTCCTCATGTGCGTTCTCCCAGGAAGACGCGTTCGGAAGGGAGAGCTGACGCGCGTTCTGAACGCAGGTATTACTACTACTTCGTCACCGCTGCCGGCGGCAAGATCTGGTGGAAGAAGTACCTCACGACGCTCCAAATCACCCAGTTCGTCGTCGATATCGTCGTCGTCTACTTCGCCGGTTCGTCCCCCTCACTTCCTCCTCCTGGCGCCCGCTGACCTCGAGCGACAACAGCCTACTCGTACTTTGCCTCCGAGTACTTCCCCAACATGCCTACGTACGGCAGCTGCTCTGGCACCGAGGGAGCAGCTGTGATGGGCTGCGGACTCCTCACCTCCTACCTCTTCCTCTTCATCGTGCGTTCCCCCTCCACCGGCGCGTAGGAGACGAAGCTCAAGCGATTTTGGCGCAGGGATTCTACAAGGCTACGTACAAGCAGCCCGTCGTTGCTGGCAAGAGGCCTACGACCGCCATTGCTGATTTCAAGAAGGCCCAGTAGATGACCTACAAAACTCCACCCCACCGCAACCCCTCTCTCTCCCGCTCTCTACACCGCATCGCCTATACCCCCCTTCACCCCCTTCTCACCGGCTCGCTTACGCGAACGGATATTTGACCCCCTTTTGGCTTCTCCTCATGTAGTTTTTGGAAACGAGTGTGGGATTAGGATGCGCTCGAGGTGTCCTCTGCTGCTCTCGGATCTGCGGTGGTCGCGTGCTCTCGATTCTTGATTATTGATCGCTGGAATGGCCTTTGAGATACTCGCGATACGCTTGCTGGGAATTCCTAGAGCGAAGGTCTTCGAGGCGATCCGAGCTCTTCTTCGCTCTTGACCGTCCGACGAGTGGAAAACCTGCGAGGAATGGCAACGGACGAAGAGCTATGGTGCGAACCTCCACAGCATCGTTGCAGCCAATAGTCGTCTAAAGCTTCTTCGCCTCCCTCTCCTGCTTCCTAAGCACGCGCTTGCGAATGTCGACGTGCAACTTCCTGTTAAAATTAAGCCAGTAGCTGTTCGTTCCGAAGTGGTCCACGACCCACTGCGCCCTGCGTCAGTCATCGCACAAAAAGCCAAGGAGGGAGCGACGTACTTGAACGGGCGCGTGTCCGTGGTAAGGAGTCGAGACGTGAGGCTGGCCGACGGCGCCGCCGTTGACGCCAATGTGGGAGAGGACGGAGCCTGGGAGGTTGTTAGGGACTTGCGGGGAGAGGGGAGGGGAGGAAGAGGGGACGTACGGACGTAGGTCGAGGGCTTGGGGATCATCCAGGAGCTCTTGCGGATCTTGCTGAGCTTTGACACCTGCACCATTTCGTCAGTATGCGGTGATGATGAGTAGGAGAGGAAGACGGACGACAAAGTACGTGTTGAGCAACTCGACGGTCACGCCGGAGCCCTTGAGCTCGCTCCCGAGCGCCTGAGACCAGGTCTGAACGAACGCCTTGCTGCCTGAGTACACCGCTAGGAGAGGAGAGGGGATGAGAGCGGCAAAGGAACCGACGGTGAGGATTAGACCGCGCTTGCGGGAGATCATGCCGGGAACGACGAGCTTGGTCACTTTGAGAGTCGCGTTGCTGGGAGAAGGTCAGCGGGAGTGGAGGAGACGAAGGGAAGGGACGAACACGTTGATCTCGACAATGTCGGCAAGGTCCTGGTCGGGGAGGTCCTGGAAGAAGACGGGAGAGTCGTAGCTCTTGCCAACGTTGTTGACTGCGACGAAGCGAGTCAGCAAGGTCAAGCTCCCGCAAAATCGCGCGACGCACTGAGAACTCCGACGTCCAGAGGCGCAAGAGCAGCTCCCAGCGCCGCGTAATCAGCTGAAGAAGCAGCGGCAAAGTCGATGGCGTGGATTTGCGTCTTGGTGTTGGGGTACTTGGCGACTGAGGCGAGGTGGGATCAGCGCCAGTCCGCGTCTCACGCGATGAGAGTATGCACCAATCTCAGCGCTAATCTCCTCGAGCTTGGACGCGGTCCTGCTGGCGAGGAACACGTTGAATCCAGCTCCGGCAAGCTGAATCGCAAAGTCGCGCCCGATGCCCGCCGTAGCTCCAGTCACCACTGCAATCCCCAACGAGAGTGAGCAACCTCGCCCGTATCCTCAGCAAGCTCAGAGACGCACCTGCCCAAGCTCCCTGCTTTGCTCCAAACTTCTTGAGCTGCAAGGAGATTGTCAGCTGCCGGCGACACCTTCTCGGCTACGTGCGAGCATACCGGAATACCAGGCCTAGCGAGATCGAGGAGCATGCGAGTGAAGCTTAGCACGTAGCTGGCCAGCCATCCTGCGCCGAGAACGGAGAAGGCGAGGAGAGCCCAGGCGCTGCTGTCGTCTGCGTTGGGGGAAGTGGTGAGCGCGTGCGCCGCAGAAGCTGGAGGACTTGGGACGGACTGAGAGCTTGCAGGCGGAGTGCCTTGAGGAAGTCAAGCGACTGAGCAGCACGCAGCGTTGCCGTGGACGCCATTTCGATTTCGGGAGGAGAGGGGAGGAGCGCAAGCCAGGAGGAGGAGCCTGATCACTTCGACGACTTCGTCGGCCGATGCTCTCTCCCTCTCAAAACACCTCTCGAAGCAGCACCGACAGAACACTGAGCTACGCAAGCACAGCCACGCGCCTCGCCTCCCGACCACTCCGCCCTCAAGCTTGTTGAGCTCCCTCTGTGAGCCCCGGCTCTGGCCGCACCAACACTAGCCATGTCAGCAAGCAGGTGCCGATCCGTCGCCCAGCTCCTCCCCAAAAGCTCTAACAGAGCATCCGCCTTCGCCTCCACCACTCGACTCTCTTCTTCCCTCCCCCTCACTCCCTCTCGAATCGCCGTTCGACATTTCGGAGATCGGCGACTCACTCCTTCCACCAGCTCGCCGGAGCTCTGGCGCTCAACACGATCGCCGGGAGCAGCAGCGAAGAACGGACTACCGTATGCTCAGTTGAAGGCGCGGTTACAGTCGACCAAGGCCGCCGACGCTCCTGTGATCGCATCATCGACGGGAGCTGCCGCGGCGACTGAGGAGGGGGAAGTCAAGCCAGTCAAGGAGAAGCTTCAGCTGGGAGAGGTGCGGCGATTGGCGGTGCTGGCCAAGCCCGAGTCGAAGACTATAGCGATTGCTATCGGACTGGTCAGTCGAGTCTGCACGGGCGAGGACAGGACGATGGGAGCTCATGCCTGCGCTATCAACAGCTGTTCGTCTCGTCGAGCGTATCTCTCTCCATTCCCTTCACTATCGGACGCATCATCGACCTCTTCAGCGGCTCAGCAGCCAACTCCCTCCCGGTCTCAGTCCCCACAGCAGCCGCCATCCTCGCCCTCTTCTTCGCAATCGGAGCTTCGGCCAACATGGGACGAACGATTCTGATGCGTATCAGCGGGCAGCGGATTGTTGCGCGCCTGCGTGAAGCCGCCTACACGAACGTCTTGCGCCAGGTGAGCTGGCGTGCTCTGTTCGAAAGTGGAGAGCTGGAGCTGACGAGCGACGCAGGATATCGGCTGGCACGACCTACAGGGAAGCGTCAAGGCTACTCCCAAGTCGGACGTCTCGCCCGTTGCCGAGAAGTCTACTCCTCCTGCTACTGCGGTCGTCGCGGCGAAGGACACGGGCGTGCGATCGACTGGCGACATCATCTCGCGACTTGGAAGCGACGCTGGAATCGTCGGAGAGAGCTTGACGCGCGAGCTCAGCGAAGGACTCAGGGCTCTCGTTACTGCCACCGTCGGCATCGGAGCCATGTTCTGGATCTCAGCAAAGCTTACGGCCGTCATGCTCCTCAGTGCGTTTCTCTCTGATCCCTTCTCCAGACAAGGCTGACGACCTCTCACAGTCGTCCCTCCTATCTCCATTGCCGCCGTCTTCTATGGTCGCTTCCTCAAGAAGCTCAGTCGCGAGACGCAGAAGAGCGTCGGCGAGATGGTTGCTGTTTCGGAGGAGCGCCTCGGAGCGATTAGGACTGTGCACGCGTTCAATGGTGTCGAGCCCATTGAGACCAAGCGGTTCAAGGAGAAGGTCGACACCATCTTCGGGCTTGCGAAGCGCGAGGCGTGGGCTTCAGGTGAGCTTCCCGCAGACGTTTCGCGGAGGAGGAGGCTGAGCGATTCTTGCAGGTCTCTTCTACGGCGGAGCTGGATTCGCTGGCAACCTTACGATGCTCGCACTGTTGACTTACGGCGGAACTCTCGTCTCGCGATCTGAGATCACCGTTGGGTTCGCTGCCTCCTTTCGCAGGCTTAACTCCCGCTAACGACCTTCTTCCGCAGTGACCTCACCTCTCTCCTCGTCTACACCTTCTACATCGGCTCCTCTCTCATCGGCCTCACTTCCTTCTTCGGCACCGTCATGAAGGGCCTCGGAGCCTCGACTCGCATCTTTGAACTCCTCGACGCAAAGCCCGTCTCGGTCGTCCTAGGCGTCGGAAAGCCTCTCCCCGTCTCGACTCCTCCCAGCCGACTCGTGTTCGACGACGTCCACTTCTCGTACCCCTCCCGTCCTGGAGCTGAGATTCTTCGCGGAGTCAACCTTGTCATCGAGCCAGGTGCGTTCAATTTCTCCACCGAGCGAGGCGGAACTGACGTTATCGAGAACAGGGTCGATCGTTAGTATCGCTGGAGGATCAGGAAGCGGCAAGTCGACGCTCGCCAACCTCCTCGTGAGGTACTACGACCCGACCGCTGGACGTGTTCTTTACGGGGACGAGAACATCTGCGACTACACTGCCGAGTCGTGGAGGAACCGCATCGCGATCGTCCCTCAAGATCCCGCTCTCTTCTCCGCCACCATCGCCGAGAACAGTACGTTCGTTCCTATCCTCTCCTTAAACGCAGCTAACGCCACCTTCGCAGTCGCTTACGGCCGACCGAACGCTACGCGCCAGGAGATCGAGGAAGCGGCCCGCCTTGCCAACTGCGGCTTCATCGACGCCCTTCCCCGTGGCTACGACACTCAAGTCGGATCTCGCGGCGCTCAGCTCTCTCAACGCCAACGACAACGACTCGCGATCGCTCGTGCGCTGCTACAGAAGCCTCGTATCCTCGTGGCTGACGAGTGAGTCTTCTCGCTTGCTTGACGAGAGAGGAGCTAACGAGCTTTCGCAGAGCTACCTCCGCTCTCGACGCGGCGTCAGAGTCGCTCGTCAACAAGGCTATCGCCAACATCACCGCCTCTCACTCTCTCACGACGATCCTGATCGCTCATCGCTTGTCGACGCTCAAGACGGCTGATGTGGTGGTGATGATGGAGCACGGACTCGTCGCGGAGCAGGGGACGTACGAGGAGCTCAAGAGGGAGGGAACGAGGTTCAACCACCTTGTGCGGAGTCAGATGCTGAGTTCGGCACCGCATTTGGAGGAAGTGGAGAGGAACGGGGAGGGGAGGGTAGAGGGGTAGTTTTCTCGAGTCAATGTAGAACAGCGCCATTCATAATCGTTGCGGGTGCGAAGTCGGGATAGATTACGCGGTTCTACGCGGTTCTACTAAGGCGATTCTAGATCTCATCAGGGCGAACCATCTGCTCCGTCTTGAGGACCTTCCGCTCCGTAGGCGCCCACCCGCGCGAAGCGTCGCCTTTGTTGACTTGCAGCCGAGCGAATCCCCACGTCGCCTTCTGCTCCTCGTCGAGAGTACCTTGCAGAGCTCCGAGGATGAGTTCGCCGATGATGGGGAGGAACTGGAGAGCTCTTCAGTTGGGCAGCGGGTGGGGTAGAGGGAGAACGAACTTTGAAACCGTGCCCGCTGTCGCCGGCTGCGATGAAGAGAGAGGGGTACGAGGGGGAGTAGTCGAGTAACCAGTCGGACGAAGGGCTGTCGCAGTACCTGCGAACCAAAGCGCGTCAGCTCGCGCGAATTCAGGAAGGGGGCGGGCGAGAGCGCACCAGCAGATCCGCGTTCCAGCCCACTTTTTCGCCAACAATCCAGGGTGAATGCGAGCGAGTCCGTCGCGGAGTGCCTGCACGGCTTCGCGTGGGATCTGGTCCGCTGAGCAGCCAGGAGTCGACGTGGTGCGAGGGACAGAGGGAGAGCCTGGGAGGGAGAGGGAAGGGTTGAGGAAGCCAGCACCGTGGATGGCGAACTTGATCGTGTTGTCGGCGGTGGGCTGCGAGCGGGAAGATGAGAATGTGGAGTGCCGGAGGGAGAGCGAAGACGCACAGGAAAGACGTAGAAGCCTGTATCCATGCAGAGTGACACAGGAGCGGAGCGATACTGGTCCGCTTCCTCCTGAGTGAGCTGGATCGTAGCTACGACCTGCCCAGTGGCGAGAAGCTCCGGGCCCATCTCAGGAAGCAGTGCCGCTGTCCAGCTCCCGGTTGCGAGAATGACCAGATCGGCCTGTAACGTCTCCCCCGCCTTCGTTCGAACACCTTTGACGTCCTTCCCTGCTCCCTCGCCCTCGTAGACGAGCGACGCAGCTTCTCCCACCGCAAACGTGACCCCAGCAGCGCGCACTCGAGCACAGAGTGCGTCCATCGCTCCTCGCGCGTTCGCCCATCCGCAATGAGGGTTAAAGTACCCCACTTCTCTCTCGAACGTTCCCTTCTCCACCTCCTTGGGATAACGCGCTTGGAACGCTTCCAATCTGTGGAGCGCGGCTACGCTCTTGCCTTCGACCGCGAGCTTCGGGTCCTTGTTGACGGCCAGCGCCTTGTGGACGTACGCCGATCCGACGGCGTGAGAAGCGGAGGAGAGGATGACGGTGCCGGAGGGGAAGTAGAAGTCGCTCCACAGGGGTGTCTTCCACTCTGCGATCGCGCGACCTGCGAGCTGGGCGTGGAAAGCGTCGGAGTAGTCGGAGCGGACGATCTTGTTGATGTCGGAGGAGGCGGCGTCCAGAGAAGGAGGAGAGGAGGAGCGGTCGAGGACGGTGATGAGATGGGGGGCAGAGGAGTAAGGACCTTCGGCGAGCGCCAGGGCGGTCGATAGCCCGTACTCTCCTCCTCCCACGATGAGTACAGTCTGTGGTGGTGCTGGCATTGTAGTGGGAGAACAAGAGGGGGGAATCTGGGGGACTCAGCTGCAGCTCCCAAGCGCAAGATCGCGTCGCCTGCAGCCTTCCGCCTCCCATCCACCCCACCCGCCCAAGTCTGCAACGCAGGTTTAGAGCGCTCTTAGACAGCAGCGATCAAGAGGCGAACGCGTCCTTGGGCAAACCGTAGCGTTCTCGGAGGAACAGGAACAGCCGAAGAGGTAGTGCGTCGTCGGCAGCAGCTTCCAAGCAAGTCAACAGTGCGTACACAGCTACTTGACGAGGGACAAGCTTAATTTACCTTCACCGAACGCAGTGGACTCTTATCCCGGCGAATTCACCCAGCACCACACCCCACTCCTCTTCGTCGCCGGCATCTCTCCTCCAGCTGCACCTGCTTCTCCCTCCCCCGACGCCGCCTCAAAAGCACCTCCACCTCCTCCAGAACTTCCTGCCGATGCATTCGAGCCCCTCGTCTCCGCCCTCCGCAAGACGCTCGTGACGCGCAAGGGGTTCGCGATATACGACAACTCGCGAGGGGTCAACCACGACTTCCATGTCGTACTCGTGGACAAGGTGCGTTGTCCTAGAGGGATAGGGTGGGAGCCGTGACTGACAGCTCGTGCTCGCAGAACGTCCGCTTCCCGCCGCTGAAAGCGCGTCCCTCCTCGGCAGAGCAACCCCCAGCTGCCCTCCACTCCCCCATCTCCCCGCTCTCTCCCTCCTCGCCTCTCTACCCCGATGGAATCATGGCGCCCATCTGGATTCGGAAGCACCGCGAAATGGTCCCCTCCGTCTTCGTCCTCGTCCTCCGGCTCGGAGAGCACTCGTCCCTTTCTCCCCTCGACAGCGCGCGGAAGGTGGAGGACGAACGCGCCAAGGATGCCGAGCTCGTGAGGGAGGTGGTGGAGCGGAAACAATCTACCGTCGAACGAGGGATCAAGCTGGCTGTGGTCCTCTTGTGCTCGCGAGAGCTGCTCGACGACGCCAGCCTCGACGCACGTCTCTCCCTCATTCGCAGGCAGTCTGGACTCGATTCGCGCGCATCGTTGTTTGTGATCTCGCCGGTTCCCCAAGCGGAGGTCACGAACTTCGTTAGCAGCTTAAAGGCGGAGTTATGGCCGCCAGCGCTGGATTATTATCGCGAGCATGGGCGGAGGGTGCGGAGGAAGCGAGCGAGGCAGGTACCGAAAGGGCGTCTGAGCGATAAGGGGTGGAACGTGCGGTATGACTACAAGATGGGGTTGTTCTCGGAGATGAGGGGAGAGATGGAGGTCGCGCTCAAGTGAGTTTCTACGCTGCGACGAACGGGGAGGGAAGCTAATTCCAGTACGAAGACACTACGAGGACTGCTACGATACGCTTACCGAGATGTTCTCCTCGACCAGTCTGCTGACGCCGCGAACGAAGCGTTGGGCCGAAGCCAAGGTCCTCGCCGATTGCCTGACCGTCAAGGTTCGTCCATCGCAGGCCTCCCTTCCTCACTCGCTGATCCTTTATCTAGGTCTGCAAATTGTATCTCTACCTGAACGAACCCTCGCGATCCGTCGCTCAGCTCAATCGGCACGTGTCGCACTTTCGCGAGCTCAGTAACACTTGGGGCATCGGCGAGCAGACCTTTGAATTTTGGTCCTGGCTCTCGAAGCAGTACGTTCTAGCCTTCATCCTCCCTTCCTCTCACCAACCCGCTTTCCTTTTGCAGATATCGCCTCTTTGCCGACCTCGTAGCGATCGCCATCCGCGCCGGCTTTCGCCTCCCCTCCCCTCGTCCTCCTCCAACTGCAAGATCAACACCTGCTGGCATACTCCAGCCTCCGTCACCAGGATCGGCACAAGCGAACGTGCTGCAGCACCCAGGATACTACTTCTACCTCTCGGGAACGTGTGCGGTCGAGCGAAGGGAGAGGTTCAGGGCTATCGCGAAGGCGGAGGTGCGCTACTTTCCTTTGCCGGTTGATATAGGCGAGGACTGACGACTCGTGCAGAGTCTCAACGAAGCTACACCTGTTACTCCAGCTATTGCGCACGAGACGAAGATTGACCATGCGGAGATCATTATCGACGTGAGCGCTTCGTCCATTCCTTGTCGAATCCTTCTGATGCTGTTCTCGCAGCTATTCACGAAGGCTTACGAGTACTTCAAAGGTCATCGCGCGAGTCGCATGACCCTCTTCATCGCCTCTCAGATCGCGTTGGCGCACTACGAAGCTGGTAATCACGAGATGGCTCTCAAGTACGTCCTCCGCTCCTCTTTCCTGGTGCTTACGCTGATACGCAAGTATTGCAGGTTCCACGATCGTATCGCGCGAACGTACAGGCGCGAAAAGTGGAGAGAGATCCTCGATCCCATCCTCCAGCTGTCGTTCGATTCGGCGGCCAAGGTGAGAGACGACGAGAGTGCGCTCAAGTTGCTGTTTGAACTACTTGCTCCTGGTTCGTACTCTCTCCGCACCACTGTCCCCGTTTCTGATTTTCTTCTCCCAGATTCCCGGATTTCGCTCGAGCAGAGGGAGGCCTACGCCGCGAGTCTGCTAGAGCTTCTCAAGGTACGGCGAGCCCGTTGTCTTTGAACGGAATTCCTGCTAACGAGTCGTTCTCAGACCAAGACGCCTGCGACGCCCGAGGCAGGCACCTTAACCATCGACCTAGCTGACGCTGCTCCTCTCCGTGCGCTCCTCCTCTCCCAGCCAGCGCATACCTAACTCTTTCATTAGTCGACTGCCGAATCGTCTTCTGGAAACCGACTTCCGACATCGGTGCCCCAGTCCCCTTCCAGCTCTCTCTCACCTCGCCTTCGACAGCCCGCGCCTCCACCCTCGTCTTCTCGAAGCTGCAAATCCAGTTCAACGATGGCCGACCTCCTGTCGTCGTATCGAACGCTGAGCTGCCGACGGAGGGAGCGGTGGTGCATCACGCGGTTGGGGAGTTGGGAGATGGGTCGCTGGAGGTTGGGGAGGTGGCGGTACCGCTCGTGTGGAGGGACGGGTCGACGAAAGTGCTTACGGGGACGGCGGCCGCTGCGAGTGAGCTGAGCTTGACTGTGAGCTTCGTTCGGTCTTGAATCGAGTCGTAGGATCGAGGCTGATGTTATGTCCCAGGTGTCTACCGTCACGCTGACGCTTGCGGAGGGCGATTGGACCGTCAACCTCGTTCTCCGGCCCGACGATACGCCTTTGGGCAAGGGATCGGTGTGGCGCACGGAGTCAGTTGCGGAACCTTCTACGCTTGCATTGATTCAACCTAGTCCTTCGATGTGCAGGTGAGTTCACGCCCTGCTTCTCCCCAACTCGTTTCTCATGGAGCTCGCAGCGTTCGGCCTCGAGAACTCAAGATTGACGTTGCGGTCGTGCACGAAGGACCTGCGTACCTCGACGAGGAGTTCTCGATCCATGTCGACGTGGTCAATCAAGACAACGTCCCAGTCGAGATCTTCCTCGATATCCTGCTGCAACCCGGCGAAGACGACTCGCGTGCGTCCCGTCTCTCCTCCCTCGTCTTCACCACTGACTCGCGCTCGCAGCAAACCAACTTCTCATCGACGACCTCTCCTCGACCTCCCTCATCAAAGCCTTCTCTCTCGGCCTCCTCCCTCCCTCCGCCTCTCTCCGCCGAACCTTCCGCCTCCTCAGCCTTGGCACTCCAGGCGACCGGCTCCTGGACCTCTCTGTCCGTTCCCAACCTACCGCCGACGCCAGCTCATCCACCCTCTCATCCTCAACCGAGACGCTACGCACGCTCAGTATCCCCGCTGTACAGCCGCTGTACGCGACGTTCGATACGAGGTTCTACAGGAGGCGGAAGTCGGTGCAGAAAATGCTGGATTTGGAGGAGCCGACCGGGTGGGAGGGGGCGAGCGACGTCTTGCTTGTCGCAAGGCTTTGTGCAGCGGGTCCTTGGGAGTTGGAGGTGGTGGGATTGCGTTTGGCCTGCGAGGTGCGTTCTTGAGTTGTGTGGTGTGGGTAGTGGAGCTGATGGGGGTTCGCAGGACGCTACGGGGATTCGGGTTTCGCAGTCGTCGTTGGATGGGATGGTGGAGCCTCTATCTCTCAGTGATTCAGTGCGAAGGGATTGGAGGAGGCCTGTTGATCGTTTTCTCGCAGCGTGGCGACCTCGGCACCTTTTCAGTATCATCTTCCGACTCGACGTGGCGCCTGCTTTCTCGGAGACGGATCTACCGATAGAGGGAGCTTACGTCGAAGTACTTTGGCGAAGGTGAGCTCCAGATCCAGCTCTTCGCGTGCGTACCTGACCTAATTTTGTTCGCAGACAAGGATCCACGACTTCTCCCTCCCGAACGACCTCCCGAACGATTCTCTCCCTTCCCTCTCTCCCCCCTCTACTCCCTCCATCCCACGATTACTCTCCGCCTACCTCCTTTTCTAACCCTCCACGAACCAGCCAACCTCACCTACCGCTTCTCGAACCCCACTCGCCGACTCCTCACCCTCTCGACTCAAGTCGACAGCTCAGACAGCTTCGTCTTTGCCGGGCCTCGCAAGTTCCCTGTCCTCGTCCTCGCGCCTTCGGAAGAACGGTTGCTGGACCTCGCTATCATTCCTCTCGTCGTTGGGCCATGCGTCGTCCCGCGACTGAGGGTGTTCGAGCATGAGCGGAGGGGAGAGGAGAGCGACGAGGTGGGGAAGGTGGTGGAGCTGGGGGTGTGGGAGGAAACGTATGTGGTGGAGATCAGGGATCCGGCGCAGGTCAGTTTGGAGGGAGAACTCAAGGCGGCAAGAGGGGAGGAAGGTGGGGAGTTGCGAGAGGGACCTGCGCAGGAGTTCGTCGTGACCGTTCTGCCACGATAATCGACTTTGTCTCTCTGAGCCTTTCGAGAGAGAACCAGGAGCATCGTGAGCGAGGTGAGGACTCCCCACGAACGCAGACCACTCGTGCGGAATATGAGTTCTTCGAGAAGAAGAAGTGCTGCCGCGTTCTCGCCGCTTGCCTTTCCACCACCACACTCCCCCACAACCCTCCGCCGACCGCACAGCTGCCGCCTCAACCCCTAGTATGAGCTCAGCTCTGGATCCGCCCTCCCTTCCTCTCCGACAAGCCACCTCGTCGCTGCTCATCGAGACCGCCGTCCTCGTCGCCCTCCGGGGGGTCTTCTTCCTCGTCTGCCGGCACTTTGTTAACGACTCCCTCTTCTCCGACCTTCGCTCCGTCATCCGCGAAGACGGCTTGGACGGCGCGCTCGACGGCTCCGACACGAACGAGATTGCACTGGACGAGGTCGAGAAAGGGGGCTACTTCCCTGTGAGGACTGGAGGAGGAGGAGGAGCAGGGAGTGCCAGTCCGAGCTTTGGAACGGCCAAAGGGAAGGGACGCTTAAGGAGTGACAGCACTGGATCGGGGACGGGAGGGAGCGCAGGGTCTTCGTTGTTGACGATCAACGCGAGGCTGAGCGCGTCCTCCTCCGTTTCTCCAGGTGGTTCCCCACCGGCGAGCCCAGGGATGGTGAAGAAGCTCTCGCTGGCGAGACAACAGAACTACCTCTACCCCAAGCTGTCGGCGTCGCTCTTCTGCCTGTCCTTTTCCGAGTCGTGCATGCTGTTTACGCTCGTGCTGTTTGGCGAGGTGGTGGGCGCGAGGTGAGTCCCCCTCCAGCTTCCCTGCTTCTGCGCTAGCTAACAGAGGGTTCAGGGCGCGTTCCTTCAACTGGGCGCTGTCTATCCTCTCACTCATCTTCCTCATCATCTTCGTCATATCCCTCGGCCTATCCCTCCTCCTCACCCACCGCACTCGCACAACACCCGCACCACGTACCATCGCCCTCACTCTCATTCCCTTCAGCATGTACCTCTTCCTTTTCTACCGAGTTGGATCCTTCCTGGCGTCCCGAGCTGTTGTCGAGGGACGCTCGCTAGGTATGATGTCCTGCCCTCCCACGCAGCTCGAGTGCTAACTTCTCGTTCCAGGTCTCATCAACGATTCTCGCGTTTCACGCGTTTGCGTCCCGGGAGTCTTCCTCATTGCTTCCCTCTCCGGTGGTGGAGCTGTCAACACCGCCTGGCAAGCCTACGAGTGGCGCTCCATCTCCTCCGCGTTCGTTCCCTTCCTCCGACCATCTCTCCTTCCCCACTGATACAAATTTATTGATAGCGAACCCGTCACCGACGCACAAATCACCTCTGCAGAACGATCCCTCTACCGCGCCCGCCTCGACATCCAACAACGCACCCGCTCCCTCGCCCTCGCCACCTCCTCTGCCGCCCGCGAAGCCGAAGCTACCGCCGCCCAATCTCTCTTCTCGCGCTGGACGACCAGCACGCCCGCTGCAGCACATCTTGCGAGCCTGGAGGTCGAGTTGAAGGCGCTGGAGGGACTGGAGGGGCAGATGATGCATGATGTTGCGCTGTTGAGGAGGAGGATGCGAGATGCGGGAGCTGGGGAGCTGGCTTCAAGGGTCGTTTGTGGCTGGCGGCGGGATGGGCGTTGAGCGTGTACTGCGTCTTCAGGGTGTTTCTGGCGAGTCTTCGTGCGGGAGACGGAAGGCGTGAGCTGATGACTTGTGCAGTCGTGCGTCAACCTCGTGTTTGGTTACTCGCAAAGACGCCATCATGTACGACCAGTACTGGGAGAGGATGCGGAGCCAATATCACCGGAGGATAGTCCGTCGGGGACGGACTTGCTCACGTCGCTGCTCGGACGACTCGTCGTGCTGCTCGACATCGATATCGACGTCGCAACGTGGTCGAGGCTCATCGGTCTCATCCTTATCGGCAGTATCATCATGGCCAACATGCGGAACGTGCTAGGCAGCGTGTCCAAGGTGCGTTTCTCGCTGTTTCGAGGGCCTCGCGCGGAGCTGAACGATTCGGATCTCGCAGATCTTCAAAGTGGCCTCGACGGGTGTCAGTACCTCCTTCATGCTTCTCTTCCTTGCGCAACTCATGGTGCGTCCCCACTCTTCCTCCTACCCACTCCCCGCTGAACCTCCCTCGCAGGGGATCTACCTCCTACACCTCACTCATCTCCCTCCCCCAACTCTCCCAACCGAAACCAACCACCTCCCTTCCTCGACACCCTCCCCTCCGTTCGACGTCTTCTCCCGCCTGTTCGACAGCGTCTTCCTCATCGCCGCTGGGACGGTCTTCTCGCTGCGGTGGGTCGAGCGGAAAATCCGGGTCGAGGAGACTGTGGGAGGGCAGTATTCGTGAGAATTAGAGCTTTGTAGTGCATAGAGCGTAGTCCCGTCAATACCACCACCCGCATCGTATTTACATCGCTAAGGAGCTCGCTTCGCAATACTCGCTTGTCAATCTCCTCTCTTTGTAGAGAAGAAGGATGGCCTCGGAACGAATTCTGCGAGACAAAAGTGCTTCTCCCTCGTCCTCCAGCAGCGAGTCTTTGAGCATATTTAACCCGTAGAGGTCACTTTGTGGGCGAAGTTCCGCGATTACGTGCACCATTTCTCTCGCGGTTTGCTATTCGATTCAGTTTGATTGCGAGACTAGAGACAAGGGGAGGCGCAAGTACAGCAAGGGAGAAAGGGGGGAAGGAGGCTAAGAGGAGTGGGTGGGGGAGTACAGGCTTTGCGTGATGAAGGCGACGAACAAGCTCCTACTCGTTGAGCTCAGCCTGAGCCTCCCTGATAGCAGCTCCCAGCGAGGTGGTCGTGTAGTTGTTGAAGATGAGGAGGTTGGGCGTTCCAGCGGGGAGGTCCTGTGCGAGAATCGTCAGCTAGATTCCTCGAGAGGTAGGAGGAGAGGAACGCACGGTGAGCGCGCCCTTGGTGGCGACCTTGGCGAGAGCCTTCTTGAGCGCCTTGGGGCTGAGAACCTTCTCCTTGGGAGGGATAGGCGCGAGGCCAGCCCACTGCTGAGCGGTGCCGAAGACGAACTGGATGCTCTGCTTGAGGAACGAGGTCGAGGGAGAGGCCGAGAGGAGGTTGTCGTAGACCTCGGGGAAGAAGTCGTCGTCGGCGACGTTGAACGACTCGGGGTAGAGGGAGAGGAAGTAGGCGGCGAGACCAGCGACGTGGGGAGACGCCATCCTGTTTTTGAGTCGTCAGCAAGGATCGTGTGAAGGTCGAGAAAGAACGCACGAGGTTCCAGAGATGGTGTTGAGCGAGTAGTTGCCCGTGTTCCAAATGCTGAGAATGTTCTGCGAGCGAATTCGAGTCAGTGTCGGAGAAGTGAGAACGCGAAAAGGAGAACGCACGAGTCCAGGAGCGAGGATATCGACACACTTGCCGTGGTTGGAAAAGTACGCGCGCTCGTCGCCGATGGTCGAAGCTCCGACCGTGATAGCGTTGACCGACGCAGCAGGCGAGTAAGCGCAGGCGTCCTTGTTGTCGTTTCCAGCCGCGACGGCGAAATGGAGTCCGTCGTCGACGGCAGCATCGACGGCCGAGTCGAGAGCCTGCGACTTGCCTCCTCCGAGACTCATGTTGGCGACACTGCCCTTGTGCTTGGGGTTCTTGCCCTCAGCCTTGGCCTTGGCCGCAGCGTAGGCGGCGTCGGCGGCCCAGGCGACTCCCGCGACGACGTCTGACATCGAGCCTGATCCTCCGGCGCCGAGGACCTTGACGGCGATGATGTTAGCCTGCTTGGCGACTCCGTACGTCTTGGAAGCCATCGTACCCTATGCGCGAGGAGAGAGAGCGGTCAGGCGGGGGATCGAGGGGGCTGGAAAGAGGGGGAGACGAACGGCGACGTGAGATCCATGGCCGTTGAGATCCTCGTCGGGGTCGGTAGGAATCGTCTTGCCCCACTTGGCGCGACCCTCGAGCTCGACGTGCTTGATGTTGACTCCGCTGGAAAGGGGGAACGAGGTCTCAGCGGGGTTAACGGGTGGCCGACGACGACGAAGACTCACGTGTCGATAACGTAGGCGTCGACACCCTGTCGTTCTCAGAGTAAGCGCCAGTCCAGTCAATGTAGCAGCAGGAACACGCACCTTGCCGCCGTTTCCGTCAAACTCGTACCGGTTGAAGGTGCCGAAGGAGAGGGGATCGCGGTGAGAGATACGAGCGAGTCCCTGCAAGAGCGTCCAGGTCAGCTACAGTCCCCCATCTCTACAACAGCACGAACACTCACCCAAGGAGCTCCCTTCTCAACCTCGCTAGCCCAAACGATCGAGTCGCGCTCGACGTACTTGACATCGGGATGTGCGCGAATCGCATCGACGACGCTATCCGAGAACTTGCCGGCATACCCCTTGTACGCCTTCTTGCCCTTGTCGTTCCTGCCAATCTCGTACTTGTGCTTGAGGCCCTCGAACTGCGTCTCCGCGACGGCGGCGGCAGTGGCGAACCCCTCGCCCGATGATGACGCCTTGAGGGCCCTGAGCCGCGTATCGGCGGTGTGGAGCGCTTCGACGTGCTGGTAGTGCGCGGCGTGGTCCGCGTGCTCTTGAAGGACGATGATGTACGAGTCCTTGACGACGTGAGAGAGGGTGCTCACTCCCGGAGGAGGGGGAGGGGTGATCAAGGGGGCGAGGATGAACTCGTTGGGGAGGACTGAGTTCGGGGGAAGGGGAGTGGCGCTACTGCAGGCTGCGTAGAGGGCGCCGTAGAGGGCGGCGGGGAGGCTGATTCGGAGGAGGACCATGATTGACGCGGCGATAAGGGGGAAGGCTAGGGGGGGCGGGGTGGCGAGTCAGCGTTGGGCTACGCAGCTACCACGAGCCAGAGACTGTACTCACCAAGTGTAGAGCTGTTTGAAGGTTGAGTTTGAGTAGTTCACTCGGAGGGGAGTGAGTGGTACGAGGGAGAGAGAGGAGTCGAGCGGGGGAACTGGCGAGGTCTCGACTCCTCCTGACCAGCTCTCTCGATTCCGTTTTCAAACGTCAAACAGCCTGCGAATTACCACTGAGAACAACAAATTTAAACGGAATCTAACAACGGCAGGGCATAATAGGCCCAGAAAAGAGCGACCTCGTAAATAGTGTCCGTGGAGGGAAGGGGAGTGGTGCGGTGCGATCCAGGACGTTGCGAAGGGGTGATAGTGTCTCTGTCTCTGAGTCGAGGTACAGAGAGGGATAGATAGCGCCTTAAAGCGTCAACACATCCGGTTCCCCATTCTGCGAGCTCATCGTCAGCCCTCTGCTCGCCAACACCCTCGAAGCGAGAACTCACAAAAGGTTGTCTCCACCCACACGCCCACTCCTCCTCCCCATACTTCCTCCCCGGCAACGTACTCGCCTCAAACCCCAAATGCCTCTGCCCCAACCTCCTCGTCCCCACAAGCCCACTCCTCCCCCACCTATCTCCCAACACCCCTCCTCGCCCGACCCTCGGCGCACAGGACTCACACCCCTCCACCCTCCCTCGCAGACAGTCCTGGATCACCAAGTCGGGCGTATCGGCCCCTTCGTCCTCGGCCTTCACGCTCCATTCCCCCCTCTTCGCTCGCGACTCCCTCTCCTCCCCCTCCACATCCCCGGCGCCCAATAAAATCCCCGGGAGGGCCCTCGCCACGCTTCCACGGATCATCAACCCACTACCCCCCGTCGCAAAGAAGACCCCACAATGTCCTTCCCCCTCCTCCGTATCCGGCATGACCTCGTTCGTCCGCACCAACACTCTTCCCACCTCCTCCCACGCCCCCTCACAAAGTGGGAAATCGTCCTCAGTGAGAACGATATACGCGCTTCCTTCCGAAGAGGCGTAGGCTAGCCCTCGCGCGACGTGCAAGCGCTGATCGAGACGGTTGGACGTGGCGCGAGGATCGCGGTGGAAGGAGAGGTAGGGGGAGGAAAATCGGGAGGAGGCGAGGTCGAAGAGGGAGTGAGTGAGGAAGTGGGTGTAGACGATTAGGCGGATGCGGGTGGGGAGGAGGGAAGGGTGGGAGGGGAGGGAGGATTGGGAGGAGGGAAGGGAGGTGGGGAAGGGAGGGAGGGCGGAGAGCCAGGATTCGATAGTTTGGGAGAGGTAGTCGGGGTTTCCGGGACGAGGAGCGGTCATGAGGAGGATAGTGAGGAGGTGAGGTTCCGATGGGTGAAGGGCGGCGAGTTGAGTGTCGAGAGATGAAGTCGTCGTTGACGTTTGACGAGAGGGGACGGAGGAGTAGGTGGCAAGGAGAGGCAGGGCGAGTAAGGCGAGGAAAGGAGCGGCGGAGCGTCGGGAGTGTTTTGAGGAGGTGGCGGGGCCAGGAGCGAGGAGAGGGAGGAAGGACGCGAGGAAGAGGAGGGAAGAAGCGATGATCCCGACGAGAACACCGCTGAGTCCCCACCACAGTCCCGTTCCTCCTTGCTCGATTGGAGTGGAGAAGTTGGCGGCGAGGAGGGCGAGCTGGAAGAATGGGAGGGTTGGGGTCGATGAGTGCGAAGCGCGAAGGAGGTGGAGAGTGACGAGGAGGGACGCGAGGCCTGCGATTGTTTAATGATGAGCGAAATTTCAGCGCAGGGAAGAGAGGGGACGCACCAGCTCCTACTTGATGAATGGCCGAGGTCGAGAAGAGATGAGGATGCGCCCATCCGAGTACGCGCCCAAAGATCCATGCAAGAAGAACCCGTACGCCGACGATCGCAGCCCAGAGTACCGACACCAGCGCGACCTTGGTCCTGCTCCTCAGTCCCGCCTTGTCGTCCTCGAGCGCCTTTAGGCATGCGAGATTGGCGAAAGCGATTCCGAGGCCCGAGGTGCTGAGGTTGACGAGGAAGGGAGAAAGGGCGGCGTTGGTGTATTCGATTATGCGATGCGAGTTGGGCTGGAGGAGGTGGATTGGCGAGGCGTGGAGGAGAGGGAGAGGCGAGATGAGGGAGGCGAGGGTGAGGAAGAGGGAGAGGACGGCAAAGGCGAGGGTGAAAGGTGGTAGGGCGAGAGAAGGGATGGAGGGGAGGGGGTAGGACGAAGGCGTTGCGTGCTCGGCGATGGGAGAGACGAAAGCGAAGGAGATGGAGGATCCTCGGAGTCGCTTCCTTCGCGGGAGCGTATGTCTCCGCAACAGGAATATCGGCGACCCTGATTCTGCTCCGGCTCCCACACCACTCGTCTCACGCGAATGACTCAGTTTGGCGCCTCCCAGTCCCAGACCAAAGTCGCATTCGCTCGGTTCGGGGGTCGTCCTCTGCGAGCTGGCGGACGAAGGGCTGAGGGACGGGCTGGTGGTAGTCGGAGAGGACGAGTCGAAGGAAAGGCGAACCGAGTAGTCTCCCTCGAGCTCCAAACTGCTGTCTTCCTCCGTCCTCAAGCGCGACCAGCCCCCATCCCCAACACTTCTCGACCGCGGATGCCTCCTCCTCGTCCTCTTCTTGTCCGATAAGCTCCTTCTCAGTCCTCCCAATCCATCTTCCCCCTCATCCAACGTCCCATACGCCGAATCACTCCCACTAGCCGCGCTATCCGCCCCACTGCTCAACAAGTCCGAGTCCTCGTTCGAAAACGTTCCTGCCCCCCTCCCGTGCCGCCAGACTTGTAGCGTTGGGGTCCTGCTCCGTACGCGGGACTTGCTAGGGTGGAGAAAGTCGTCCGAGGTCTCGAGAGGGGCGAGGCGAGGAGGGGAGGTCATTGACCGAGTTGGATGGTTGACGTCTTCTAAGCGAGGTGGTCGTTGAGTCCCAGTCTTGGAGGTGGAGCGGCGGCAAGGAGGGGGTGACGGGGGAGGTGAATAACCCTGTTCAGAGAAGGCACGGCGAGCTGGTCAGTTGGTGGATCGAGAGGAGGTCGCAGCAGAGCTAGAGGAGGGGGGAAGCTGCGGACTCACCAAGGCTCGCGACTCGAAGCTCCTCTCACTTGCTCAGGACTTGAAACAAGGTCCTGCTGGGTAGAGCCTGGTCCTGTCTTGTACTGCGAGTCGGGCGGGGTTCCAATGAGGGGAGGAGAGAGCAGCAACGTTGAAGGAGAAGAAAACTGAAAGTTGAAACGCATTCGTCTCCCATGGGAGATGGGCTCTTTCGAGACCTTTCTTTCGATCACCCTCTGACTAGTCAAGGGAGCAGGCAGTACACGGCCTCGAGGACCGCTCACTCGTACACCTGTTCCTTTGGAATTCGTTCGCCTTCGCCGTCTCTTCAGCATCTGTGCGCGGAGCCGCGAGGTGCGCAGCAAATGACGCTGGCCCGGGGAGGGACTCAAGGCCAAGGACTTTGGAAAACTTTTCCTGTTCCTGATTGGAGCCTCGCCGTACTTTTCGCAGAGTCTGCCTGGTCGAGAAGGTGTACCAAGAGAGGACCTGTCACCGGAGGACCTTAACTCGTACCTTGCCTCGCTCTCCCTGCCAGAGGTACGCTTCGCAAGCTGGAGAAGGCTCAGCCGCAAGTTTTCCACAGCTTCAATAGCTAGAGTTCAACAGCAAGAAATTGAGTAAGAAAGAAGAGCAGCTCAGCGAGCTCCACCTCAACGAGGTTGCGAAGCTCCTCGCCCCCACTCTCCGCTCCTATCCTCACAGTCACCGCGACGTTGGTTCAAAAGGCCGTTTAAATTCGACAATAAGCTATCAAGGATGAGGGGTGTCTTCAAATGGGGGGGGGGATAACGCCAAAGCGGGGGGTATCGCTAACGAGCATACAAATACGTACCTTCTCCTCCTCCCTTCCTCCTCCCAGCTCCCAATCACTCCTCCCACGTCCCCTAATCCCTCTTCCCCAACCCCTCCGTCAACCCCTCATAAGCGCCTCCACTCCCCCTCCCAAACCTCTCGACCTCCTCCTCCTCCTCCTCCTCATTCGTAACCCTCAGCGGTCCCCTCCTATCCCCCTCCTCCTCCCCCTCCTCATTCCACGCTCCGAGCGCAGGAATCGATCGATGAGAGGGTGCTGGAGAGGAGATAGTGGGTACGTCGAAGCGGGGTGGAGCGGGGGAGTGGTACGGGATTGAGAGCGGGGTACCGGGGAGGGGAAGGGGGTTGGAATTTTGGCGCTGGAAGGGCTGGGGTGGGAGAGGAGGGAGGGCGTTATCGTACCCTGATCCCTGGCGTTGGAAAGGAGGTTGCTGAGGCGAGTAGTTCGTGTAGGGCTGGGGCATCGACATGGGTGGGGAGTAGGGTTGGGAAGAGGTTCCGCCGAGTTGAGCGACGCGAGAGAGTTGGCCTTGGGAGGTCGAGGGAGCCATACGAGAAGCGACGCCGTACCCTCCGTCTCCTGCTCCGCTCCCTGGACCCTCCAAGCCGCCATACGGGTCCTCGTACTCCCTCGACGCCGGGTTGCTGGGACTGGATTGACGTCCCAAGGCTCCTACGCCTGCGATTCCAGCGTTGGCGGAGAGGCCGGCGGAAGAGGTTGAGGGAGGAGGGGGTTGGGCGGAGGCGTAGTATGCGAACTGCTCGTCGGCTGGAGCGACCTTCTTCCTGCTGAACGTGTTGCTCCTCTCCACCTCGTTGTACCCCTCGTCGCCGTACCCACCCTGCATCCCTCCCATCGCCATCCCTCCACCGCCATTCCTCCGACTCCCTCCTCCGCCTCCTGATCGTCTCCGACTCATCCGATTCGACAGCATCGCCCCGCTCGCAACTCCAGCCGCAGGATCCCATGCGTCGTCCTCTGCGAAATCAAAGTCCTTGTCCCGATCCTTACGAGAGTCCCGGGTGCAGAAGTACCATATCGCGAGGGCTAGGAGGAGGAGACCTGCGACACCTCCTACCACGCCTCCTGCGATAGCACCGACGTTGGTGGAAGAGGAGCCGCTGCTGCTGCCATCAGAGGTCGCGGAAGAGGTGGAAGAGGTGGTAGTGCCCGAGGAGACTGGGACGGTCTGTTAAAGAAGGTTAGAGGGGTCGCCGGCTGAGGAGGCAGGGACGGACGGTGAAAGATGTCAAGGTCGTTCCTTGTCGAGTGGTGGTGATGGCGCTGGTGGTGGAGGCGGTCTGTGGAGGAAGAGTTTAGCTGAAGCCCAGGGAGCCAAGGAGAGGCTGGACATGCCGTCGAAGTCGTGCTCGGAGTTGAGGAGGTGGTGGAGGTGGTCGTGTCCGTGCACGGAGCAAAGAGAGTCGAGACCGGTGACGAGGACAAGACGGTCTCTGTTGCTGTAGCTACGACTGAGCTCGTCGTGGTCCTGGGATCTCAGTCAGCATGTAGGCTGTCCTGCTCCTCCCCACCTCTTCCACCAAGAGAAGGAAGCGATTACGCACACTGCAACGCCTGTAACCAGTGAAAGACGAGTCGACGTTCCTGCGACGATGGTGCTCGTTCCGACCTGGATGGAGAGTAGGACACGCGGGGTCAGCTGAGGCCGAAGCGTGGGTCGAGCGAACCTTACAGCTTCTGGGTCGAGGACGACAAAGGTCGTGAGCGCCGTCTGAACACTAGTGATCAACGAGGTCTCGGTAGAGAAGATTGTGCGGGTGGGGCTGGAGACGCAGGCCATTGTTGAGAAAAGAGAGAGTGCGGAGGAGGCGGAGAAGGCGAGCGGGTTCTTTTGGAGGCTGCCGGAGCTGGTTGAACGAGTGACTTGGGGTTTGGCGTGGACTGTGGGCGTGTACCAGAGTGCTGTGGCTGTTACCTGGTGGTGGTGTTGAAGAGAGCGGAGGGGAAACTGGGGGCGAGGCCCGAGCTAATAGCCCAACTGAAAAATGCTGAGCTGGGATTTCGTCGTCTCGTTCTCTCGTTCATTTCGACCTGAAAAAGGAGAGACGAAGCTTCTCAGGCGTGTAGCCTCTGTTCATTTTTGCGCTCACTGCAAAGAAGCTGTCTGCTATTCAGCGTCTGCCATTCTCCGTCGCGGCGACACGCGTTGACTCGCGTTAAAAACGGACGCGACGAAGCTGCTCGGCGCAGAGCAAATCTCCTCTTCCCCTCTCCCCTTTCAACTCGTGGCTTCCCCGTCGGCTGGCGAATGTAGGTCGCCGTGAGGGCGAGAAGGGCGGCCATAACGTTCTCCTGATAGTTGTACGCCGAGCCCTCGCCCACGGCTGCATCTCGAGCGCGCCGACGTGCGTTGCT
The DNA here is from genome assembly GCA_002917775.1 of Glaciozyma antarctica PI12. NCBI lineage: Eukaryota > Fungi > Basidiomycota > Microbotryomycetes > Kriegeriales > Camptobasidiaceae > Glaciozyma > Glaciozyma antarctica. The sequence goes on from KZ627161.1 coordinate 1,860,835, forward strand.
CCGCCCGAAGATGGGGTTGGGGAGGGTACGATTGGAGGAGTCGAAGGAGATCTTGTCGAGGATGTGGTAGAAGGTCGGCCTGCTGATTCTGCCGCCGGCGTTAGCTTTGCTCCATACCTCCCTGCTGCTGTAACCAGCTCACCTGAGGCCATCTCGATACCCCTTGTCGTTCTCCTGCTCCAGCATGATGAGGCGAGACTGCAGGGACTTCTTGATGTCGTAGGCGCCCCGCCCTCGTGTTCGCGAGCGATCCAGCCTCACAGCCCGACGCGCGGACGCCATGCCTGCAGACACCTCCGCCATTCCCAGCATTGCACATCTCGTCCCCGTCGTCCGTGTCGTCGTCGAGGCCAAGGAGGACGAGAGCGTACCCGCGCCGGACGCGGCCGCGAGGAAGTCGGAGGAGGAACGCTGTGCGGGTGGAGCGTGGGGAGGTACGGCGGAGATCTTTGCTGAGCTGGTCGTGCCGTTGAGAGGGTGTGATGGCGTGGCAGGAGAGCGCAAGTTTGGAGTGTGGGGAAGCGAAAGGAGGGACGAGCTCAAAAAAGGAGGCGAGAAAAGGAGGAAGGCGAGCTCAAAAAACGTCTTTCGACACGCTCTTCGTTTTCGAGTCCTGAAGTCTGCTTCTGCTTCTGATAGACCATTTAGAGCAAGGCCAGGCCTGTCTCAGCGAGTTGCCGAGAAAGCCGCGACGAGAAAAAGGAGAGAGGAGGAAGCGAAATCTCAGGACCGGCATTTTTGAGTTGGGCTATTTTGTCGACGACCTGCCAGCCACCTTTCCTCTTACGGGGCTACGGCGTGTGACTAGTATCCGTAGGGAGTACGCTAGGAAAAGAACAGGGAAACAAGACTTTGCGAAGAGAGTGACTTGAGCTTGTTTGAGGGAGCGGGGAACGGTCGCGTCCGCCAGGCACAACCGCTCGACGCGACGTTCCTGGATGAGAGAGGAGTGGGCGGCGTACGAGTTACTCTGGAGTCAACTGGAGCAAGAGCAGAGCTGAAGCCCTGGCGAAGTCGAACCTCCTCCCATTGTTCGACGCGCGCTCTGGCCTTGTCGAGGCTCCCCTTCCGTCCGCTCTCCTTTCCCTCTCTCCCTCCCTCACCCTTCCGCTCTCAGTCTCGGACGCCTGTAGACCAGCACACACTCTCACCGACCCTCGTTAGCCAACACAGCCCATCGGCACTCTCCCCGTCCCTCCCATCCCACCACCTGCAACGCCATGCGTTTCACCGGAGCACTTGGTCTCCTCTCCCTCCTCTTGGCTTCAGATCTCGTTCAGGGCGCCCACGTCTATCGCCTCAAAAGCAAGGTCAAGGTACGAGCCGTGGGGAACGCTGGGTGGGCACTGTTGCCGCGAAGAGGAATGCGCACGGGGACGCTAAGGAGGTCTCAGGAGCTGGAGGCTGGCATCGCGCGATGGGAACAGCGTGGGGAGATGCTGGACAGGGTTGGAACGGGGTCGATGGCACGGTATTGCTGGGGAGAGAACGGGAGACACCGTCTTGAAGGGGGAGCGGGGAGCTGACTGCTGCGCTCCACCCTGGCAGGGATCCTCTCTCCTCAAGGCGTTCAGCTTCGAGACTGGGCACGCCGACAACAACGGACGCGCCAACTACCTTTCTCTCAAGTCCGCCAAGTCCAACGGCCTGTGAGTCGCCTTCACCGACGACCACTCGAGCGCGAACGTGACTGACCTTCTCGTCCTCCCCAGCATATCCACCAACAAGAAGGGCGCGGTTACGCTCAAGGTCTCGACGAAGAACGGACAAACTTACCGTGATTCTCAGCGACTCGTGTCCAAGGTGCGTGCCCCCGCTCTCCTCCCTCCAGCGTCGCGCTCCTCGCTTCCCTCTCTCCAGCGTCGAGCTCCTCGCTCCCCTCTTTCCAGTTTCGCGCTGACGCGCTCGAACAGACTGCGTACTCGAAGGGCGGCCTGTTCATCTTCGACGTTGCTCATATCCCTACGGGATGCGGGCTATGGCCAGCAATCTGGATGGTAGGCCCGAACTGGCCGAGCGGCGGCGAAATCGACATAATCGAGGGGGTACACGCAATAACCCAAGTACGCGCTTCTTTCGTTCCTTGGTTCCTTGCCACCACGAGTGCCTTGCTGATCATGCTCGCATTTACCAGAACTCGATGAGCACCCAGTGCGTTCTGCGTCTCTCCAACCGCGTCGTGCGTCGCGCTGACCCCCTTGCTCGCAGCACCGGATCTGGCTGCGTTCAGCAGACGTCAGGCTTTTCTGGAAAGTTCATGATGAACACGCAGCTGCGCAACCAGTGCGACATCTACCAAACCTCTGCTCAAGGCTGCGGTGTTCGCTCAAGCAGCAAGAGCTCCTAGTACGTCCGCCCTCATCGTCGCACGAGACTTGAGAGCTGACGACTATCGCAGCGGCGCTCCCTTCAACAACAAGGGTGGAGGAGTCTACGCTGTTCAGGTGCGTCGCGTACCCGACGCTTGCGCAACTTGAGCTGACGAACCTGGATCGCGCAGTGGGACTCAAACGGAATCAAGACTTACCACTGGTCTCGCAAGAGCATTCCCGCCGATGTCAAGGCCGGCAAGCCCAAGCCTTCCAGCAAGTGGGGCAAGCCCGACAACTTTGTTCACTACAGCAAGGTCGGTTATCGTCGAGCCTGCGATTCGGAGCCGCAGCTGACGTATTCGATGGCTGCAGTGCTCGCCCTACAAGCACTTCAAGGAGCTACGCATTGTTATCAACTCGAACCTGTGCGGGACCTGGGGGAGCGGAGTCTGGAGCCAGGATCTCTCGTACGCCGGCTCGCCTGGTAGCTGCAAAGCCAAGACGGGCTACTCGACGTTCGTCCTTTTTCTCCTTTTCCTGTCGAACTCGGCTGACGCCTTTCGCCACAGCTGCGAGGCCTTTGTCAAGTCCAAGGGCTCAGCGTTCAAGGACGCCTACTGGAGTACGTCCGTCCTCCCGTCGCTCATTACACGAGCTGACGTTGCTCTCGCAGAGATCAACAGCATCGCAGTCTACAAGTAGACCACCCTCTCGCAGCCCGCATTCCAATTTTGACGGTCGTCTTTCCGCATTCCTCCCCGCAACGTACCTCGTTTAGCACCTTCCCTTATTTCGTTCCAGCATTTCGATAATGCCATATCGTGCGACGAGCCTAGTGCTCGCTCCGCGTTTTACTTCACTCTCGTGCGCGTGGTGTGGTCGTTAACAGCTTGAGAGGAGACGAGGTGCGAAGGAGGAACGGCGAGGGGTTCGCTCTCCTCCCGATCCTCAGCTCGAGGAGCTAAAGCTCCTCCCTACCCACCTCAGCGTTGTTGATCAATACCATCCTCGTTAGCTGCAAGCTTTCCAAGGAGGAGCTTTCAATCTGGAGAGAGCGAGTCTGCCAGCGGCGACTGCGCGCGTACTTCCCTCCCAAGCCCTTTCGCGCGGACTGGACTGGCGGCTTGCCCTCAGCGATTTCAGGCTTCCTCAAGGCTCCATCTAACGGCAGCCCCACGCACGCAGCCAGGCCACCTTCGCCGCCGGCACCTCGACACGAACGCAGCTCGAGCTCTCCCTCCTCTCCACCGCCTCCTCTCCATCACCGAAGAGCCTCCTTCGGCAGCACGCAGCTTCGCCAGGCGAACACCGCATACTCCAGCAGCACCGGGGCTTCTACTACCAGTTCGGCAACCCTCTCTCTCGCCCAGGCGACACCCCGACTTTCCTCTCCCCCGTCTCGCGGAGCCGCGCGTGTCCTGAGCCATGAACTCGGTGCGTCCACGAGCTCCTCAGCGCGCCGAGAGGACCTAGCTAAATCCCCATGGACCGCAGCAGTACGACTCGGACGACGACCTAGCCGTCTTCACCGCCAGCCAAACCCCCGCGTCCTCCTCCCAGCCCTACTCCTCCACGCGCGCACCAGCTCAGCAGCACTACGCCTCTAACGCAGATCCGTTTGCCAATTCGGCGGGGACGTACGATGCGTATGGGCAAAGTCAGAACCCCGCTTCGTACGGAGGGGGACAGGCGGCGAACCCTTATGGGACGGCGGACGATGGGACGTCTCGCTATGAGGATTCGTACCAGTCTTATTAGTGCGTGTTTCGCTGCTCTGTGAGGAGGGGGTACTGATGAGGTGGCTTTGCGTGCAGCGAGGACGACGACCCTACGACGAGCGTGAACGGCTCCTTTGCATCGAAACCCACTCCCTACGGCACGCGTCCCTCGTTCCGCACCGATGCTTCATCCTACACTGGCTCCACGCCGCTCGCTTCGAACGCGCAAGCTCCAGCAGGCCACGGGAATGGACGCGGAGTGGATATGCTGGACGACGATGAGGAGATGGTTGCGGCGGCTGGGAGGGCGAGGGAGGCGGTGAGGAGTCGCAAGAAGAAGGGGATGGGAGATGTGTGGAGGGAGATCAAGAGGAAGGTCATGAGGGGACCGAGGTTGTATGATGGCGACCGGATGATCGTGATCAACAACCCTCCGCTCAACGTCGCCAGCAAGTTCTGCAACAACTACGTTAGTACGAGCAAGTACAACGTCGTTACCTTCCTTCCCAAGTTCCTCGGCGGTGAGTTCTCAATCGAGCTAGCGAGAGGGGACCGAAACTGACGGCGTCTTTGACTTCGCAGAGCAATTCTCGAAATACGCCAACATCTTCTTCCTCTTCACCGCCTGCATTCAGCAAATCCCCGGCGTCTCACCCACCAGTCGTTACACCACCATCGTTCCTCTCGCCATGGTTCTCATCGTTGCAGCTTTCAAGGAGATGCAGGAGGACTTCGTGAGTTCCTTCCTCGCTCTCCTCACTCCTTTCGCCACTGACCTCTTCCTCGCTCGCACAGAAACGCCATCAATCCGATTCGGACCTCAACTCGCGTAAAGCGAAAGTTCTCGTGGGCTCGACGTTCGAGGACAAGCCGTGGCGCAGCATCCGCGTCGGCGACATCGTCCGCCTCGAATCCAACGACTTCTTCCCCGCCGACCTCGTTATCCTCAGCTCGAGCGAACCCGAAGGACTCTGCTACATCGAGACTTCCAACCTCGACGGGTGCGTTCTTCACCGTCTCCATCCTCCCTCGCTAACGCCGCTTCGCAGCGAAACGAACCTCAAGATCAAGCAAGCCTCAACCTCGACCGCCTCCATGACCTCCCCTCTCGAAATTTCGCGCCTGAACGGCCACTTACGAAGCGAGCAGCCGAACCATTCGCTCTACACGTTCGAAGCGACCCTCGCACTCGCGAACGGCGCAGGAGGCAATAAGGACGTCCCGCTGGGCCCGGATCAGATGCTTCTTCGAGGAGCGCAGTTGAGGAATACGGCGTGGATGTATGGGCTGGTCGTTTTTACGGGCCACGAGACCAAGCTGATGAGGAACGCAACGTGAGTTTCTTTTCTCGCGAGGGGAGCGCGGATGGAGCTGATGAGGCACGCAGGGCGACGCCGGTCAAGAGGACTGCGGTGGAGCGGATGGTCAACGTTCAGATCGTCTTCCTCTTCATCATCCTCATGGCGCTTTCCGTAGGGTCCGCGATCGGGAGCTTCATTCGGACGCATAGCTTTGGGCAGCAGATGTGGTACCTGTACCTCTCGGAGCAGGGACACGCCGTCAAGGTCTTTGTCGAGGACATTCTGACGTTCATCATTCTTTGTGAGTTCTTCCGAGCTTGCTGGGTGAGGAGCTGAGCTGACGAGCGATTCGCAGACAACAACATCATCCCCATTTCGTGCGCTCGAAGTTTCTGTCCCCTATACAATGGGACTGACTTGACAATATTTACGCAGGCTCATTGTTACGATCGAAGTCGTCAAGTTTCAGCAAGCCATCCTCATCAATTCGGACCTCGGTGCGCGCCTTTACCTCGCTCTCCTTCTAACGCCCGTCTCACGCATTTCTCGCAGACATGTACTACGCTCCTACTGACACTCCCGCTCTCTGCCGCACCTCCAGTCTCGTCGAAGAGCTCGGCCAGATCGAGTACATCTTCTCCGACAAGACGGGCACGCTCACCTGCAACGAGATGGAGTACCGCCAGTGCTCCATCGGTGGGATTCCGTACGCCGACGTTGTCGAGGAGGGGAAGAAGGGCGAGGTCTTCAGCTTCGCTGAGATGCGGGCGAACCTCACGGGCGGGCACGAGACGGCCGGCATCATCAACGAGTTCCTCACCCTCCTCGCGACGTGCCATACCGTCATTCCCGAAACGAAGGACGGCAAGATCACGTACCAAGCTTCGAGTCCCGACGAGGCGGCCTTGGTCGCTGGAGCGGACGTGATGGGCTACCGATTCACTGTGCGTCTCTCTCAGTCCACTTCCTTGGCATCGCCTGACACCCTCGCCCCTCGCAGACGCGCAAGCCTCAGTCGATCTTTGTCGAAGTTCTCGGCGAGAAGAAGGAGTACCAGGTCCTCAACATCCTCGAGTTCAACAGCACGCGCAAGCGCATGTCGTCCCTCATTCGCGGGCCCGACGGCAAGATCAAGCTCTACTGCAAGGGTGCCGACACCGTCATTCTTGAACGCCTCAGTGGAGAGGAGCAGGCCTTCACAGAGCTCACGCTCACTCAGCTCGAGGTTTGTCGTTTCGTCTTGCCTCCCTTGAACGCCCACTGATCCCCTCGCAGGAGTACGCCACCGAAGGACTTCGCACGCTCTGCGTTGCGATGCGCGAGATCCCCGAGGACGAGTACCGCCGGTGGTCTGCGATCTACGACAAGGCCGCCGCGACGATCAACGGGCGCAGCGAGGCACTCGACAAGGCGGCTGAGATGATCGAGCGAGACCTCTTCCTTCTCGGAGCGACGGCGATCGAGGACAAGCTTCAGGAGGGAGTTCCGGATACGATCTACACGCTTCAGCAGGCTGGGATAAAGATTTGGGTCCTCACGGGAGACAGGCAGGAGACGGCGATCAACATTGGCTTGTCCTGCAGGCTCATCTCCGAGTCTATGAGCTTGGTGAGGCTACTTTCGCGCTGCTGCTGCTGGCTGTCGTTGCTCATTGAGGTTATGCAGGTCATCGTCAACGAGGAGAACGCTCTCGATACGCGCGACTTCCTCACCAAGCGTCTCGAGGCCGTCAAGAACTCTCGCAACGCGGGTGACTTTGAGGAGCTTGCACTGGTCATCGGTGAGTCTCGCTCCTTTGTCTCCACGACTTGAAGCTGACGTCGTGTTCGCGCAGATGGCAAGAGTCTCGGATTCGCACTCGAAAAGGACCTCTCCAAGATCTTCCTCGAGCTCGCCGTCATGTGCAAGGCTGTCGTGTGCTGTGCGTCGTCAAGCCTGCATCTTTGAGCGATTGCTGACCGTATTCGTCGCCAGGCCGAGTCTCGCCCCTTCAGAAGGCCCTCGTCGTCAAGCTCGTCAAGAAGAACCTCAAGGCCATCCTCCTCGCTATCGGAGACGGAGCAAACGACGTTAGCATGATCCAAGCCGCCCACGTCGGCGTCGGTATCTCGGGAGTCGAAGGACTGCAGGCGGCGCGGTCGGCGGACGTCGCGATTAGCCAGTTCCGATTCCTCAAGAAGCTGCTGCTGGTACACGGCACCTGGAGCTACCAACGACTGAGCAAGCTCATCCTTTACTCGTACGTGGTATTCTTTTTCTGGCCTTGCGCTAGCTGACGACGTTCGTTCACAGCTTCTACAAGAACATCACTCTTTACATGACTGGCTTCTGGGTGCGTGGGCTCCTCTGCGCGTACGGTGCATCTGCTGACACTCTCCCCGCTTCTAGTTCTCCTTCCAAAGCTCCTTCTCCGGCCAAGTCCTCGAGGAATCATGGACCCTCACCTTCTACAACGTCTTGTTCACCGTCCTTCCGCCTGTCGTCCTCGGAGTCTTCGATCAGTTCGTCGGCGCACGTATGTTGGATCGCTACCCCGAGCTATACATGCTCGGCCAGCAGAACAAGTTTGTGAGTGTCGCTGAGGTCGCCGAAGCGAGGCTTCGTACTGACGAAATATGTCGCTCGCAGTTCAGCGTTCGCATCTTCTGGCAATGGATCGGGAACGCGCTGGCGCATTCTCTTGTGCGTCTTTTCACGAGAAGCCTGGCTCGTCGTACTGAATGCCACTCTCCTCAGATCATCTACGTCGTCACCGTTGGGATCTTCTGGAACGAGCTCATGCTCCCGCAAGGATGGATCGCTGGGCAGTGGGTCTGGGGCACGACGCTGTACCTCGCAGCTTTGCTCACGGTGCTGGCGAAAGCAGCTCTCATCTCCGAGTGCGTTCACTCAGCTCGCTCTCCCCAAGTTCTCGCTAACGAGACTTTGGCAGCCTCTGGACCAAATACACCCTCCTCGCGATTCCCGGATCCTTCGTCTTCACGATGCTCTTCCTCCCCCTTTACGCCTGGATCGCACCGAAGCTCGGCTTCTCGATCGAGTACACCAACATCGTTCCTCGGTTGTGGTCGTCGCTCGTCTTCTGGGCGACTATCATGGGGCTACCGTTCTTGCTCCTCACTCGCGACTACGCCTGGAAAGCGTGCGTCCATCCCTGTTCGTCGCTTTGGCATCGCTAATGTCGTTGATGTCGCAGGTACAAGAAAATGTTCATGCCCGAGGCCTACCACGTCGTTCAGGAGATTCAGAAGTACAACCTTCCCGATTACCGACCGCGGATGGAGCAGTTCCAGAAGGTACGTCGTCTCGCTCGACGCCAACTCGCAGAAGTTGACCTCGTCGTCGCAGGCAATCAAGAAGGTGCGAGCCGTGCAGCGATTGCGGCGGAACCGAGGCTTCGCGTTCTCTCAGTGCGTTTTCGACAACTGTTCCGCTCGTGGACTCGCTGACGTCGGCTTCGTTACAGGACGGAGGATGGCCAGGAGCAGATTATTCGAGCGTACGACACGACAAAAACAAAGCTAGCAGGCTAGAATGTAATTGTCAACGTCTCGCTGGACACGTCGCTGAGAGTCTCGAGAGTCGTCGCAAACTCATAATCGTTGTGTGTTTTCGTGAGTGAGTAAGTGTGCGCACTATCTTTACAGGGCGAGACGCTCTATACACTCCTCTCGTCCTTCTCCCGCTCCCCTTTCAAACCCCCCTCTCCTCCTTCTCTCTCCCACCTCTTCTCCGCGGGTTCCCCCCCTTCCACCGCACTACTCTTCCCCGTCTCCACCTCCGCCTCCGCTCCCCGTTCCGGCTGCAGCGGTCCTCCGATCGATACGAGCACTGCGGCAGAATTGGCGGTCGGGGCATCGAGGACGGCGAGCTCCGTCGCGGAGAAGAGGCGTGGGAGCCAGTAGTGTCGGACGGGGATGAGGAGAGTGATGATGACTGGGAATCCGATGCCGCCTATCAAACGCTTCGTCAGCGAGAGCAGACGGGAGCGAGAGGTAGCGACGCACCTAGCGTTTCTGAAACCGCCATCATCCCTGCGAAAAACGCGAGCTGTATCGCAATAAACGTGGCGATCGACCTCTTGCGAACCTGAAGCAGCGGATGCTCTGGCGGCGTAAGCTTCGAGTCCCGCATGAGGAAAAGCGCCTTGTGCGCGATCCCGTTCCCCTCGATGCTGCCCCACCCGACCGAGAGGAACACGCCTGCGAACATGGCGCGAGATTGGAGGCCGAGAACGACGAGGAGAGGTCTCGCCATCGTTCCTAGCGCGAGAAGCTGGGTGATTCGCGAGGTCAGCGAGCGCTCGCGAGAGGGAGGGAGGAGGAACGCACCCCCATGACCGTGTGAGAGACCCTCTGCTCCACTACGCGCGTGCGAACGAGCTTCATCGGCCTTCCTCCGACCTTGCTCTCGTCTGGGACTTGCTCCGTGACGCACAGTGACTCGGTGTGGATAGGCGCCTGGGGGACGAGACCGTTCGGAGCTGGGAGGCCCAAGATCCCGGCGACGAGGGTTGTGCATCCGAGGAGGAAAAAATCCTGCGGAGCGAGCGTTAGTGGGGCGAGAGGAAGAGCAGGACGGTGGACTGACCCAGTGGAAGCCGGCGGGTCGCTTGACTGGGAACGCGCGAGATTGAGCCATGACGGAGGAGACCTGGTGATTGAGAGCGTTAGCGAGGGAGAGGGAGGGAGTAGCTCAACATACGTTGTTATCAAAGTAGAAGAGGAGCGTAACGAGGCAGCCGAATGGGAACGCGACGAAGATCCATTTCACATCGAGGTTCCAAAAATCGACGACCCAGTTGCGACTGCGAAAAAAGAGGTAAGGACCGAGTCAAATGAGGCATCAAGGAAATGATAACGAACTCGGTGGAAGGAGCGAACGCCCTGGTGATGGGAAGGAACTCGAGAGTGGTGTCCTTGAGATTCCCGGGGCTGCGGAAGGGGTTCAGCGTGCGGAAAGAGCGCCGCGCTGCCAAGTAAGCTCACATGTGGACAAAGCCGGTGAAGAACACGATGGCGAGCGCGAATGAGTAGTCGGCCAGGAACTTCCTCGCCCAGAACGCTGCGACATACTCGTCAGTTTTGGGCTCGACGCGAACGGGGCGAATAACGCACGTCCGAATCCCAGAGTCGCAGTACGCTCGAAGAAGTAGACTGAGAGAACGAAGAGCATCGCGATAACGATGCTGTAAAATCCCGCTGATCCCGAGAACGTGAACTCCTCGATGAGAAGCTCCATTCCTTTCTGGAGGTAGATAACACCGACGTCTGCATGAAGAAGTCAGCGAGATTGCGCTCGAGAGGTAAGAAGTATTCGCACAGAAGCCAAAGGTTTCCGAGGTCATGTCGGTGATGAACCGCGTGCAGTCGGAGATGTTCAAGATGGCGATGATAAAATGCGTGATTGCAGACCAGATGAGTACCCAGGCCTGGAACTGGAGGTAGTCGGTGATCCGCTGTGCTGGTAGGGAATTGCCGAAGAAGTTGGCGCTCTCGAGGATGTCGTAGGTGGTAAAGTTGAAGAGGGAGATGAGACCTGGAGGAGAGCGAGGTCAGTATGATAGCGTTCGAGGACCAGGTTCGAAAGTACGCACCTGTGACTCCGACGATCGTGAGAGGCTGAACGGAAAGGATCCCAAACACGAGCGCTGCGAGAGCGGTGGACAGCAGCGTCTCGTTGATACCGTAGCTCCCTCCCGTGCGGAAGTTCATGTCGAGCGTGTACGCTATCGCAGGCATCACACTGTCATCAAAACAGTCTGTCAGCTTTCCCTCCTAAGCCCAGCAAAGCCTTCCTCCCCCGCTCACTCGCTCGAGCGGAGACGAGGCCAGGGCACAAGCTCCAAGTTCCCCTCCTCCGACGCTATCCTCCCAGCTCTCGACTCACTTGAGAAAGTACATCCGAATCGTCGCTCCCACCGTGCGCTCCATGTTCTCGGGAACCACTGCCTCCGTCCAGTCACTCCAGTAGAACGGCAGCCTCCGCTTCACGTCCGCCCACATGCCGCGAAAGGGTCGATACTGGTACGCCAGGGAGCGTGTTGGCCAGGGACGAGGGTCGGCAGGGAAGCTGGTGGGCCCTCGGCGGGAAGGAAGCTTGCGGTCGGAGGTAGGGAGAGTTGGAGATGGAGAGCGGCCGGTGCGGCTTGATGTGCTGGGGTGAGGTGAAGGAGACGAGGCCAGCTCGAGCTCGGCTGAGCTGGTGGGCTTGTCTGACGCCTCCATGCTTGCGGCGTGTAGGGAGCAGGGAGAGCTGTGCGGGCGAGAAGAGCTGACCAACTAGCGAAGGAATAGCATTTGTGCGGGCTGGGCTGCCTTGGCTCCCTCACCCCCGGGATCCTTTGTGTGGCTACAAGGTCGATTCTACAAGATTGTTGATACGCCCAGTCTCTACGCGGCATACAATTTCGTCTTCCTCACCTGCTCCGCCCTTTCTTCGGCTCTCAGCCCTCATTCCTCGCGGAGAGGACCTTGGCGAAGCGACGACTGCTCCATCTCTCGGACTGCTCCTCGAGGACATTGCTAGCATGCGCCGCCTTCCGGGGTTGGGGAGAAGCGGAGTGCCTTCTCGGTTCCTTGGCCTTCTCCGTTGCTTGGGAGGGAGCCAGGAATGTGAAGTGAGGTACCACTGGGAGGATTTGGATCCGCCCGTTAGTTCGCACACCTCAAGGGCATCCGCCATGCGCTCGTTAGCACACGCAATCTGGAAGCAGAGAGAGAGGCCGAAGAAGCAGTCGTTCGAAGGGAGCAGAGCCATTCGTCCGCGGTTCCAGTCAAAAGCAAGCAGCTCCCCCCTCCCTCTCCAAGCTTCCCAGACCGCACTCAATCACGCCACCCAAACTTTATGTTTTCAGCAGCTCCGCTTCTTCCTCCTCCTCTCCTCCCGCTCATCTCCCGCGTCCTCCAGATCCTCCTCCGTACTGCGTCTTCCGGCCGATATCGAACGGCAAGTAGCGGTACTTCCTCATGTGCCCAATTTGTCTCCGCATCGTGATGATGAAGAGGACGCAGAAGTAGACGAGGAGGATGGGCCAGAAGACGGGGATGTCGAAGAAGGGGAACAGGGTCATGACAATCGAGATCGCTACCGCTCGAGTCGCCGCGTGCCTGCACAATCACCTTATCAGCTCCTTCTCGTCTCCCCAAAGTAATGCCAACGCACCAGAAGTGGAACTCGGGCAAACGACGGATGAAAGGGCGGAACTCGCCATCCTGCATATCGCCGTACGTCCCTCCGCTCCCTCCTCCGACTCCAGGAGAGTTACTCGTCGGCAACCCTGGTGCGCCCTCCTCGACGTCGTTCTCCGCAATGTCGGCCGCGAGGGAAGGGTCGAATTTGGGTTGGAGGAAGGCGAGGAAGAGGTTGAGGAGGTAGATCCTGCGTGGTCGCTTCTGTGTGAGCTGGGGTAGGGAGCGGAGGGAGGGGGAACGTACCCGAGTCCGTAGCAGACGATGTAGTACGCTTGGGCCCAGAGGATCCGGATGAAGAAGAGGACAAAGAGGACACCAGTGACGCCCCAGCGGCGGAGGGTGTGAGGGGTCGTGCGGTCTGGGGAAAGGCACGGCAAGGACGTTAGTAGAACTGTGGGAGAAGAGGTTGAGAGGTTGCGCGTACCTAGGGTGGTTTGATAGAGCTGTGGCGAGTACGTGGAGTCGTTGGGGGGTGGGCGCGACGCGGAGAGTGGCAGGAGTGGAGGGGGGCGAGGAGAAGGGAAACGAGTAGCGAAGGTCAGCTCTGCTCTGCGAAGGTCCCTGCTGGACTGCAGCCACGCGGCGCCTCTCTCGACGAGAACAGCAACGCGCCAGCCACGTTCGCAAAGAAAAAGGAGCGCTCACCCTGCCGTATCGCTGGACTGATTCAAACACCGCAGTGCCTGCTGAAGGTTCTGCGCCCTCCATCGCGGTAGATTGGGGTGGGTTGGAGTTGAGAGGGAAAAGACAAGGAACGCGCAGGTTCGGCGCGTGAGGACAACCCCGAGGGGAACACATAGACGGCTTCTCTTCGCCTGGTTGAAGCTGCGCTATGTAGAGCAGCTAATTCTGCAAGGCAGCGTACTCCAGCAAAGATACCAAGCCAGCAGCATGTCTGCAGTGAGGGAAGGGGCTGGTCTGCTCGAATCGACCTCGGCGGATTCGCTCTCCGTCCCTCTTCCTTCTCCAACACCTCCGCCTGAGGCTGAGCTTTGTGATGTGGATTTCATTACGCACGCTGGTGTGCTGCCTGCCGCTCCGTAAGCTCATCCCCACCTCCACACTCGCCTTCGAAGCTCACTGCCCATCGTCATCACCCCAGTCGCGAGGGCTCAGGAGCAGCAACAGCTCACGTTCGGGCTCACTCAAGGTGCAGAGCTCACTAGAAGTACAACAGAGATGACTGGGACAGACGGCGTCCCTTCAGTCCAGGAGCAGCAACTCCGAGCAGCCGACCAGGTGAGCATCGGACTGCTGTTCACAGGACTCCACGACAAGGACAAGCTAACGCTCAGCACCTCTCAGATCATCACCTCCTCCGGCCCAAGTGGTGCAGAGCTCTACACCTCCGCCCTCTCTCTCCTCACGACACTCACCGCACACGCGTCCCTCTCTCCGTCCTCAACAACCTACACGCCTCTCCTCCGCCCCTCCTCCTACACCCCCTTCCTCGACCTCCTCGAACGCTCTCTCAGTCCTCTCCCCGCCAAAGCCGTTCGAGGGATCCGGCGCGTCGTCAACTACCTGTATGGCGGAGCGGGAGGAGGGGTAGGGAGGGACTGGAGTGTGAGAGGAGCGGTGCGGGCGCTCTGGAGAGTGGAGCTGAGGACGCCGAGAGGGGAGGGAATGGGTGGGAGGAAGTGGTGGGAGGAGGGAGGGATTGGGGGGAGGAAGTTGGGGAGGGACGAGGTGCGGGAGGGGATGGAGGAGGTCCTGAGGAGGGCCAAGGCGGCTGGGGAGAAGGGAGCTTATGAGGGCTGGGTGCTCGCTGGAGATCTTCATCTGGTGAGTTCACCGTTGGGCGGGTTGGATGAATGGGAGCTGATGCGATCGCAGTCCGGACACCTTACGCTCGAGCCGAATGCGAAGGTCGCGTTGGAGGCCTACACGCGAGCATCAGAGGAGGGCGGCAACCCAGAAGCGCAGTACAAGCTCGGGTTTCTCTTCGGATCAAACTACGGTGCCGCGACGGGCGGAATTGAAGGCGTCGGCAAGCAAGGCAGCGTGCGTATCCTCTCCTCCGTCTTCGCTCCAGAGCTCAACCTTACTCCGTGCAGGCTCTTCTACACTACACCTTCGCCGCGCTCTCCTCGCACGTTCCCGCCTCTCTCACCGTCGGCTACCGCCACTGGGTCGGAATCGGGACCAAGCAGAGCTGCAAAGACGCTCTCGGCTGGTACAAATCCGCCGCCGACTCTGGTCCGTTCCTCCCCTCCTTCTCCGCACACTTCCTAACCCCGATTTCTAGCGATGCGAACCTTCAACGCCGGTCCTCCAGGCGGCCGTCTCCTCCCTCCTCCCAAAATTCGACTCTCGGACATCAAAGGTGGCGCCTACGGACCCGGTGCTTCAGCTTCCTCTCGTCCTCACATCACCGGCGGCTCGAGTGCGCAGACGCAGCAGGAATGGGACGACTTGATCGAGTACCAGTACTTCCATGCGGAGCGCGGAGATGCGGTGCCGATGTTCAGGTTGGGGAGGCTGTATTACCAGGGTTTCGGAGGATGGGAGGAATGGGAGGCATGAGAGGGGGGAGGGGGGGATTGGATGTGGGGATGTCGGGGCTGAATGATGGATTATCGGAGGGCGGGAGGGATTTCGCGAGGGCGGCGAAATGGTTTTTGAAGGTTGCTGGGAGCGTCGTAAGTCGGTTCACGGGCTCCGACTTGCGGTGGAAAGCTGACGAGGGGTCGATGGTAGTGGCAGAAGGAGCTCAAGGAGGTGACGACGACATCGGCGGCGAAGAAGGGCGAGCAGAAAGTCGGGTTCTACGACCCTGCGAAGGACGTCAAGCAGGCGATGGACGAACACTTTATGATGGTCGCGGGGCTTTCGGCTGGATACCTAGGACGAATGTACTTGCGCGGCGAGGGAGTTCGGGTCGATTACGGGAAGGCGTTCCTCTGGTTCATGCGCGGGAGCAGTCAGGTTCGTCCTTCCTTCTCTACGTCGCAAGAGCCCATTCTCACCGCTTTAGTGCACAGGGAGATCGCGAATCGAACAACGGCCTCGGCATCATCGTCCGCGATGGACTAGGCGTCGAACCCGATCTCAAGAAGGCGAACGCGCTCTTCCTCGCAGCAGCTCAGCAGGATCTCGCCGAAGCTCAAGTCAACTTGGGCAAGTACCACTTCGGTTCGTCCCTCCTCTCCTCGTGTTCTCCTCGTGCACTTCTGACCCGCTTTTTCGCAGGAACCGGAGACTACGCCCTGGCGACGACGTACTTTGAGCACGCGATCCGACAAGACCCCAACCGCGTCGCCGACTCGTTCCAAGCGTACTACTACCTCGCCGAACTCAGCGCGCACGCCGTCAACCGCCCGGACCAATGTCCCTCGGCCGTCGCGTTCTACAAGTATGTCGCCGAGCGAGGAGCATTGGGAGCACGAGGTCTGGTGGGAGGCTGAGCGGGCGTTGGCGAGAGGGGATGAGAGGACTGCGATGTTGGGGTATTGGATCATGGCTGAGCGCGGGTACGAGGTGGCGCAGAACAACGTGGCGTGGATCTTGGATCGGGGTGCGTTCTTTTCGATTTGCGTTCTGGTGGGGCGGGTGGCTGATGCGCGTGTCCGTAGACAAGAACCGTCTTCGCCTTCCCATCCTTGATGCTCAACCCGCTTCGAACCTCACCGACCGCCTCGCACTCGCTTATTGGACTCGCTCGGCGGCGCAAGATAACGTCGACGCTCTCGTCAAGATGGGTGACTACTACTACGCCGGCCTCGGGGTCGACGAACCGCAGCTTGAGAAGGCTGCAGCGAGCTACCAGAGTGCGGCGAATTCGAGGACGAGCGCGTTGGCGATGTGGAACCTTGGGTGGATGCACGAGCACGGCAAGGGAGTTGCGCAGGTTCGTTACTTTCCTTCTTTGCCCCGGAGATGTAGGCGCTGATGAGCTCCTTGCAGGACTACCACCTTGCGAAGCGGTACTACGACATGGCACTCGAGACGAGCGCAGACGCCTACTTCCCCGCCACCCTCTCCCTCACTTCCCTCTACGCCCGATCCTTCTACCACTCCCTCTTCGGCGCGAACGACGACCTGAAGACTCTCTCCCTCTTCGCTGCTCCTCCACTCGAGGAAGGCGTCGCACCTGCGGAAGGATGGTCGTTGGATCGAGCATGGCGGGCGATGCAGCGACAGTGGGGGATCGATCCTGGGCCTGATACGGTGGGGCAGGAAGAGGTGCAGGGAGGGACGCGAGGGGAGAGGAGGCAGGATCTGGTGGATGCGCAGCGGGAGTTGGAGGGAGATGATTTGGAGTGGGGGAGGATGGACGAGGATGAGGAGGATGAGTTTGGGATGGATGGCGACGGGGAATTTACGGGGACGGTGGCGATTGTCGTTCTTTGCGTGCTTCTCGGGTGCGTTCCTCTCGTTTCGAGTTGGGAGGCAGAACTAACGGTCAAGGCAACAGCTGGCTTCTCCACTTCCGAGGACGTGTCCCCGCGGAACCTGAACGACTCGTCCGACAACCCGCTGCGCCTGCACCGGCCGCCGCACCAGTACAGGCTGTTCCTGCTCCCCATCCTCCAGCAGCTCAACCTACTCCTACGCCAATTCCGCCGGCTGAGGACGAGACGGAGAGGGAAGAATGAGGACTCGTATTGCTGCGGAATGAATGCTGGGATCTCTAGGAGTTTGAGAGAATGAGAGATTGTGTAGAGGAAGACGACCTCAGCTGTGAGGACGATGAAAGCCCGCAAGAGGGGAACGCGCCCTGTGCTCTCGCTGCCGAGCTCGTGCTTTTTGCACCACTTTGCGCGGCAGATGAGACGGCCTGACGAAGATCTTAGACAGAATGAGCGCGAACGGGTACTCAACACGAAGAGTAAAGGGGCAGGTATTCGTTCCGCCTAACGGAGAGCATCCACTCCCTTCAAGTGGCAGAAATCAGTCAGGTTAGGAGCACCCCTCTTTTCTCCTTGCAATTCGAACGCTGGAGCAGTACGGCGCGACTTTCTTCAGTTTCGAGGGAGCTGCATACGGAAAGAAGAGAGGAAGAAAGGCGAGGCTGGAGTCCGAGGCCGTGAGAGAACCAAAACTGGCCCACACGCCGCTGGGCTGAGCACTTCCGCTTTCCAACGCGTTCGAGGTTCAATCCCTTGGACTTCTCCAAAGTCGGCCACCTCTCCAGCCGCACCCTTAGTAGCTCCTACTCATGGCCCCAAACCCCTACGTCAAGACCGTCACGGCCTCGAACCCGCCCAAGCAGAAGAAGGCCGCAAAAGTCGAGTTCGCTCCCTCGGCCGCTGAGACGAAGGGGATGAGTGTCGAGCAGAAGGAGGCGCTCAAGAAGGAGGTACTCGCGCTAGGAGGAGATGAGGAGGAGCTTAAGATGCTTTGGGAGGTGGAGAGTGATTCCGAGGTTGAGGGGGAGGAGGAGGAGGTCGTGAGCAAGAAGGGGAAGGGGGCCAAGGTCGACGTGAGTCCTCTGCTGTCGTGCTTAGGAGAGAGAGGAAGCTAATGCATATACGTGGACAGGCGGCGCTGTCGAAGGACCTCAAGAGCCTCTTCAAGAGCTTGGATTTCAAGGGAGCTGGAGCTGCGGCGGTGGAGGAGAGCGAGGAAGAGGAGGACGCTGGAGAGGACGAGGATGACTCTGATGAGGAGGAGGAGGAGGAGGAGGTGGCTGCTCCGGCGCCTGCACCGGTTCCGAAGGTCGTCAAGGCGCCCGAGGAGAAGAAGGAGAGCAAGTTTGAGCGCGAGGAGCGGAGGAAGGCAGAGCGTGAGGTAGAGAAGGAGAAGGAGAGGGTCGAGAAGGCTCTCATTAGGGAGGAGAAGGCGGTCGTCAAGCCTATCGTCCTCAAGAGCCCTTGGGTGCGTCGGATCCCTCCTTCGCAGCTCGCTCAACGACACTAACGACGCGCGCAGATCATCGACCCTACTCCTCAATGGTACTCCATCCCTCTCCCCGCCTTCACCCCCTCCGCGAGCCGCCCCATTGCTCCTCTCGTCGCAACTCTCCTCGATCGAGGAACGACCCTCCTGACCAAGGAGAACACCATCTACGCCACTTCCCTCGCTCCTCGCGCCCCTTCCTCCGCCCCTCCGCCTCCCAACGGTCTCTCCAAGGCCGATCAGGTCTTCATTCAGCAGATTTTGACTTCGGGAACCTCGTCCGATAAGATCTCGGCGCTCCTCCTCCTCGTCTCCTCCTCGCCGCTCCATACGATGTCGTACCTCGAGCAGCTCGCCTCGCTTTGCAAGAAGAAGAGTCGAGAGGAGTCGGGCAAGGCCGTTCGAGGTGTGGTCGATTGGTGGCGCGGAGGAGGAGGAGACGGTGGAGGAAGTCCGAGTCGCAAGCTTAGGGCGTTCGCGGATCAGCCGGGATTGGAGGCGATTGGGAAGGCGTGGGAGAGCTTGGAGAAAAAGGGGAGCAAGGCGAGGCGCGAGGAGGCGGCGCAGGAGGGTGGGATGAGCAGGGAGGACGTCGAGAAGTGCCTCGTCGTTTGGGCGTTCGAGGACTGGCTTAAGAAGTGGTTCTTCCAAGTCCTACAAGCGCTTGAGGTGAGTCCTTCCTAGGTACGGAGCGAAGTGGCAGTGCTGACGTATCCTTCGCGAGCAGCAAATGTCCGTCGACCCCCTCCCTCATCCTCGCACGCAAGCCGTCGTCCACCTTTCGAACCTTCTCCGCGACAAGCCCGAACAAGAGTCCAACATCCTCCGCCTGCTCGTCAACAAGCTCGTTCGTTCGCTCTCCAGCTGTGCGTGAGCGACCCGCTAACCCCTTTCGCACGCAGGGCGACTCTCAACGCGGCATCGCTTCCAAGACCTCGCACCACCTCCTCCAGATCCTCCAATTCCACCCCGGCATGACCTCAATCATGGTCCGCGAAGTTTCGTCCCTCATCCTCCGCCCCTCCCTCACTCCCGCTCCGACGTCGCACGTCCGCTTCGGCAAGGACGCAGCGAAGGACAAGAAGGAGGCGGCGAAGGACAACGGACAGGATCACGCGAGGTACTACGGCGTCATTACGCTCAACCAGGTCATGCTCACGAGGAGCCAGGCCGAGGTCGCGGGCAAGATGATCGAGGTCTACTTTGAGATCTTTGGAGACATCCTTGGGCGCGTGGCGGACGAGGAGGAGGAGAAGGAGGGAGAGCAGAAGGAGGAGGTGAAGAAGGGCGGGGAGAAGCGGAAGTGGAGTGCGAAGGGGAAGGATGGAAAGAAGAACGAGGACAAGGGGGATGGCGAGGTCAACGAGACGGATAGCAAGCTCGTCGCTGCTGTTCTTACTGGAGTTAACCGCGCGTTCCCGTTCGCCAAGATCGACGACGATGCGTACGTTTCTCGCGATGTCTTTCGCTCGATAGCCGTGCTGACTCCCTTCGCTTCGCAGGTTCAAGAAGCGCCTCGACACTCTCTTCCGCATCACCCACACCGGCACCTTCAACGTCTCGATTCAAGCCCTCATGCTCATCTACCACGTCTCCGCCGCGAAGCGCGTACGTCCTCTTCCTCGCTCCATCCCTCTCCACTTCTAACATCACCCCTTGCAGACCGTCTCGGATCGCTTCTACCGCGCTCTCTACTCCTCCCTCTTCGACCCCCGTCTCGCGGGATCGTCCAAGCAGGCGCTCTACCTCAACCTCGTCTTCAAGGCGATGAAGCAGGACCAGGACCCCAAGCGAGTCATGGCGCTCGTCAAGCGTCTCGTGCAGGTCATGCTCGGCATGGAGGTTACCTTTATCCTCGGTTCGATCTGGATCGTTGGCGAGGTTCGTTCCGCTCTCTCCTCGTTCGCTGGGTTGGCCGCTGATGTTAGTGCCTTTCAGCTCATGGCGACCGTTCCTGGACTTCGCAAGATGCTCACCGAGGGAGAGGAGATTCGGATCAAGGCTGCCGCTGCCGTCGAGAAGGACGACACTAAGCCTTCCTCGAGCCATCACGACGATGGACGCTACGACGGCAAGAAGCGCGAGCCTCAGTTTGCCAACGCTCAGAACAGCTGCCTCTGGGAACTCGTGCGTCGCTAACTCTTTCTCAGCATCTCACAGTCGAGCTTACGATCCCTCGCAGGTCCCTCTCCTTAACCACTTCCACCCCTCCGTCGTCCTCCACGCCGAGCAGCTCCTAGACGGAGAGCACATCTCCGCCTCGACCGACCTCGAGCAGCACTCGCTCAACCACTTCCTCGACCGCTTCGTCTACCGCGAGGTCAAGAAGACCGTCCCCACCAAGGGTTCCTCGATGATGCAGTCTGGCGTCTCGGGTCAAGACCGCAGTGGTCGGATCGTCATGAAGAAGGGACCTGCGCGCGGAGACGACGCTGTCGTCAACTCGGACGTGTTCCGGAACAAGAACGCTGGAGACGTACCCGTCGATCAGGTTCGTCGCGTTCCCTCTCGCATTCTCGCTCGCAGGTGCTGATTCTCGTTTTTCTTCGCAGCTCTTCTTCCACAAGTTCTTTGCGGCTAAGTCGGCTAAGTCGGACGACAAGGCCAAGGCGAGCAAGAAGCGCAAGTCTCGCAAGGGCAAGGACGACGACTCGAGCGACGAGGAGTCTATCGGCGATCTCGGCTTCTCCGACAAGGAGGACGGCGACGAGATTGAAATGCCTCCGATGGAGGACGACGACGACGAGGATGATGAGGCGGAGGAGGAGATTTGGAAGGCGATGAAGGCGTCGATGCCGAAGAAGGCGGGCGACCTCGATGATATCGAGGACGACGATTCGGATGACGATGAAGAGGATTTGGCGCAGTTCGATTACTCGGAGTCGGAGGGCGAGGAGGGAGCCGAGGACGTCCCGTTCAAGAGCGCGTTCGACGAGGACGAGTCGGGCGAGGACGAGGACGGGGACAACCTCATGGAGGACGAGGGGGACCTCATTGGGAGCGACGAGGATATGCCCTTGTTTGGTGGCGAGGACGAGGACGAGGCTGAGGTGGATTCAAAGAGTCAGGAGCGGAAGAAGAAGAAGAGGAAGCTCAAGCACCTCCCGATGTTTGCGACGGCCGAGGATTATGCGCATCTTCTTGGGGGAGACGACGATGGGGATGAGGATGGGCAGTAATCTTGGAATCAAGACTTGGTTTCATGTTCCTCGAGTGCGTCGTGAGCGACGTCGTGAGATGGGGAGGAGCAGGTTCACTTCGAAAGGCCGCATTACCTCAGTCTAGCACTGAGCAGTGCATTTACATCCCCACCTCCCACCTCCCGCCGCTCTGCCATTCCTCATTCTCCGTGCCGCGATCCCCTCCCCGCTCTTCCCTCCAGTACCCTCGGGCAGATCGCAGGAGGCTCCTCTGACGCCTGTCTGGTCGGGCCTGCGAAGGCCGAGAGGGAGGAAGGGAAGGGCGAGGCGAGGGCCGAGTAGGGGAATGGCTTCGAGAGGGGTACGAGAGGAGAGTTGAAGAGGTAGAACTGGGAAAAGAGGGGTGGATAGGGATCGAGTGAGGGTGAGGGGAGATTGGGAGAAGGCGAGGGGAAGGAGGCCGAGGTTGCGAAAGGGGACCTCGCGGGTGAAGTGGGCTGGGAGTCGAAGGCTAGGGAGGGACTGAAGGAAGGAGGTAGATGTGGTCGAGACCTTGAATGCTGGAGAGGCGAAGGCTGGGATCGGTCGAAGCTTGCGAAGGAGGAGGGTCGACCTTGGGGAGGGAGGTTTGTCGGTCCCATCAGGCGTTCGAAGAGTGCGAAGGTCACGTCGGCGTCGATCTCGGGATACGATAAGAGTTCCTCTTTGACGTCCTCGTCCTCGTCGTGCGAGGAAGCCGATTGATCGGGCGACGCTACGGGGAGAAGTCAGCCTCAATCCGTGTTGTGGGAGCGAGGTGACCGGCCTGATGCTGCTTTTTCAGCCCTACGACGCGGTCTTTGAGACTCGGATTGAGGCACCGCAAATCGCCGGTCAAGATTGCTGCAGACGAGATCCTGGCGTCCAAAGTGCTGAGCTGTTCGCACGCACGCGGAGCAGGGCGCTCCAGCGTCGCAGCGAACTTTCCTCTTGCGACCTTGCCCAGTCGTCAGTCGTGCTCAGCGCACAGCAGCAGCACAGGAGACTCACAAGCAAGACACGCATCACCTTTGTTCAGCGGTGGAACGGCGGAGGGTTTGAGAGAGCGAGTTCCTGCCAATCCCACCTTGCGCCGCCTCGCTGCTGGAGTTCCGGTCGACTTGGCCATCGTTCGAGAAAGGATACGCTGTGAAGGAGCATGTAACCAGGCTCGGAAGCAGAAGACAGGCCCGAAGCTTTCAGCTGGCGCTTCCCCCTGCGGACGGGATCATCACTCCGCCACGTCGAGGTTCGGAAGCGTTGGCCCGTCCTCGGCCCCTTTTAGACGCCTCAGAAGTGGGAGGAGACGAGGATAGGCACGGGGCGAACTCGGTCCGAGATTGTTGTACCGAGACACGTCGAGGGAAGGAGAGAGATCTTCTCGAGAATCAGCCAGCGAACAACGATCTCGCTCGCGAAGTCCAGCTCCCGAGGCGCTGCTTCTTCTTTCCCGTTGCCCTAGCTTCGTCAACGGAGCTGGCACAAACGAAGTGTATGCATTACTCGTTAGAAGGTTCGGATGGGGTTCTTTGCACGAGGAAGGCTGGGTGGAGACTAGGGGAGGGTATAGAGGGGGGTATCGAAAGTGGTGCTTGAGAGGTGCAAATGAGGGGGAGTAAGGAGGGAACAGAGGGGAGATAAGTGAAAGGGGATACGAAGAAGAACTGCGGGGAAAGGTGTAAGTCGGAGCGTCAAGGAGCAGCGGGCATGAGCGAACGCACGATTAAGACGTCGATCTACTCGTCTTGCTGCCGGTAGAGATCAAGCTCCTGCTTCGTCTTAGCAAGCTCCTGACAAAAGCCGAAGGTCGTCAGCAAGCGAACGGCAAGGAAAGATGAACAGACGAACCATCTCCAGCGCATCAATCTCCTGCCTCGCCTCCGCCTCGACCTGAGAAAGCTTCGCCGAATGCGCCGCATGGAGGTTGCTCAACTCGTCCGCTCCCGTCGGGCTCTGAGGAGCTTTCGACCCCGCCACCGCAGCCTTGAGCGCGCGCTCCTTCTCCTCGTCCGCCAGCACGAGCTGCTCCTTCAAGCTCGCCAGTTCGACCGCATACGCCTCCTTCGCCGCCGCCAACTCCTTCTTGACGACCGCGAGGCCGTGAACATGATCCTCCTCCTTGGACATCGCTTCCTGCTCGTGCATCTTGCCTATCGCATCAAACTGGTTCGCGGCATCCTCCTGTGTGCGCGAGAGAGCGACCTTGGCTTCTTCAAGCTCCGAGTTGGAGACGAGAAGCTCCTCCTCGAGTGCGGCGAGGCGGGTTTGGAGGGAGGGGTCGGCGGAGAGGGTGGCGGGGGACGTTTCGGCGGTGGCGAGGGCTTCTTGAGCGGCGGTGAGGGAGGCGGTGGAGGACGAGACGGTCTCCTCGAGAGTCGTGATAGTCGACTTGCTCTTCGCCAGGTCCTGCGTCGGGATCGTCAGCGAAACACGCGCAAGGAACGAGCACGCAAAGCCAGCGCACGTTCTGCGTCACCTCCAGCTCGACTCGCAGTCCGTTCAGCTCGCTCTCCAACAACGCCGTCGTCGAAGCCGCGTTCGACTCGGACGACGCCTCGAGCGCCTCGACCTCACTCGCATGAGCCAAGCGTAGCTGGTCGATCGTCGCTTGCGACTCGGCGCGCAAGCCCTTGAGCGCTTCGTGGTGAGCAGCATCGGCTTCGGCACGAGCGGCGTTCTTCGCAGCGATGACCTTGACGTCGTGCTCGGCTTCGACGACCTGAAGCTTGTCGGCGTACGTGAATTCGAGACCCTGGCGACATGAGGGAGTCAGGACTGTGAGAAAGGAGAGGAGGAAAGGAACGCACAGCGAGCTCGTCGCGCAGAGCCTGGAGATCCTTCTCCTGCTGAGCCTTCGCCTCCTCCGCCTGCTGACGCAAGTCCTCGACGGTAGCCTTGAGCTCGCTCGTCGCCGCCTCAATCTTCTCCTCCATCTCCTTCCTCGCCTTCTCCGCTCCTCCCTCGACCTCAGCAGCCTTGAGCTGCTCAATCTCCTCCGCGTTGGCACTCGCGACCTTCTCCTCCGCCTCGGCGACAGCGGTGGCGATCTGCTCGGCCTGCTGCTGCTTGAGCTCTACGAGAGCCGCCTCGTGTCCTTCTATGATCGCCTCGCGCTCGACCTTAAGTCCCTGAAGGCTCTCGGCATGGTCGTCCTTGATCGCTTGTAGTCCGGCCTCGTGAACGGCATTGAGCTCCTCGATCGCAGCTGCCAATCGAGCGGTCTCCTCCGCCTGAACGAGGGCGACTCGGTGCTCCGCCTCCTTGGACTTTTCGCGCGCTAGACGCTCCTTCTCCGTCTCGTGCTCCGACTTGAGCCCCGCCATCTCCCGCTCGAGTTCCCCGAATCGCTCAGCGAGATGATCCGAAGACTGGGAGAGTCGTAGCTCCATGCTGTACACCAACAGCACGTCAGCAAGCGTCGGCACAAGGAGTAGGGAAAAAACGCACTCGACAATCTCCAACCGCGCCTTCTCAAGCGCCTCCTTCGTTCCGCCTACTTCTCCCTCAAGTTCTCCCGCCCTACTCGCATGCCCATCCGCCTCGGACTTGGTCATCTCGAGCCTCCGCTCGACAGCCTTGAGTCGTTCCCCCGTCTCGTCCGCGAGTTTCTTGTGCAACTCGACCTCGTTCCTCAGCTCCTCAGCCTCCTTGCGCACCTCCTCCACCTCGTCCCGACCCGCTTCGCTGGCATCAACGAGCGCAGCTTCCTTCTCCTCGAGACGGCTCTCGAGCTCCGCGAGAAGAGTGTTGGCCGCGTCGGCCGAACGAGTCGTTTCAGCGAGTTGGTGCCGCGCGCTTTCGAGCTCCGAGTGGAGGGCGGTGGAAGACGTTTGGAGAGATGCGAGCTCGGCTTCTTTGGTGCTGAGAAGGGCTTGAGCTTCCTCGAGAGCGGCTTGAGCGCTCGTGAGCGCCGCTTGGGATTCGACGAGCTGCCCGACATTCCATCAGCTTCGTTCCCCGAGCAGCGCAGTAGAGCAAACTCACCTTCTTCTCGTTCTCCTCCTCAGCCTTCTTGCTCGCCGTCCTCGCCGCCAACCCCGCCGTCGCTCCCGCCGCCGCTCCCACTCCAACTGTGCTAGCCCTCTTCACCCCCGTCGTCGTCGTCGTCGGCGGTCCCATCGTCCCCACCTTCCTAAACGTCGTCGTCGCAGGCTTCCCATTACTCGCTACCGAGCTCGCACCAGAGTTGGCCGCGATCCTCGCCGCTCGCGCGGACGGGGCTCCAGAGGCTGAACTAGCGACGGAAGAAGGCCTGGCGCGCGCAGGAGCCGTCGTGGTAGTGGTGGAGAGGGGCTTGCGGACTGCGGGAGCGGTTCCGGTGGTCGAAGAGGCGGTGGGAACGACGCGGCGGGTCGTGCTAGCTCCGAGGGTGGAACTTGCTGGGGGAGCGGACGACTTGGGTCGGACGACGGGGGTAGCGGAAGGAGCTTTGGGGAGGGTGGAGATGGAGGAGCGGGCGGCGTGAGTGGGCCGGAGGGGGGCGGGAGTGGTGCTGGGCTTGGAGGAGAGGGAGGAGCGGAGAGGAGCGCGCGTGCTGCTGGCGAGGGGCTTCTTCGTTGGGACGGCGCCAGGCTTGACGAGAGGCTTCTTGGCGAGAGGAGCTTTCACGTCGGCGGTGGGCTGGGGAGCGGCGGCGGGCTCGTCTGAGTAGGGAGTGAGCTGTGGGTCAGCTTGCTGTGCGCCGGCGCGGAGCTTGGAGCTGTTCAGGAGGAGACCCAACCCGTCGTTAAGCCGATATAGCTCGCTGGCGTGCTCGTGCACTTGACCTCTGAGCAACAGCATGATCCGCCGTTGGGCCCACGCTCGAGCTCCCGGAGTTGGGTGCGTCGTTCAACCCTCCCTGCGTTACTCAACCCTTCCATCGCTGTACAAGGCGACTCACCAGTGACCTCCTTGATCTCCTCCACCATCTTGTCCTCCACGGTGGGCTGCGCGTCTGGCTCTACGGTGATCTCCTCGCTCGACTCTCCTTGAACGTGTCCGTGCGGTTCCGAGTTGCCATTGGAGTCAAGGGTCGCAGCTTGTTCTTCGGCTGGAATGGTGAGGTCGAGTGGGAGCTCAGCTACTTCTGATTCTGACATTGCTGAGTAGTCAGAGTCGAGTCAGAGTCGGGAGGGAGAGGAACAGGATTGACGAGAGGGGAACGGGTAACGCGAATCTCGCTAAGTTAATTCAAAAGTAAGGAAAGTAAGAAAAGTCAAGTGACTTGACTTTCGATTTAGTTAACTTTGGAGCGACACGTCTCTCGTCGCTTCAACCTCGACGACGACGACGAACAACGAACGACGACGACGAGTCTTACTAACGACTTCACAACCGACTGGGCAACACACCCTTCTACGCGCACAGTCATGGTCGGCTACCCTTCAGTTCAGCGGACAGCTGTTCCCCTTTGGTCGCCATCCTCCCTCTCAACTCCCCTCCTCGCAACTGGAACCGTAGCAGGAGCACTCGACGCTTCCTTCTCCTCCGACTCAATCCTTGAACTATGGGATCCATTCGCCGACCAAGCTCAAGCTGGAACCGACCTCGTCCCACTCGCCAGCTTGCCCGTAGGCAGTCGCTTCAACCGCCTCGCCTGGGGCTACGTCAAGGAGCCTGAGCGGCCCAAGGGGGTCATCGCAGCGGGATTGGAGAATGGAGAGATTGGGCTGTGGGACCCCGAGATCATGCTCAGCAAGGTTGAAGGAGCCGAGTGAGTCGCCGTCGTGTTCGTGGCGTCACGTCCTTGGGATTAGCTAGCTGACCGCGCGTACGTGCAGCCCTCTCATCGCTCGCTATGATCTGCACAAAGGACCGGTTCGAGGACTCGACTTCAATCCTCACCAGACGAACCTCCTCGCTTCAGGCGCCACGAACGGCGAGGTGCGTCGGGTCTCACTCTGGAGCAGCCGTAACCAGCTAACACCGCGCACAGATCTACATTTGGGACCTCACTACACCCAACAAGCCCTTCTCCCCCGGCACCCGCTCTCGCTCCATCGACGACATCACCGCGCTCGCCTGGAACTCGCACGTTGCGCACGTCCTGGCCACTGGCTCCAACAGCGGCTACACGGTCGTCTGGGATCTCAAGTCGAAGCGCGAGG
Organism: Glaciozyma antarctica PI12; assembly: GCA_002917775.1. Taxonomy (NCBI): domain Eukaryota; kingdom Fungi; phylum Basidiomycota; class Microbotryomycetes; order Kriegeriales; family Camptobasidiaceae; genus Glaciozyma; species Glaciozyma antarctica. The sequence continues at coordinate 1,888,447 of KZ627161.1, forward strand.
TTACCGCGCTGAGCTACACTGCTGGAGGCGCGACCGGTGTGGGAAGCGGATTCGGTCAGCCAGGTTGGGGAGGAGGAGGACAGAGGGGAGTCAGTGCTGTGCAGTGGCACCCTGACAACGTGCGTTCTTTCTCCGTTTGCATGGACACGAGCTGACGAGCGCGCGTAAACGACAGCCTACCAAGCTCGCGACCGCTTCCGACGACGACCAGAACCCCATCATCATGCTTTGGGATCTCAGGAACTGGAAGGAGCCCGAGAAGGTGCGTTCCTAGCCCTTCACATTTCGAGTACGACAGTACTCACGCGATGACGCTCGCAGATTCTCAAGGGCCACGACAAGGGAATCCTCTCGCTCGACTGGTGCAGCAAGGACTCGGACCTCCTTCTCAGTTCAGGCAAGGACGGCCGTACGCTCTGCTGGAACCCTTCTTCAGGAGGAATCGTCGCCGAGGTACGCTCTCCCTTCTACCGTCGCTGCGTTCACTAACCTCGACGACTTTCAGGTCACCCCCTCGAGCAACTGGTCCTTCGACGTCCAGTGGTGCCCCCGCAACCCCTCCCTCCTCTCGACCGCCTCTCTCGACGGCAAAGTCTCTATCCACTCCATCCAATCCACCGCCCCCACCTCTCCCGAACCCGCCCACTCGGTCGCAGCCTCCCTCGACGGCGCCGACGCGTTCGACCTCGCCATCAGCGCCAACGCCGCCAACTACCCCACCCAATCTCTCGCCCAAACTCCTAAATGGCTTCGTCGCCCTTCGTCTGCTGCGTTCGGATTCGGAGGCAAGCTCGTGAGCGTCTCGAATGGCGCTGACGGGCCCAAGGTCGAGGTGCGCACGGTCGTTGGAGAGCCAGACGTCGTCGTCCGGGCTTTGAGGCTCGAGATTGCGACCGAGGCGAGTGCGCTCGCGGCGTTCTGCGAGGCTGGGGAGTGGGGAGACGGAGGGAGAGGAGGAGACGAGCTGGAAGTTGCTCGGAACACTCTTTGGGAAGGAGAGTCGCGGGGAACTGGTCGAGTTGTTGGGGTTCTCGAAGGAGGAGGTCAGGAGCAAGGTCGAGGAGGCGATCAAAGCGCTCAAGGAGAAGCTCCCTGCGACGGCCGCGACGGGCATGCGCAAGACGATGAGCAGCGGAGCCATCTCAGGCTTCTCGGGCGCTTCCGACGCAGGAGACGACTCGACTTCCATCGGCAGGGAACCCCTCGTCACCTTCGCCGATACTCCTACGGACGGCCTCTCGGCGTCGTCCGAGGGAGAAGGCGCAGCGGCGGACCAAGGTCCTTCGTCGAGCGTCGACGTCGACGAGTCGAGCACAAGCGCAACGTCCAAGGAGCCCGAGAGCGAAGTCACTGAACCGAGTCTCTTTGGCGACAATGTCGATGCACCCGCGTCGCAGCAGCAAGCCGCCGCCGATTTCTACTCGCAAATCGGATCAGGACGACCTGCGGCGCTCCCCGACCACGTCTTTGGGAGGGACGCCGTCGCGAACTCGAGCGTCGCTGCCACGATCGGATCGGCCTCGAGCGTCGCGAGCCTCAACCTCAAGCCAGCGACGTTCAAGATCTACCCCGCCGGCGAGTCGGACGTCGACAGACTCATCACCAAGGCGCTCGTCCTCGGCGATTTCGAGAGCGCCGTCGAACTCTCCCTGTCGGCGGAGCGGTACGCCGATGCGATCCTCCTCGCCGTTCGAGGTGGAGCCGATCTCCTCGCTAGGACGCAGAAGGCCTACTTTGAGCGTCAGACGGGCACGCTGCCGTACCTGCGCGTGTTCCAGTCGATCGTCGCCAACGATCTCTCGGACGTCGTTCAGAACGCCGACCTCGCAGAGTGGCAGGAGATCTTTGTTGTCTTGTGCACGTTTGCCAAGCCTGATGAGTTCTCTGGCCTGGCGGAGCAGCTCGGTCAGCGACTCGAGTACCAGTACAGCGTCGTCAAGACGTCCCCCTCCCCCGACAAGGCGCCCGAATTCAGGAAGAACGCCATCCTTTGCTACCTCGCCGCCGGTCAGCTCGAGAAGGTCGTCGGGATCTGGATTCAGCAGATGGACGAGGAGGAACTCGCGACCAAGAAGCGCGACCAGCTCACGAACGGAGCGTCTCAACTCGCCACGTCCCAGTACGAGGCGCGCGCGAAGAGCCTCCAGACGCTCGTCGAGAAGGTCACCGTCTTCCAGCAGGCGGTCGGGTACGTCGATACCGACCTCGCGCAGCCTACCACGTCGTCCGAGGTCGCCGATTCGGGAGCAAGGACGTACAAGCTCGCGGTGCTCTACGAGCGATACGTCGAGTACGCAGAGCTCCTCGCGTCCCAGGGACTCGTCTCCGTCGCCCTCAAGTACATCGCCCAGACTCCCGTCGACTTCCAAGGCCTCAAGATGGAATCGTCGGCGCCGGCGCTCACGCGGGACCGCCTCGCTCGCGCGGTAGGAAGCAAGACTGCATCGAACGTCTTTGGCGCGCAGAAGGAGATTAGGCCGCCAGCGGCAGCGCCGGTCGCTTCGACTTCGGCGGCGACGTACGCGGCGGCGGCTCCTGCGAAGGCGTACCAGTACCCCACCGCGGCGGGCTACGATCAGCGATACGCTTCGCAGCCATCGTCGTACGATCAGCCTTCCGCGTACGGAGCGCCGGTCCAGCAAGGCTTCTCGTCGGCTCAACCCAGCCACGACGATCCCTACGCCGCCTACTCCCAGCCCCAGGCGTCCCAATCCGCCTACCAGCCTCAGCAGTCGTACCAGCAGCCTCAGCAAGCAGCCCCCTCCTACCCCAACGCCTACTCTCAACCTCCCGCCTTCCCCAACGCCCCAGGACCGTACGACGCCGCTCCCTCCTTCGTCCCCGCCCCTCCCGCGATCCGAGAATCGTCGCCCAACTTTGCCGCGCGCGGAGCTGCCATCGCTCCTCCCCCTCCTCGCGCCAAGCCCGAAGGACAGTGGAACGATGCGCCCGTCATTCAGCGCAAGGCGACGCCCGCGGCGAGTGCGGTGCCCAAGGGTCCTGCGGCGATCACGTCGCCGTTCCCCAACTCGATGCCGACGTCGCCCAACCCCGCTGCGTTCGGAGGAGGAGGATACGGACAGGGACAGGTCCCTCCGCCTCCGCCAAGCAGGGGAGGGAACAGGACTCCCGCGCCGGTCGTCCCTCCTCCGCCTCAAGGACGCGGTTTCGGAGCTCAGCACAACGCCCCGCCTATGCCGACGATGTCGCCTCCTCCCCCCGCTGGCTACCCGACTCAGCCTCAGCGGTTCGCACCTGGCCCTCCTCCCCCTCCTGGTCCCCCTCGCGCGCTTCAGCAACAAGGACCTGGCGGCTTCCGAGGCGCGCCTACCCCTCCTCCGAACGCGGGACAGTACGGACGACCCGCTCCTCCTCCGAACGCAGGATCGTACGGACCTCCTCCTGGCCAGCAGCAGCAGCAGCAGCAGCAGCAAGGACGACCGAACGGACCTCCCGCACCTTCGCCGTACGGTCCTCCTGCGCCTGCGCAAGGACAGTACGCTCCTCCGTCCGCGCCGGGACCTTATGGACCTCCTCCTGGCGCCGCGAGGCCGCCTGGACCGCCTGGACCGCCTGGACCGCCCTCGTTCAGCAACGCGCCGCCGCCTGCGAGGGCCCCCGCGCCTGCTCCTGCGCCGCCGAAGGTCGAGCCGCCCAAGTCCAAGTACCGTGAGTTGGCGCTTTTTCTCGAGGGAGTAGACTGGTTGCTGATGAGCTCTGTAGCGGCGGGCGATCGAGCGCATATCCCTGAGGCGAGCAAGCCTATCTTCAACGTCTTGTCGAACGAGATCAGGCGTCTCAAGCAGGTCACTCCTGTGCGTTCGACCTCTCCTTTCGATGCCTTGATGCTGACTAGCTTTCGCACGCAGCCTCAGCAGGCGAAGATGATCAACGACACCGAGAAGCGGCTCAACCTCCTCTTCGACATGCTCAACTGCGAGACTCTCCCAGAAGCCTCTCACGCTCGCGTCCTCGAGATCATCAAAGGTTCGTCCCTCCCTCGTCTCTCCACGCGCAGCTGCTGATTTCGTTCATCCTCGCAGCTATCGAAGGACGAAACCAATCCGCCGCTCTCGACCTTCATCTTCGGATGTTGACCGAGGGCTCGACGAGCGACGTCTCGAGCTTCCAGGCGGCGCTCAAGCTCGTTATCCAGCGGATAGCGTAGGCGTCTTTCCCTTTCTTTTCTGTCTTCCCCTCCCTTTCGTAGCGTTCAAAATGGAACTATCCCCACTGGTTTTCGAGTTCAGCGTTGCGAGAGAGGTTGAAGCGGAGAGGAGCGAGGAAGAGCAGGTTGAGAAGAATGCAGAGAGTAGCTCCTTGCGGTGTGGATGGACTCGGCAGTTCCCCAGATTGCTAGTAACAAGCGAGCAGAGTACGTGTCCGCTGGGACGGCCGAAGGGGAGAAGACGCAGGCGTCGACGCAACTGCGCCTCTCCTCTTTCCACTTCCCTCCACCTCGAACTCTCGCTTTCAAACTCACAGCAGCACTTCCGTACGCTCCCCTGAGCTGCCGTGCCTACTCAGCTAACCGCCAGTTCGCCGCAGTCCGAACCGCCTGGCGTCACCATGTTCCTTAGCTCTCGGCGGAGACGGCCACGCGCTGAAGGCAGTGAAGCCGCTGCGCCACAGCTATTGATCGGTTGGACACCTCCTCCAGCTTCTCTGCTTCCTCGTCCAGCGTCTAGGCCGGGGGATTCGGTTGACACGGATGCGGATGGGGAGAAGGGGGCTGAGGGGGGTGTCGAGGGAGAGAAGCTCGGGCAGGGGGAGAAGGGCGCGGCGGAGGGGGCGAAGGAGAACGGGATCGACAGGTTCGCCTGCAACATCTGGTGCGTTTGGTGGCGTGTGGTGGGAGGGACGGACAGCTGACCCCCTCTCTCGGCTCTCGCAGCCTTGAGACCGCTCAGGACCCAGTCGTCTCGTATTGCGGGCATCTCTTCTGCTGGGAACACCTGCACGAGGTGTGTTCAGTCACCCGTCCAGCGAGCGGCCCGCTAATTCTATTCGCAGTGGTTCATCGTTCGACCCGACGCTCCCACCTGCCCCGTCTGCAAGGCCTCGTGCTCCGCAGACCGAGTGATCCCAATCTTCTCCGGCTCCGGACCTTCCATCGATCCTCGGTGCGCTATCTCCTTCCTTTTCAGAGACGCAATCTCACCTCACTTCGCGCAGGTCCAAACCCGCTCCTCCTCGACCTCGACCTCCTCCTCCCCCTCCTCCGCACATGCCTTCCCCGTTCGCGCAAATCCCGCGTTTTGCAGTTCATACTGGCATCTTCCCTTTCCCGGGAGTCGGGATGACCTGGAGCTGGCCTGGGGAGGCAGGGGGAGCGACGGACACGCCGCTCGACGCTATGAATTGGTTTGTCGTCGGAGTTTTCATGTTGGTGTTCTGTGAGTCGCTCGCCGAGAGGAAGTGGAAGTGCTGGGAGTGTGAGCTGATGCTGTACGTCTGCAGTTACGCTCCTGTTCTTTTGAGCTTTATAGCTGTTGCTGTGAAATTGTAGTTCAGTTGCTGCGTTCACGCTCCGCTTGATCACCCTCACGTGCGTATGCAGGCTCTCCTCTTATTCTCCCCCACCTCTGCGTGTGTCAATTTGGAGCGTCGTAAGGAACTTGATTCCGGCCGAAACGGACCTGCTCAAAAGCTTCGCACCGCTCTCGCCACCTCGCTGCTCTCTTTCTTCCGAGCGAACTCAAGCGTTCGACATTTCCAACGAGCGTGCAAAGCGTAACGAAAGAGCAAAACAACACACATAAACGGCACCGCCTCTTCCCACTCCCTCTCTCCTTCACTCTCCCTTGAGTGCCGCCTTGCGCTCCAAGATCCACTTGGGCACAGGATGAGCCTTGACGATCAACCCATCCCTCAGCGCCTTCAACTTGATCCTCTCCTCCTCCTGCACCCACATCAGCACTCGTCCCTCACCTCGTGCAGAAAAAAAAAAGAGGACTCACCTCCTTCCTGGCCCTCTGAACCTCCTTCAACCTCCTATTCTCCTCCTCCCTCTCCCTCTGCCTCGTCTCCCAGCCCTCCCTCTCCGCCCTCCTCTTCTCAGTCCTCAGTCCCAGTTCCGTAGACTCGACCGCCACGCGAGGGCGCTTGGCGAACGGGACTGGGTCGTCGAAGATCGGCATGGGGCGAGCGAGCGGGATGCGTTCGCGCGCTTGCCAGGTGGTGAGATGGGCGGGGGGGAGGCGAGGGGCGGTGAAGGTGAAGGGTTCGGATTTGGAGAGGGGCTTCTTGGCAGGAGCGGAGTGAGATGAGGAGAGAGGACGAGGCTGCGAGGACATTAGCAGCGTACGGTTGTAGGGAGGAGAGATCCGGACCTTGTTGTGCGTCTCAATTGGCTGAAGAGGTCGTCGAGCTGGTACGGCCGCCTTCGCAGTCTTCATCTTCGGCGCCTCGACGACTTCCACCTCGTCGTCCTCCTCATCAGCTCCCTCCGAAATCCCCTCGAGGTACATCGATACGCGTCGCTCCAGATCGACCTTAGGTCCGACGACAGCGACGCTCGCTTCGAGAGCTTCCTTCGTCAACGCGGCACCTGGACCGGCGAGCGAAGAACGACGAGGACGGGACCGAGGCTCGCGAAGAGGACGAGTGGAAGTCGGAACGGGCGCAGAGGCTGCGGCGGACGAGCGGAGAGTCGTTGGAGGAGGTGCGGTTCGAGCAGCCGGGAGAGAGGTCGCGAGTTTTTGTCTCTGCGCTCCAGGCGGTCAGTTCCTCACCTCCATGGCCACACACGGAAAAGAACACACCTTGTCTCCTGTGGGGACTCCCCACCCACTCACCGTCTTCCTCTTCGCTCCCACCTGCTCCTCCTGCGCCCTCGCAAGCTTCTCCCTCTCCCTCTCCTCCGCCCTCTTCCTCCTCTCCGCCTCTCGCTCCGCAGCCCTAGCGCCAAAATTGAAGTCTCGGGGCAATGTAAGTGCCGGTCCTGCCGCTGCTACTGGCGTGTTCTTCTTGGTCGGCTGCGATGAGCTCGCGCGGGTCGCTGCGGTGCGGGATTTGTTGAACTCTGAGAGAGGTCGGGAGGAGTGCGGGACGACAAGGCGGATGACGGAGAGGGGTGGCTCGGCGGAGCGCGAGAGGGGAGTCGGGGCAGGGGCGGGGGAGGGTGCAGGCGCTGAGGTGGCAACGATGCGGGCGGGAGCTGGCGGTGGGGGTTTGGGATGGAGGAGTTTGGGAGCGCGAAGGCGCGGGAGGCACGACGAGCGATGGTGGGTCGAGGGGAAGGGATGGAGACGGGGCCGGAGGCACTTGTAGCCGAGAGATCGGAGGGAGGGAGGGCGAGGAATGCCCTCGAGGCGCGTCGGCGCTGAGGTTGAGACTTCTCCAGCTCGGCGACAGGCTCCATCGTAAGGTCTCGTTCGAAGGATTCCTCCTCCTCGTTCATCTTTCTCCTTGAGGATCACAGAAATCGCTTCCTCCATCTCAGGCAGCGCGAAATTGACCCCCCGTTCGATGCGCGGGGTGCTCGTCATTCCTCCCATCTCGACCTCCACTTCCTCCTCCACATCTAGATCGACCCCCCCTGTGAAGGGACGAGTCGCGCGCACGCCTGGCGAACATGTCGTCGGAATGAGCGGCGGGCGAAGGGAGTGAGAGGATGGGGGAGAAGGTGGGAGCGGCGAGGGATTGGCGCCGAATTGGGCGAGCGGCGGCGAGGGGAGTGGAAGTGGTGAGGGGGTTGGAGATTGAAGCTTCGCTTGCAAGGTTGCTTTGATTGGCGTAGCTGGCGGAGATGTTGTGTAGCGAGGTCGAGTGCGAAGGAGCGGCCGGGACGGTGGTGGGCTGAGAGGGGAGCGCGAGAGGACGAGGATGTGCGGGGTGATGCGCGGGGAGTATATGTGCGGGTCGGGAGAGGGATTGTCGACGGGAAGGGACGGGGATGGCAGCTGGGAGAGCGGCGGGGGGAGCTGAGAGGAGGGGAGTTGGGGTCGGGAGAGGCGCGAGGGAGGCCCGGCGGTTCAGCTTCGATTGGATCGATGGTTCTATTGAAGACGGCATTAGCTTGAACGACACGAAGCTTGACAAGGCTGAGAGCGACGCCGCACCTGCTTGTTGATGTTGGGGCTCGGAAGAGCTCTCCTTCCTCATAGTCAACTGCTCCACCAAGCACTCCTTCGCAGCCTCCTTTGCCTTAGCTTTCCCTTTGCCATCTGTAGCCCCGGGCAACACCAGCAAGCTGTCCTCCGTCCAGAAGGAAGGAAGGTCCCCGTCATTCAACATGTCGAATCCGCCGTCTCCGCTGCTTTGCAGGAGCTCTCCAAAGTCGACGATCGATTCGTCCATCTCGTGAAAAGCTGCAAGGTGTCCATAAGCTGCGGTGGACGTCCTGGTCGGCGGCGCAGGAGAGTCGGCGAAGAAGCGATCCAAGTTGGCGGGGGAGGGAGGGGCGGCGGAAGGCGGGAGCTTGAGCTTCTCCCGCCTCAGCGGAAGGAGAGAGAGGTAAGGCGCCAGGGTGGGCGAAGGTGGGGGTGCTGCGCGAGGAAGGCGGGAGGCAGAGATGAAGCGCTGAAGTCGAGCGCCGCCCGCGCCAAAAGGGAAGACTCGCGCCCCGACCTCTTCTTCCTCTCCCTTGTCGTCACCCATCTGCGTCGATGTATCGAAGACCGACAATTTCAGCAGCTCCCCTTCTTTTACTTCCCCCCGCCAGCCATACAGGCTGCTCTACAAGCCGAGTCGAGCGGTACTATGTCCTGCGAGAGCGCGCCGCTGAGACGCGTTGAGAGCACTCCACAACATTCTCCCAAACTCGCGACCGAAACCGACACTACTGAGCAAAAAGAGGATGGTATTAAACACAGATTGGGGTATGCACAGCAGCTTCCTTCGTCCAACTCCTAACTCCATCACTTGAACCAGTTCTTCCTCGCTTCCACGTTGAGTCCCTCCTCATCGTCCTCGACCCAAATGCACCCCGTCGTCCTCGCGCCCCCCTTCTCCCCGTTCTGCCACTCGACCGTATCCTCAAACTCCTCTCCCTCAACCCACCTCTCCCACGCCTTGACGTACCCCTTCTCCATATTCCTCACCCACTTGCTCGTATCGAACAACGCGCTCTTCTCCCTCGTCAAGAAGAGCTTGCAGCGCAACTCGCTCAGCTCGCCTCGTCCCCTCCTCTGCGTCCTCCCGTCAATCTCGTTCGCCGCGGCTCCCTGACGGGGAGGAAGGATGTCGTACGAGAGCCCAGAGGAGAACGCCAAAGCGCGAGCTTCGTACTTCTCTGGACTGCGTACGATCATCTCCTCCCCGAATCCGGTCGCGAGAGCGATGCTGGCAGCGACGCGAGAGCACATCTTGTGAAGGTGGCGAGGGAAGGTGAGGATGGGAGTGCCGGACCAGAGGATGTCGGCGGCGGTAGTGTGAGCGTTGACCTGCGTAGCGAGCCATCAGCGAACCCCTCGAACCTTGGGAGGAACCGAACGCACCTCGGTCGTATCGAGGAACAGGTCGGCGATCCTCCCGCGGTGGATGTGGTCGTTCTTCTGCGCGACGTCGGTGAAGATGACGCGGTCGGCGACTTCAGGACCGGCCCACTTGAGCGCCATCTCCTTGAGGTGCGATTCGCCCGGCGCAGGGAAGCGGAGGAGCCAGAGGATAGAGTTGCGGTGCTTGGCGAGGATCGAGAGCCAGATGCGGAAGACGTAGGGGTCGATCTGCTCGACCAGGGCCGTCAGCTGAGATCTGCGAGGTAGAGAGCATGGAGCGCACCTTGTAGAGCTGGTTCCAGTTCGCAAAGATGAACGTGTCGTCGCGGATATGAGGGAACATCTGCTTGCGCATCCTCCAGCGCTTGTCCTCCTCGATCGCCCAAATCGCCTCGGGAGAGCCGTCGTTCACCAGAGGAGCTTCGCCGGGGAGCAGGCCTTGGTTCTCGTTCTCGCGCCAGGCCTGCTTGTGGTCCGTGACAAAGTAGGAGTGCGGGAGGTAGATGACTGCGAGAGGAGAGGATCAGCAGGACGCTCGATGAACGAGCGATAAGACGTACGCTTCTCGGTGTAGACGAACGACTCGGAAAGTCCTTCGGGATCCGGATCGCCTTCCAAGTCGGTCGTCGAATCGACTTGCTCCTCGAGAACCGACCCTCCAGAATGACCGTGCTGCAGGCGCCATTGATTGCCCGAGACGAGTCCCGGAGGACAGACGACCGGATCTGCGACAGCGTCAGCGAACGCTCCGCCGAACGAAAACTAGCAGAAATAAGGTACCGACGACAAAGTAATCGCACCACCCCGCTGCAAGCGTTCCCGCGAAGCCCATGTAGCTCATCTGAACCGGCGCAGGCCTCGCCGCAAAGACTTCGTTCTTCGCGCCCTTCGTATAGCCCGAGAGGTTGACGAGGATGTGGATGCCGTCGTGAACGATTCGGTCGACGATTTGCTGAGTCGAGTAGTCCGAGGCGTCGAGGAAGTACTGCGCTTCGGCTTCGACCTTGAGTCGGTACGAGGACTTGTCGCTGGGCGAGGTGGCGTAGCAGAAGACGTTGAACTTTTCGCGATCGTGGAGGCCAAAGACGCTCTGCATGAGGTGCGAAAGCGGGTGGTTGCCAAAGTCGCTGCGCGAATGCGGTTCGTCAGCGAGTGCACGATGAGGAGTCCCAGCTTTCGAACGCACCTCGAAACGTAGCCAATGTTGATGACGCCGTTGAGGGGAGGAGGCGGAGGAGGGTAGACGTGCGGAGGTAGCCAAGGCTGGTTGAGAGTGTTGTGCGAGATGCGAAGGCCGGTGCGATGCGAGATGAGTCGAGTTTCGCGAGGACTGACGGGGTAGCTGAACGTGTGGAAGGGAAGGACGGTCGGGACCGAGATGGGAGGGAGGGAAGGCGGAAGGATTGGGCGACGATAGTTGGCGGCGTCCGCTTCGGTGACGAGGATGCGGCGAACGTAGCCAGTACTTTGGAGCGTCATCCCGAACCGCTCGAGGTACCATCGACGCTGAACCCTTCGCATGAGACGTTCGATTAGTCGAATGATGAACCCTCCCTCGTTAACGACGTAGCGCGGGCGATCGACGTCGTCCGTGTCGAGGAAAAAGGTGAGGCGAGCTCTCCAAATCGCGCTGGCAGCCCCGAGCTCGGCGGGAGGGATCCCCCAAATCGCCTGGCTGATGATGGTGAGCCACTGCTCCATCGATCCGGCGCTTCGCATCGCTCCGACGCCGTAGATCCTTCCGTCCGCCAGCTGCTTCGCGACGAGCTCCGAGATCTGACCCATGTAGCCCGAGCGATGGATCTGCCCTGCGACGACGAGAGCAGGCGGGGAGATGACGCCTTCGTTGTTGACGGTCCAGTCGCTGCCGACGCCGCCTCGTCCGATCCAGTCGCAGACGCCGCCGAGCGCGTTGACGAGTCCGCAAATCGCTTCGGGGAAGTGAGGGTTGATCTCGACCGCACGACGGTAGTACGGGATCGACTCCTGGATCTGCCCCGTGTCCTTGATAGCGTTGGCGAGGTTGGCGAGAGCGACGTCCTGCGGTTGCCAGCGAGTCAGCAGCTGCGAACAAACAAGACGGATTCCAGGGGACTCACGAAGGTAGGGTTGTACTCGACCGCCTGCTTGTACATGAGGACGGCTTGAGGAAGCTGACCCATGTCCTTGAGGAGCGAGCCGAGGTTGGTGAAGAGGTGGGGGTGTCGGGGGTCGAGCTGTAGTCCGGCCTTGTAGTACTTGAGCGCGAGTTGCTGCCCCGTGAGGGGTCGCGGCGGTTGATCCGGGTGCCCGTGCTGCCGAACGAGAGTCGTCGCGTTCATCGTCGAGAGGAGGATGCCGAGGTTGTTGCAGGTCGAAGGGGAGGGGTAGAGGGCGAGGGCGATGTAGTAGAGAGGAAGGAGGAGGGAGGGTGAGGGAGGAATGCCGCCGAGGGAGAGAGTCGACGCTGCGCCAGGTTGTCCCATCGAGTCCTGGAGGACCTTGGCGAGAGTGAGGAGCATCGTCGAAGTCGTTTGGCACGCTTGCTGGAGGGCCTGCTGACGAGCATGAGCGGCTTCGGGCGCCGTCGCACCGCCTGACTCGATCATCGAGGGAAGAACGCCGCCCATCTGCTGGAAGAGCATCCCCATGACTTGCGAGAGGATCTCGGGCGAGAGAAGGACGGTCGGAAGGACTCCACCGCCCATCGCGACGAGTCGAGCGGCGTAGGCGTCTCCTCCGGACCTAACGACGCGGAACAGCGAGTCGAAAGCGACGTGTCCTTCTCCATTCCCGATCCCAAAGTCGGTGATGGTGCGAAGGACGAGCTCCGAGTTGGCAGCGTCCGTCTCGGCGTGCGCTGCGACGACCTTGCCTAGGACGGTCATGACGACGACGAGGTCCCGAACTGATACGCCCTCGCTAGGGTACTTGAGCGCCTCGCCTGCGGCCATCTTGACCCAGACGGGGAGGGAGAGGGCGACTTCGACCGCCTTCTCGTACTCGTCCTTCGCGCCCGCCGCATCGCTCAGCGCTAGTCGCATGTTCCCCTTGGCGTAGAAGAGGTTCTGCAGGCGATGAACGTGGTTGTTGGGAATGATGCCGGGGAGGATTCGAGGACGGGCGAAAGCGCTGAGGGGATCCGAGTAGAGGGCGAAGCGGTCGGTCGTGGCGCCGGGTGCGATGGGCGACTGGGAGTAGACTTGAGTCTCGACGTAGTCGCAGAGGGCGAGAGCTTCTTGGTAGCTAGTGTTCGTGGTTCGGGGTTCGAGGTGTTGGTGGTGGAGGCGTTGGTGGTGGGCGTGCCCGGCGTGCAGAGCACTCCTAGGAGGTTCTCCGTAGCGTCCTGCACACCGTAACACGTTAGCGAGTTGTTCAGAGGGTGAGCGCAAGCCGAGAACGAACCCAGTAGCTGCGAGAGAAAGCAAATCAGCTATCGCATCGACGGAAAGAGAGCGAGGGGACGCACGTCGGTCGTAGCTTGATAGCTTTCCACCACCACGCCTCGGCATCCTTCCACTTGCCCATCGCTCGCAGCGTCGTCCCAATATTCGACATCGCCTCGACCTGCGCACCCCTCAAATCAGCTCCAGCTCCACCATCGCAGCTCGAAACAAACTCACGTAATTCGGATCATAGCTCAGCAACCGACTGTTGTAGAAATAGCTGCTATCCAACTCGCCGCGAGTGTAATACACGCAGCTCATCAGGAGCAGCGTCGGCAGATGCTCCGGATGAATCGTCTCGAGAGTATGGAGCAAGCCCAGCAGCTCATTACTCCTCGGATCCCTCGCATAGACCTGATGCGCATACGCGAGGAGGAAGTCCCTCTTCTCCGGCGTGCACGTCCTCGTCGCATTCGCATTCGCGATGAGGGCCGAGACCTCCTCGCTCGGCTGAAGCGCCGCCGCGACTTCCTTCGACGAGGTCTTACGATGGACGGGGCGAGGAGCGGGGACGGCGAGAGCTTCGGGCTTGACGTCGAGCGAGGCGAGTCCTCCCGAGGAGCGTTCGGGGAGGAGAGGGAGGACGTCGAAGCCCATGTTGGCGATCTGCTCCCCCGCGAGACTCGCAATCTCGTTCGCCGCCATCACGTTCGCTGCGACTGCTGCCGCTGCGGCCGCTTGGACGTGCATCGCGCGACCTTGAGCCGTGCCGGCGATTTGGAGGCTGAAAGTCGAAGAAGGGGGCTGGGAGGAGGGGAAGACGCCGGTGGAGGAAGAGGTGGCGGAGATGGGAGGAGTGTTGGAAGGAGTTTCGGCGGCGGACATGAGGCGGTTGAGAGCTTCGCAATGGAGCTGGGCGAAGTAGCCCGAGGCGAGCGCGTCGAGCTCCTTTCGGTACTGGGCGGCGTAGGCTGAGAGATCCATGTTCTGTATCGCCGACTCGATCGCCGAACTCGCTGCTGGTCCGCCCGAGACGACGATACTGGCAGCCGCGACGTCCGCGTCGCTGGCGCCGTTCAGTCGGGCTCCGTTCGTCATGATCGAGGAGGAGACAGCGGTGGCGACTTTGACGATGTTGGAGCGAGCGGCGGCTTGGGTGGCGAGAATGACGGCTGTTTCCTTGGAGGAATGGACCTGCTGAACGACCTGCTTCTCCTGCTCCCTCAACGCCCACTTCTTCATCTGCATCGCCATCTCGGTGATCTCTCGCTCGGTGAACGAATGCGACGAAGCGAGAGGAGGACGCTGAGGCGCCGAACCTCCCTGCAACGCCGCCTGTCCCCTCGACTTTCCCACCCTCTCCCTCGCAGCCCTGAGGCTCCAATCCTCGACGCTAGCGTAGATGGGCTCGAACGGGCGCGGGGCGGTAGGGTTCTCGGGAGCTACGATCCCTGGAGTTGGTGGGCAGAAAGCTTGGCCGAGGAGGAGGGGAATGGCGGGGTGGTCTCGAATCGTCGTCACGGGAGTCCCGGGTCCTGCGAGGCTTTGGACGAGTTGGTCGGGGGAGGGAGGGGGGAGGGACATGGAGGAGAGGTAGGACTGAGCTTGGGCGGAGGAAGCGATGGCGTGCTGCTCTGCGTAGTCTGAGGTGCGGGCGAGGGAGAGGAGGAGAGGAGTCGGGAGGGAGAGGATCGCTTGAACTTGGGTGGGCGTTTGGAACGCTTGGTTCGGGAGAGGTTGCGAGGCGGGGAGGACGGGGAAAGAGGGTCGGCCGGTCTGGTGGGAAGGAGGTGCGGTGGGGGTGTTGGAGTTCCTGCGAGTCATCGGTGCTGATCCTCCCCTCGCTCCCTCGTGCGGTCCTCCCTGTCCCTGTCCAACCCCTCCCACCAGTCCCGCTCCCCTCCCCAGATTCTCATCCCGTCCCACACCCCTGCTAGGAACGTATCCCCCTCTCCCTCCAACGCCATTCTCCCTCCCCTGCTCCACCAGCGCGCCACTCCCAACTCCCAGCTGCTGCCCTCGCACCACCGTCGGTCCACTCGGAGCCGCGCTTCCTCCCCCCGCACTCGACTGGAGCTCCCGACTCGACGCCCGCGCGCTGACTACCTAGCTATCCGAGCCATCCTGTGTCGTTGCGCGCGAAGAACCGGCGCCCGGATGAGTAGGGTCTGTCGAAGGAGGGTAGCTCGGTCCGCCAGTCCCTTGGACCATGCTTGTGGTTGCCTGTCCTTCTGCTGTTTCTGTAAAGCGGTGCGTGAGAAGCCGGACGCGGGTGTTTATAGAGGTTGGTGAGAACTCACCTTGGCAAGCTAGAGAGGACCGAGACGGAGGACGCTACGACGGCCCTTGGACGCGCTGGCTGAGCTTGTGTTTGTGGTTCCTGCGTAGAGTGCGAGCCGAGTACAACTTTAGCTGAACGTTGCGAGAGGGAGAAAGCGCTCCAGGAACAAACGGAATTGCGGTCGGGCGGCGGTCATGCATACACTCTTCCTCAAGATGCTTCTGTTTTGACGAGGGAAGGAGGACAGCTACAGAGTCCCTTTGCCACTCGTTAAGTGAACAGCTACAACACGGCGAAATCGCCTCCTCAAAACTCAAAATTCTCGCTACTCGACGCGACCGTCTTCATTCCACCCTCATCTCCCTCTCCTCCTCCGCATCCACCTCCAAACTTTCCGGACTAGGCATATGACACACTCCCCTCCTCTCCTCCTCCAGCGACTCAAGCTTGACGACCGCAGGCGAGTCGAGGACGTACATCTCGACGTGCGAATCTGCAAAGTTCGTAGCGAGGACTCGGTCTATAGGGACCGTTTTGAACGTATCTCGCTGCATCAAACGTTCAGCTAGCGAGTAGAGATGAGGAGGAAGAAATAACACACGAGAGCGAATTGAACGCCCTTGGAGGTCATCGCGAAAACGTCCTTGAACCGCTCGTCGTCCCTCCCTACTCCCCTCACCGTCAATCGCGCCAACACAATCTTCCGTATCGCCTATTCCACATCTCATCAGTTCGTCCTCCTCCCAGATTCAGAAGCGGAACTCACAGCTTTGTTCCTCCCCTCGACCCCCTCTACACTCTTCCCCTGCTCGCTCATCCCAAACTTCCCCACCGGAACACTCACACTCCTCTTCATCCCTCTCGCCTTTCCAACCCCTCCTCCTCCCATTATCCCCCCTCTCCCAAGAACACTCTCCTCATCCTCCTCCTCCTCCCCTCCAAAAGTCGTCGCAATTGACGGCGTCGGACTCCCCGGCACGACCCCCTCCCGCCCATCATCTTCGTCGTCGCTCAGCACCATCGTACGCCGCTTCGCGCCCCTCCTTCCGGGCGTCCCCACCCCGGGTGGTCTCGCGCGTTTCGCAGGGACTTTCGCAGGCGCTTTCTCCTTCCCTTTCGTCGAAACCACCTTCGTCGACGCTATTTTCTCCTGGGTCGAGGTACTGCGATCGAGCAGACTGAGAAGGGATTTAGAGGCGCGAGGTTTTGGTTTCGTGAGGGGTTTGGTCGGAGGAGGGGGGAAGCCGAATGCGAGAGCGGGGAGGGAGTTTGTGCGACGGAGTTTGGTGGCGAAGAGGGTTTCTGTGTGCGGGTTTAGTAGGATCCGTCAAGAGGGAGGGAAGGGGAAGGGGGAGAAGGGGAGGGACGAACCTCGGGGCATGGGGTCGTCAGGGCGGGGTTTTCGAGTGGCGAGGGCGGAGGCTCGGCCCAGGAGGAGGGTGAGAGGTTGTTTCATAGTGGTGGAGGTGGTCGCGGGGTAAGAAGCGAAGACGATTGATTCCTCGCCTTGAAATAACAAGTCAGCAAGACGCACTCTTGTCGCGTGCTCAAACTCACCTCCCACATCCAGTTTGACTCCCATTCCCTCCCTCCCCTCCTCACAAAACATCTTTTCAAACCACTCCACCGTCTGAGGACATCGTGGGTCGATATAAACCCTAACATCCGTCGGCGTCTCAACCCTTACTCCCTCCCCCGTTCCCTCACGCAGCACCACCACCTGCTCGCGTGCTCGCAGATCCCGCCCTTTCATCATCTCGATTCCTAGACACATGTCGGCGCCGGAGGAGGCGGGGGAGAAGGGGTCGTCGAAGGGTGATGGCTGAGCTGTGATCTGCTGAGCTGAGATCAGGTGGACTGCGAAGAGGTGCGCAACGATGGCGATTCCTGTGCGTGTTCGTGCAGAGTTAGTTTGGAGCTGGAGCGGGGAAGAGAGCGCGATGGACCATGGAGAGCCTTGTTGTCGGCCGTCACAATCTTGCCTCGCCATAACAACCGACAGCCCGCTGCGCCCGAAGCGAGCGGGGGAGCAGAGGGTTTTCCGGAGCAGAGGAGGCTGGATGGACGGGCGCTGGAGGTGGGGAGGACGCGAGAGGCGACGCGTTTGGTTGGCGCGTGAGGGGAGGGGGAGGTGGGTCGTGTGGTGCGAGGAGGAGAGTTGGGCGGGGGGAGAGTCGAGGTGGATGCGACTGGGACTTCCTGCTCAGGTTCCATCCTTTGATTCGATAGCGAGATGGAAGGAGGAGGAGAGCGCGACGCCGAAGGAGGAAGCCCGAGCTCAGAGCTCAGATCTCAAAGCCGACTTGGGCTTGGAGCAGAGCCTCCTCTTCTTCCACCGACTCTCCTCGACAATGTCAACCGCGTTCTTTCACCCCGACAGAGCAGCAGGAGTAGAAGCTTCCACCAGCCACCACACCGGAGAGGACTCGGCGCGAGGAAGAGGAGGAAGAGGGAGAGGAGGACCAAGAGGGAGAGGAAGGGGAGCTACCGGCGTCGCACAGGGTTTCCCAGGGTCTATCCCAACCGGTTCGTCCGCGCTTACAATTCCAGGGAACGAGAGGCGCTAGCTGACCAGGTCCGGCGCACAGGATTCATCTCGAAACTCAAGTCCCAGCTCAGGCAAACGAAGAGGCTGCTCACGAGGGTACGCCCTCCCTCCTACCTCTCTTACAGCAGCTAACGAACCCACCAGGACGACCTAACTCCCGACGTGCGAATCACTACCGAGCGTCGCCTCAAGACTCTCGAAGTCGAGCTAGAAAAGGCGACCGAAGACACCGTCTCTCGAGAGCTGGAACAGAAGATGGCATCTCGCTACCGTGGTATCCGATTCTTCGGTGCGTCCCTCCCTTCTCCCCCATGCACCTAGCTGACGACCGAACAATCAGAACGCCAGAAGGTCCTTCGCAAGATCAAGCAGACCAAAAAAGGCCTCCTCGCCTCCCCCGACGACCCGACCCTCGTTCAAACCCTCTTCGACTCCCGCATAGACCTCTACTACATCCTCGTCCGTCCTCCCCCCTCCCCTCCTTCCCCACTGACCCCCCGCGCGCAGAAATACCCCAAAACAGAAAAGTACATCGCCCTCTTCCCCGAAGGCACCTACGTCCCTCACCTCCCCCTCCCCAACTCCTCCACCGGCGCGGCGACGACGCGCGCTACGATGCGAGAGGTATTGAGGAAGAGGATGGAGAGAGGAGAGTTGGAGATGGAGGCTGAGGGAGGAGATTTGGGGATTGAGGGGGAGGAGGATGTGGGGAGTGGACCGGCGGGAGAGGGGGGGAGTGCGAAGAGGGGGCTTGAGGAGAAGGAGGTGGAGGTGGAGAGGCCTGCGAAGAAGGTTAAGATGGTCGCGTCGGTGGAGGTGAAGGAGGTGCCGGTTGTTGAGGAGGAGATGGTGGAGGAGGTCAAGGAGTACGTTCGCGATTTTGGCTGGGTGGAGGCTTCGCTGACGAAGTTTGCAGAGCTGCGATTGAGGAGAAGGAGGTGCGAGGAGTCCGGCAGTCGAAGAAGGACAAGAAGGATCTCAAGGACCAAAAGCGCAAGGCGAAGAAGGGGGACACCGCGCCTGCGCCCGTCGTCGAAGCTGCACCCATCACAGTCGAGGAACCCACGCCGATGGACGTCGAGGAATCGTGCGTCCTTCCTCATCGCCACTCGGTGCGCTCGCTGACGATTCTGTGCCACAGAGCCCCGCCTGGCGAGACGGACGAAGCCCGTGGAGTTCGTTTGTCGAAGAAGGCGAAGAAGGACCTCAAGGATAAGAAACGCAAGGAGAAGAAGGACGCCGAGGCGGCTGCGAAGGCTGGGAACGTCCCTGCGAAGTCGGCGCCGCCGAAGGCTGGGGCGAACGGGAAGGAGGCCCCGGTGATGGCAAAAGCGGATCACTGGGTTGAGCAGGATGACTTCTTTGCGTAAGCGTAATTAGAGGCGGTTGAGACGAGCGTTCGGCTCGCTGGGAGAGGTCTACTCGCTCTTCCGCTCCCATTCAGACCTTCTGCTTCGAACGTTCGCAACTCTCTTGGTCCTGCACAATGTAACACCTATATTATAGCAACAGTTTGCGAGCCCAAGCTCCCTT
Organism: Glaciozyma antarctica PI12; assembly: GCA_002917775.1. Classification (NCBI taxonomy): domain Eukaryota; kingdom Fungi; phylum Basidiomycota; class Microbotryomycetes; order Kriegeriales; family Camptobasidiaceae; genus Glaciozyma; species Glaciozyma antarctica. The sequence goes on from KZ627161.1 coordinate 1,907,614, forward strand.
AATACGAGCTAACGTCCTTGACCCTCCACCTCGCCACCACACCTCTCCACCAGCTTCTGCCCCCCTCCTCCTCTCGCGGCGCCCTCCTCACCCTCTCCTCCCCACCCACACTATCCTCACTATCTTCCTCACTCGCATCGTCCTCCCAATCCTCTTCCAACCTCTCCCCTCCATCTCCCACAAACCCCGCCCTCCGTTCCCCAGCCTCCACCTCCCCCTCCCCCGTCTCTCCTCTCCGCTCCTCCCTCTCCCTCCTCCAGCGCATCATCAGCGCTCGAATCCCCCAGCCTCGTCTCACGTCGTCCGGAAGACCGGGCGGGAGGGCAGCGCGCGCTACGGCCGCTTCGTCGTGGGCTGAACGGAGGCGGAAGAAGAAGGTGGAGACGAGGAGGACGACGGGGGAGAACATGTGGGTAGGGGGGACGGGCGTCGAGCCTGACGAGACGGATTCGGTGATCGTTCCTCGAGTCGCTGGCCTCCGAATCTCCTGCAGTTCGATCTCCTCCGGCGCGCCGTTCTCCCTCTCCGTATTCCTCCTTCTCAATGCCGAAGGATTCCCACTCCTAGCACTCCCAACCGCACTCTCCACCTCGGTCCTCTCGCGCTCCTCCCGCCGTTCCCGCTTCGCAGCCTTCCCTTCGGCCCTCCTCTTCTTCTTCGCATTCTTCTTCTCCACCTCCTCCGCTTCGCCCGTCCACATCCCCGCGCCGACCCACCACCAGAACCCGACCCAGCTCTGCCAAAGGAGGATACAGCTGACGAGGCCAGGAAGCCACTTCATCCTCTCCTCGACGACTTCGAGGAAATTGACGACCGTCCCCGTCACGCCTAGGAAGAGGGACAAGATCCCAAAAGTCGCTGTTCCGCCGTCGGTTCGCCAGGCCCGAGAACGGTTGAGGGTGAGGCCCCAGATGAAGAGGGCAAGAGTGTAGAGGAGCGTGAGGGCGCTGTTGGCGGTCGTGCGAATCGCGTCACTCAAATCGACGACTGTGTCGCTCGAGGCTAGGTCGGTGAAGGAAAGGAAGGCGGCGGCGACGGCTAGAGGACCTGTGAGAGGCGTTAGGGAGTGTGAGGAGGGGAGAGGGGAGGACGGACCGAGGAGACCCATGATTAGGCGAGTTTCGAGGTCCGAGGGGAAGAGCATGGTGAGGAATTGGATGTGGGTTGCGTGGACGCTGAAGGTGACGAGAGCTTGGAGGAAGAGCCACCCTCCGAGAGGACCTTCCCCCCACGACTCTGGCGGGATGTTGACTTCGACTGTGGTGGGGATCAGCTAGCTGCTCAGAACGCCCCAAAGAGGGAGGACAACGCACTAAAGTCGAACATGTAGGGCCACACTCGCGGTCGCGCGATGAGGGTCGACATGAGAACGTGCAGCTGTCCTGCCGTGTTTCCGAGAGAGAGGACGACGGCGGTTGTCTGCAGAGCCTGATTAGCTCCTCGTGTCAATCCCTTTGGCAACAGCGCACGCACTTGGAAGGCGTAGTTGAGCTTGGAGAGGGGGAGGTGATAGCGAATCGTGAAGAGGAGGTGGATTAGAAGGACGATAAGGAGAGTCACGGTGATTCCCAGGATCAGGACCTGGATAGGCATGGCGTAGGTAAAGGCTGGGAGCGCCTCTGCGCGCAGAAAAGAGAGTGTCAGCCCTGGCCTTCCTCCACCAGCGGACCGAGGTGGGATCATGCGTCGACGCGAAGACTCACCCAGGTAGGGATCGGTGGTGCTGCTCCCGAGCGTCGGAGATAGAATCTCGCTGACATTGGTGATGAGCTCGATCCTGCAGCAAGTCAGCTGTCATCTTGATGCCAGGAACAACACGAGAAGGGCAGTGGGCGCACTGGGAGTCAAGAACCGTCGAACCGGGGGCCATCGAGAGCGCCTTCTGCGGGCTAGGAAAGCTGCCTTGACTGGGACAGAATGGCGGGCCTGAGTTCTGCTGTCGAGTGAGGTGGAGGAGGGAGAAAGTCTCTGGTGGCGCCCTCCTCTCGAGACTCGAAAGCCGTGGATCAGGAGGGGCACTCTCTTCGCTCTTCACCACGCCCGCTCACACTTCCTAATCAACCAAAGTTCGTGGTGCTCCGCTAATAGCAGCACGTGGTGCTCCAACGTACGGCGACGCGTTGCGTTCAGGTGAGCCCAAGCACTGCCCGAGCTCCGGCGTCGAATGATGGAGGTGGCGCACGGTACCTCACTGGCCAGGTTCCGAGAGTGGCAGGGCAGGAGCCTGGAGGCGTCTGATGGGTGCTCCGGCGAGACTCAACGCGCGAGGTGCACGCACTCGTACCACACCACGAGCTCGTTGTGTACAGCAAGCTGACTTCCTCCTCTCGCAGCAGCTCTCGATGGCGACCGACGCCAGCCCTCCACAGTACAACCTGCTCAGCCTTCCCAGAGAGCTCTCCACTATCCTCCTCAACCTCACTCCTCTGCAAAACGCTGTCTCTTTCCAACTCGGCGCACTCGGATATGGTGCCGCGTCTCTTGAAGGAGACGTACAGGTGAGCTGGCTGCTTCCATTCGCAGGGGTTAGGAGCTAAGGGAAAGAACGGTGTACCTACAGATCAAATTCGAAGGCGAGGGGTCACGACCGGCGTTCTCCAAGCTCGAAGTGGTGTTCCGAGGGGTGGAGCGGAGGGACGGCGCAGAGGAGATCGAGCTGGTGGAGCAGCGGAAGGTACTCTGGGGAGTTGGAGCTGCAGGGAGCTCCTCGCTCACAGAAGGCGACGGCAGCGGCGACTTTCCTCCCTCCTCGACTCGCTTCAAGCTCGACCTCACTCCCGACCTCCCTCACTGCATCCACCTTCCCTCCTCGTCCCTCGAATACACCCTCTCCGCCATCCTTTCCTACGCCGAGTCTTCCCATCTTCCTTTCACCAAATCCGCTCCAATCCATCTTGTACGAACCTCAGCGCCTGGCTCGTCCCTCCTCGCCGGAAGTCCCGTCGCAGCGTCCGCGGATCCCCCACCAAGCACAGCACCGCAGACGCTTTCGCTCGCAGAACCTGTCTCGCTGAGTGTTCGACTATCGAGGACGGTCTTCAGGAGATCAGAGCCTATCGAATTGCTCTGCCGGGTCGAGGTCCCAACTGCGAAGGTGGTCCACGAGGTTGAGGTTGAGGTTGAGGACTGTCAGTGCGGAGCTTGTACGGAAAGTACTGGTGGAAAGCGTGGATGTGGAGGATGAGCCGCTGGTCACGGAGATTGGGGAGGAGACTTTGAGGGAGAACGGCAAGCGCGCTGAGGTCGTTTCGAATGGAAACGAGGTCGAGGAGATCGCTCTTCCGCCATTACCGCAATCTCCAGCGCATCTCACCGTCCTCGCAAGGTCCGGCAAGTCCTGTCGCTTTTCTCCTACTCGTCCAGTCGTCATTCGACTGCTCCTTCACCCTCCTGCGGTCATCTCCTGCGAATCCATCACTCAAGTGCGTCCGAATACCTCTCCCTCATTGCTCCCTCTAATCACTTCTCCACAGTCTACCATCCTCCACCAAATCTCCTTCGAACTTCGCGTCACCGTCGGCCTCTTCTCCCAGTCCACGTCCTCCCGCCACGACTGCATCCTCTCTCGCACCATCTTCATCGTCCCCGACTCTCCTTCCACCCGCACCGACAAGCAGCGCGTGGTCGAAACCGATGCAGAGACGCCCCCGCACTGGATGCCAGACGACGGCCCGGTTCCAGCTTACCACGAGTCGGTAGCGTCGAACGGGGAAGCCTCTGGGAGCTGGGGCGGTGGCGAGTCCTCGACGTCGTTTTGGTCCGGGATCTGGGATGCGGAAGACGAGCAAGAGGGGTACGACGGAGATACGACGGGTACCTTTCGGCTACGAGGAGCTTTCGGCGTCGCTTTCGACACGCGCTCCCCCGCCAACAATCGACGAGGACGTCTCCCCGCCTTCAGCGACCGAGGATCTTCCACCCTCCCTCGATGCCCCTTTTGCACGACCCGACGACTCTCCTCCCACTTTCTCTCCTCCAAACCCCTTCCCCATCGACCTCGCCGCCGAATCCACCCCTTCCCACCCCACCACTCCAGAACCTTTCCTCCTCGACCTCTCCTCCCTTGTCCTCTCCTCCTCCATCCACTCCTCCTCCTCCTCAAGCTCTCCACCTTCCTCCCCACCCTCTCCGACCTTTGTGATACCCGGCCTCGAACTCCCACCGAGCGAGGAGGGGCTCCCACCGCCGTACGGAGGGACTTCCCCCGTCGTGGTGGTAGGGACCGCGAATGGACCTCCACCTTATACGAGTCATAGCACGGGAGATCTGGTGGGGTTGACGAGGGAGGGAGTGCTGGAGATGTTGAGAAGTTGAAGAGGGGTAGCGAGGTTGGGATCGGCGAGGGGATTTTGTTGGAACGACTTGCGGTGCTGTAGAATCAGGTGGGCCTGCGCGTGGTTGCGATCTGTAGCGCTGGTTCGTGCGTGCTTCTTTCAAGTCGTGTGCTGGCTTCGCCGTTTGAAGGGTCGCAGCGACGTCGGGGTGCGATGCGGTACCTCTCAGCACGCCGATGTTTCCTGTACTGCTTCGCAGTCTACGAACCGGTTGAAGCGAGCGAGAAAGGAACTGCTCGAAGGGGGCAGACGCGCGACGACAAATCCATTGCGCTAGCGAAGGGAACTCTGACCGTCTTAACATCGCTCTGCCCCCCGGCTCCCTCCTCCTTCAGCTCTACCAGCTATCCTTTGCGACCATTCCTTCACCGTGCCCGCGACGAACTTGCTGACATCTCATTTCCGCAATCTCACCCGCCGCCGTTACGCGGCAAGTGGCTTCCCTCCTCGCACGTCCGCGCCACGCTTCAACTCGCTGGGTACCAGTCCTCGAAAGCTTGGCAAGCTCGCTCTAGGAGTACCCTGGATCTCAATAGGAACAGACTTACGAACCTTACTTCGTAGGAGATGCGTTTGATAGGACCTCGCTCTCCTCGCTCAGCACGTCGTTCGTCTACAGCTTCGCTTTGCGCTCGCCTGCAAAGTCGCTTGCATTGCTGTATAGGAGATCAACAGGTTCCAGTGAAAGCAGGAGAGATGCATCCGTCCGTCCGGAGAGTCGCGAGAGGAGCGAAGCTAGAGGCGCCGAAAAGTACTTGCGGCGGGCGAACCGCGACACGTCGTCCGTTCGCAAAGCTCACTAGTTGTTCTCTCTCCCTAAAAGCGGCTGCGGGCATGGCGATGCGGATGATACCATTCGAGTGCGCTACGGAACACACGCCAGGGAGGGACTACAAGCGTATATCAAAGTCAGATGAGGGTGCGGTAAACAAGGCGACGATGGTGGAGAGGGCAAGGAGGGGGAGGAGGGTAATGCAGAAAAACTGTAAGCAAGCGACGGACGAAAGAAGAAAAAGCCAAAGCAACGAAAAAGATACCGGAGCGACCGAAGCTCCCCCCATCCCCCAAAACTCCCTCCCCCCTCATTGATGGTACTCGGCCTTCGTACCCTGAGGCTGCCACGACTGGCATTCCGCACCCCACCACTGTCCCTGCTGGTCCACCGACCCAGTCTTGACATGCCCACCCCCCGTGCGCATCACCAACCTCTCGCTCCCCTCCTGCTCGTACCTCCTCGCGCTCGACGATCCAGGCCTCTGAATCTCTCCCAGCGGTCCTTCGCCCACCTCGTGATGCTCCTGCTCCACCGGATCTCCTCGCACCGATCCCGTCGACTGGCGAGGCTCGTACGAGTAGCTCGAACCTCGCGGCAAGGGAGGCGTCGAGATGGCGTAGTTGGGGTACGCGGGCTGGCTGAGGACTTGGTACTCGTATCCTGGTGCTGGGTTGGAGCGAATGCTGGCGAAGGACGACGCGCTCGAGTTGTGCGAGTGGTGAGCGTAGGCGGGGCGGGACGAGGAGCCTTGTTGTTGTTGCGCGGATAGGGGGGTGGGGCCGGAGAACTGGCTCGAGGTGGTGTACGATTGAGAGTGTTCGATTGGAGGAGTGTTGAGCCCAGGAGCCAAACGAGGGCGATTCCTGGCCTGGCATCGAGGCGTGGCGACCTTGGGGTGGCGGAGGCTGGTAGGCGAAGACGTTCGACGAATTGGAAGGAGAGACGCCTTGATCGGCGGGGAGAGGGTACGAGTGGCGAGGCTGGTAATAGTCGGAGGGGCCCGAGGGCTGCTCCGCGTACGCCGCTCGAGAGATCACCATCGCCTGCTGAGCCGCCTGGCTCCATTGTCCCGTCGGCGCCGAGGTGCTCAAGAGCGGTGAAGCCGTTGCACTTTTGCAGTTGTAGTACGAGTTGTCGGGTTGGTTCTGAACGAAGGAGGAGGGGTCGGGCGACTGCTGGAGGGACTGGTGGGTGGGGAAGGGGTACGCGGGGAAGGTCGTGATGTTGGGAGAGCCGCGACTGTTGTAGGGATCGAAGCGATTGACAGAGCGAAAGTTGGAGGCGGATTGGCCACGAGGAGATCCAGGGATGGAGTCGCGGTGCGCGTTGTTGCCGACGGGAAGGGAGAGAGGTGGAAGGCGAGGGGAGGAGGAGCGACGTTTCGCATAGTCGGAGGAGTCCGTTCTTGAGCGATTCTGCAACACGGGAGTAGCGCGTTAGCTTGGGCAATCTCTCGAGGCAGCGAGCTAAGACTCACCCCGCTCGCATCTCCAGACGCAGACCTCATCATCGGAGAGGGAGGCGTGTCCGCCTCGCTCTTGAAGCGCAGCTCGCCATCGGCTCCCATCTCGACAACAGGCGGTACGCGGAAGAAGGCGGGAGAGAGGAAGACGGAGGAGATCTCGAAAGACACGAGTTCGGCGTGAGAGGAGGGGGTCCTGAGGCGGCCTGACGTGACGTCCTCGATCTTGTAATAGCCGACGAGGTGCTGGCCCGCGAGGGAGATGGTCTTCTTGACGAGTCCATCGGAACGGAAGCGGTACGTCGAGGTGAGACTGCCGACGAGCTGGCGTTCGCGCGTCCGGTCGAGAGGGTTGGGTCCCGAAGCGCTGGCGATCACCTCGCCGTTGCTATCCCTCCGCAGCGTGTTGGGAAGAGGCGTCCTCTTGATCACTGGTCCCTCGGCGGCCGCGTCCTCGAGCGACTCCTTCTCCACCAGAGACCCGACGCCGCGCCCATCCTCCCCCTCTGCGCCGCTCCCCCCGGTCTTCTTGTCGAGTTCGCGGTAGACGAGGAAGTTGCCGAGGGTACGGGAAGGGCTCCAGGAGAGTCCGTCTGTCCAGCGCTTGATCCCCGTCTCCTCCTCGTCGAACACGAAAACCGCGCCCGACACAACAAGCGCGCGTTTTTCAAACTCTTGCAGGCGCCGCGAGATCTTGGGAAGAGCGCCGCGCCGGCAGCCTTCGAAGATGAGGAGGGCGTCCAGAGTCGACTCGACGAAGCCGTTGAAGGCTGGTTCTGCCATGCCGGAGGGAGGGTGGGGGGGGGGGGGGGAGGTGGAGTGGTGAAGGATCTGCAACGCCGCCCCAACCCAGTCAGCTTTCATGTCCCCTGAGCCCTGCTCCACCACACTACGCTGCGCTGTCCCTCGCGGATGAGGACTCACCTGCTTGAACGACTAGATCGCCTGGAACGGAGACCGCCGCGCTTGTTCTCTGCTGAAAGGCGAGGCGAGGAGGAGCAGGGTCCTTGCTTGGCGATAGGCTGAGGTCTGTGGACCTGGTGGAGTGCGGCACAAGACTGTGTTGGCGGTAGACTGTGTTGGCGGTAGGCAGAAGGGACGACGCTGTCCTTGGGCCCAGTTTCAGGCAAACTCAAAATCCCGTGGCGCCGACAATTAGCGTACTTTCTCGGAGGATCTTCTGGACTGCGGTTACACTCTCTTCCCAGCCTTCTCGTCGGCCTCAACACCGACAAACACGCACGGAGGCCGAATCGAAAGAAGTCGAGGCGGCGCTCGCTCCCTCCGCAACGACCGTGCGGAATGCACTACTTTCTCGCTCCGTTCTCTTATACGAACGTTCTCGCTCCTCGCTCAGTCATGATACACGCAGTATACACGCCCAGGTCTTTGATTGCAAAGACCCTCTTCCTTCGCTAGCACGCCCTCGCTGACGTGCGCGTTCTCGCTCCCGTCTGGATCCCGCTTGGTTTCCTTCCCAGGAACACGTTGAGGACCACAGGCTCACAACAGCTCACAGGGAGTCACCAGGTGACCAGATCTTTTCCCCTTGTCCCAACGCGGCTTCCATCGCCCTTCTCGACTTCGGAACCCTTCTTTCAGTGTCTCACTTGAGTCGCGTGTCGCTTCTGGAAGGACCGCCGGCGTCCGAAATAGGTGAGCGATGCGAACGAAAGCCAGGAGAAGCACACGGCAGCAAGGTCACGACTGAAGGAGAACACAGCGAGGCTTGAGGTAGATACTCAGCGAGTACTCATTGAGCTTGCACCGAGATCTCAGATCTGGCAAGTCCAAGGAGCTCGAAGCCCATCTCGTCGCCGAATTAACGCCTTCTCGGCAGAAAAGAAGTTTCTCGCGCAACTGCCGGCCTGGCATCCAGCACCTGGCATCCGGCATCCAAGCCTCTTACCTACTCTCCCCTCCTGGCTAGAGCAGCGGTCCCGCCAGCTCTGCCGACCTCTCAAACTACCTGGGACACCCTCGCCTTGCCCCGCCCCTTCACCGAGTGCCCTCTCAAGCCTCCCAGGTCTCCCCAGATCCCCGCCGTCACCTCTCTTTTGGCGGTTGAAGGAACCAGCGCGCAGGCAAAGCGTCACTTCATACTTAGAATCCACGGTGAGTGTTCTGGGGAGGGGAGGAAAGGTGTGGTGCAGGAGGGAGCGGACTGGGATTATCAACGCCACACCGGAGGGATCGCGCTGTCTGTCCAGCTCGGCCGAATCCAGCTCATGTTGCAGCCGAGGATGCATATTCAGAGCTACCGGCCTTCCTATCTGAAGAGAGCTAACGAGCTGCCGCAACTGCAGGACCGCTCTCGCCAACCCTCCTCCCTGTCTCACCCCGCGCCGCCCTTCCTCCTTTGCGCAACTCTCCCGGTGGACCTCTTCAGCCTGCACTTTACTGCCGCCGCCGAGTAGCAACCCTTGGAGGCTGGACCCACTGGAGATCAAGGGAGCTGCTCGGGAGGTGGAGGAACGCCCACAGCCATCCGACTCTCTCCTGGATCTTGTGTAGCGCGCAGAAGGAAGGTGTATTGACAGGCCGTGAAGCTGATCAAGAAAGGGGAGGTGGGAGAGCAGAGTAGGGTCGCTGTGCGCTCTGGCGCATCAAGGCTCCCGCTTGCTGTTGGCACCTCACCAGCTCGAGTCGCTGCTGTTGTTCTTGCGCTCTGCTGTAGAGATAACTGGAATACGTTATATCGAGCAGCCTCCTTCCTACACCTCCAGCCAGGCACGAAGGCTCTGTGTGTCCTTGTAGCCCTGTGGATGTCGGATGCCAGGTGCTGGATGCCAGGCCGGCAGTTGCACGAAAAACCTCCGTCCTCCTTCTCGGCCGTCCCATCCGCCGGGGGTGCTTCTCCTATTTCCCCACGGACACCTCCGTCTTTGTCTTCCGCCGAATCGCGTACTATCGCGCCCCGATGGGATTCTTTTCAACCTCGCTGGCCCCAGCGAATCGGCACTAGTACGGAGCAGGGCTAGGCGAACAAAAGCGCAGAGGGACAGAGACAAGGACTGGTACCGGTTGGGTCGTTGCTGGATTCGGATACAATGGCGAAGGGACGAGGGGAGGGAGCGAGGGCGGGAGAGAGTCGACCTTGCGATTCGCAACAAGCGACCGGAATGGTCGAATCATAGCTTATCAGGACGGTCTGGCCTCGGTACCGCCAGCGTTGCCAATAGGAGAAGCGAGCGCGGATGCCGTCGAGGGAACAAGGAATATCGAGCGACAAGGAACAGCGAAGCCGCCCAAAGCGGCGTTCCCTCCAGCGTAGCAGCGACGAAGACTGAGCGCCCCTCTCGAGTAAAGCGACCCCGCTTCGACGGCAGATAAGCAGGAAGTGAGCTACGAGTGTCTCACTTTCCGAGCCGACTCGGCAGGCGACTCGGAGGAGAGCAGCGTCGTGAGTGTCGCAAGCCCTTGTAGCGAGCCTCAGCCTTCCTGCAGCTGACCGCGTCTCCCTTCCCCACGCGGCTTTAATAGGGAGGGCAGGTGCTGTCAAGATCGCCTGTCGAGATTGCGCTGCATCGCAGCTGGTCCCCAGACGATCCCGCTGATCTTGCGAAGAGTTCAGACCAACCAGCTGCACCGTGAAAGCTCTGCGCCTGGAGTGAAACGCGAGGCGTGGGTCGTCACAAGAGGGCGTGCGTCGTCACGAGAAGGAGCAGTGGTGTCGTGGAGTGGAAGAGCAGATCGAGCGAGGAGATCCACGAGCAGGTCGTTGAGGTCGAAGGCGAAGAGGACTCGGAGTTGCTCCCTCCCTTACTCCTCGAGTCCCTTCTCCCCCTTCTCCCGACCGAACGTCTCCTCCCAGCAGGCACATCAACAGTCCTTGCAAGTCGCACCATCCGCCCCCCCTTCAAACGCCTCGCAATTTCCCCCTCTCTTCGACCCACGCCCTCATCCTCCCCTCCTCCCCACGCCCTTTAGCCGCGGCGTCAAAGAAGACTTGCGAAGGATCCACCGTTTGTGGAAGGAGGAAGGAGGTTTCGTAGGGGCCGGGAGTGGGGATGCTGATGGGAGGGTGTGGGGGAGGGTAGAAAGAGGTGAGGGTGGCGTAGGACAGGGAATTGAGTAATGGGTAGGCTGAGATGCTGAGTGGGGGATGGGAAGGCTGAGGAAAGGCGTAGGAGGGATCGGGGTAGGGCGCGTGGAAGCTCGAGGCGAAGCTGAGGTCAAAGCCTGGGAGAAGCTGGGATGGGAGAAGGGAAGGGGACGAAGGTGTTGGAGAGGCGGTGCCAGGGGAGGTCCAGTCGAGTGGGGGGAGGTCGGGGGAGAGGGAGAGGTGCGGGGAGGGTGTCGGAGTAGGAAGGAGGAGAGCTACGACGACGGGGAGTTAGTGAATCCAGCTTGCCGTATCGTGAAGGAGGTGGACGAACCTGCTCGCTGCGTCGTCGCCTTCGCAAGGACGCCTCCTCGCTGCTTCGCCGGCTTCCTCGACTCGTAAGTGTTCACCAGCTCCCTCCGCCGAGCATTACTGCAATCGCATTCCTTCCCCAAATGCTTTGCGCTTCTCACGCAAGCCGCACAGGGGACTCCTTCGTCGCATCTGACCTTCCTCGCCTGGAGAGACCGCACGTTAGCTCCCCGTCGCTCCCTCAAAGGGCTTCGTACCTTGCAAGCTCGACAAGAGGTGCCCTTCTTCATCGCACTCAGGACGTGCGGCTTGGACGTCGTCTTGGCCATCGTAGCTCGATCTTGTGAGGGAGGGCAGGGTGGGGTGCGAAGCTTGGGAAGCGGACACGGTCGAGGTCTCTGCAAGGGAGGAGGTGAGAAGGAAACCTACGAGTACAGGAGTACCTAAACGTGCCGAGGACGTTATTACCGCGTCGTACTGTTCGTCGACTGTCGAGCCGCGACGAGGTGTCACGAAACCGGACGAGTTGGCCCGAGTGACTGAGGCGGAGTTATACTATCTCCTCTGCTCCTCAGACTGCTCGGCGCTCTCCTCCTGGTAAACAGCTGGCACAAGGAGTCGTCTGACTTGTCTCTGCATCACTGAACGAAAACTGTAAAGAGAATCGCTTGCAGCGCCATTTTGTCCCTCCTCCCTCCTTCCGCTCTCCGAAGTCCGATAATCGAGACGCTGAGATCCTCTACTTGGGTCCCGCAATCCACTCCTTGACCTACGACGGAAGAACGTCAGTGAGAGCTCTTGGAGAAAGAAGCGAGAGGGAACGCACGACATCAGCGAACGAGACCATGCAGACCTGTAACGCCAGACACGTCAGCTTTCCGCTGCTCACGACGCTGTTAGAGAACAACGTACAGTCTGCCAGATTCCGAGTCCGATACGGGGAGTTACTCCACGGTAGAGTCCCTTGATACCGTTCTCCTTGTAGATGTAACCGAGCGTGTTAAAGACGGTGAGCTTGGCAGGTCGGTTGGCGCTCTCAGTCTTGGCCATCGACTGCATCTGCATTCCCCCATTCACGTCAGCGTTGTTCGTCACTAGCAAATGCACAAGTCCGCAGTAGAAACGAGAAAAGGCAAACGTACCTCGACGCGAACGACCTCGATAGGCTGGTTCCAGCATCCGAGAGCTCCTCCAATCGTACTGGCGGCGATGCGATCCATCGCACCGAGCTTCTCGCCCTCGGCGACTCCACGCGCTTTCCGGATAGACTGCTCGGCGAGACGGGCGAATCCCATGCTGTAGCGTTGCCCAGCAGTTAGCGTGCGTTCTTGCAGGTAAGGTAGACGAAGGAAGAACGCACCGAGATCCCCAGTTGGTGCATTGACGAACCGCGACGGCGTTGACTCCCTTGTTGATGCCAGCGAGTCCCTCCTTCTTGTACATGTCGCCGAAGAGCTTCCAGCTGCGCGCAAGGGACAGAGGTCAGCTCATAATCCATGACGTGCGCTTCCAGCAGGCGAACTCACGTCGAGGGAGGCTTGACTCCAGCAGACGCGATCTTGGTGCGCGTAATCTCAGCCGTCTTCATGCACGTCGTGAATCCTGCGCGATAACCCCATCAGCTTCTCTCCTCTCCTGAGAAAGCACGAGACTCACCCATGGTAGCGTACGCCTGCGCGATACCACCTCCCATCCCACCGAGTAGACCTCCCAGAGCCGGGGAGACTCCCATTGACGCAGTGGCCGTCTCAATCTCCGCCGCCGTGAAGAGGAGAACAGCGCCCTTGGTCGAAGCCTCGATCCAAGCCCAGGGGATCAAACCCTGGTAGACTTTTTGAGGGGGGAGAAGAAGAAAGAGTCAGAACCCGGGGAAGGACGAGGAGCCCCCTCAGCTTGAGAGAGGAGCACGTACAGCCGTAGATTCCTCCACGAGCCCAGACCTTCTTGAGCGCGACGGCCATAGGGTCGTTACGCTGAGAAGCCATCTGCGTCTTGATGACCTCGAACGGCTGTCCCAACGTCGTGACCTGAGACGCTCGTGTCAGGTCCTCCCTCTCCCGACGAGCAAGCCGGCCTCGAGGCCGAGTACGCACCTCGAACATGTTCATCGTAGCTCCTACAGCGATGTTGGACCAGTTGATCCGCTTGCCACCCTTCGTACCGGCGTCCATGGCGACCATGTTGAGCTGAGAGGTTGAGGTTGAGGTGAGGTTGGGCTGGGGGGAAGCGGCGGGAACGACGGTGGACCGGCGTGTAAGGGAAGGAGGAGGAGGAGGAGGAGGAGGAGGGTGGAGATGGAGCTGGGGAGAGAAGAGTGAGGAGAAGATAAGAACAAGGCGAAGAAAGAACCTTTGGGGGAGACCGGAGAAGAGGAACCAACGCCAGCAGCGTCGTGCGCCCAGCTTGACCTCCTTCGCTTCGCCTGAGCTGACAAGGGACTACCAAGGAGCTAGTCGACCTTACAGATCAGTCCTACCAGCTACCGACTTGCAGAGGCGCGACAAGACCAGCCTCTCTTCGCCGCGGCTCAACCGGAGCACACTTGAGCTAGCGGTTGGGTCAACAGGGCCCTTATCCAGAGGAACTGATCTACGAGATGCTTGCAGAGCTTTCCCTGCTTAGTAACTTAACAGCGGCGCCCTCTCGTAGTCGACCTCGTCCGGAAGCGGTGGACGCGACGGAAGGCAGGGGGCTTGGTTGGGTGCTCGAGGGGAGACGTGAGCTGAGCAGCTCTCGAGCTGGGAGCAAAGCAGAGTTCGCGTAGTTGGTCTCGCCGAGCCTGGGAGGTCTGCAGGGGAGAAAGGAGCTGACCCTACCAGGCTGTTGTCTCGTCGAGGTTGCGTCGCAGGCTGCGAGTTGGAGCTGGTCGGAGAGCTCCTTGCGGACTTGAACCTGCACCCAAAAGCCCCGTAGTGTGCTGTAATCAATACTGTTGCAGTCTTCCTCGCGAACGCGGCGTGTTTGCTGGAGGGCTGCGCGCTCTTGCAGTAAGTGCGAAGCGAGCGAGGGAGTTCTTTCTCAACTCGCTGTCCACGCCGCGAAGGCGCCAACCTTGCGCAATTTTGGGATACAGCTACACTCTCTTAGCCAGTCCAACGAACGTAAAAGATCCAGAGAGAGCCTGAGAGAACTCGCTGCTCAAGCGGAGCGCTCAAGGAGAATGCGCAGTAGGTACTCCGCTCTTGACTCCGACCAACTCGCTCCGCTCTACAAATCTGCTCCATCTGCTCCCCCGCTTCCCAGCCCTCCGGCGACCTCTCGTGCGTCTACGCCTCCGCCCTACGAACGCCCCATTCCCACCGCCGAGCTCCAAGTTCCTCCGAGTCCGAACGATGGCGACGACGACGACGCCGCACCTGAACCGCCTCGCCCAATCCAAGTCCCCCTACCTCCTCCAGCACGCTACCAACCCCGTCGACTGGTACGAGTGGGGCGAGGAAGCGTTCGCCAAAGCACGCGAGGAGGATAAGCCCATCTTCCTCAGCGTCGGCTACTCGGCTTGTCACTGGTGTCACGTCCTTGCGCACGAGTCGTTTGAGAATGAGGAGATTGGGAGGTACTTGAGCGACAACTTTGTTTGTGTCAAGGTAGATAGGGAAGAGCGCCCCGACGTCGATAGGTGCCAAGTCTTTGCTGCTGGCTCGGCCTGGATCGCTGCTGATCTTCCTGCTCGCAGGTTGTACATGACCTTCATCCAAGCGACCGTTGGACGTGGGGGCTGGCCGATGTCCGTTTGTTCGTCGCATCTTCCCTCCAGAGATAATTCCGAGCTAACCTCTGAGCGTGGCAGTCCTCACTCCCTCCCTCCACCCCTTCTTCGGCGGCACCTACTTCCCTCCAGACAAGTTCTTTTCGCTCCTCCAGCGTATCACCCAGCTGTGGAAGGAGGACGCGGACGACATGCGTGAGAGCGGGGAGAACGTCATGAGGCAGCTCGAGGAGATTTCGAAGGGGAGCGCGGCGGGGTCGTCGACTGCTTTCGAAGTCAAGGCCGTATCGGAGAAGGTGGCTGCGCATTGGGCAAAGAGCTTTGATGCGAAATATGGAGGATTCGGGGCGGCGCCAAAGGTGCGTGGATCGCTTCCTCTCATGACTTGGACTGAAGTGGGCGCGCAGTTTCCGTCCCCTGCGATGACTTTCTACCCCCTCGCTCGCCACGGCTACTATTCTCGCGAGTCTTCGCCTGCGACTGCTAAGAAGGCTCTTGAGATGTCGAGCTTCACTCTTCGCAAGAGTGCGTTCCATTCGCTCTCGCGCATAGTTCGACGCCTTACCAACGATACGAATCGCAGTTAACGACGGAGGGATTCACGACCACGTTGGTGGAGGATTCAGTCGCTACTCCGTCGACAACAAGTGGCTTCTTCCCCACTTCGAAAAGGTGAGCTGCCCTCTTCGCCATCCTCGCACCCCAGCTCACCCGATTCGCAGATGCTCTACGACCAAGGTCAGCTCCTTAGCTCCTCTCTCAGTACCTTGCTCCTCAGTACCTCCTCTCCGTCGCACGCACCGAGCTCGAAAGCATGTCGGCCGACATCATCTCCTACCTCGCTCGCGACCTTGCGAATCCCGGCGGAGGGTTCTACAGCGCCGAGGATGCGGACTCGCTCGAGGTGGAGGGAGGGATTCTGAAGAAAGAGGGAGCGTTTTACCTCTGGGAGGAGCGTGAGCTGAAGGAGATTCTGGGGAACGATGTCGAGGTGTTTGCGACGCATTTTGGTGTCAAGCTCAGCGGCAACGTTCCGTCTCAGCACGATATCCAGGGCGAGCTTGTCGGCAAGGTACGTCGTCTCTTCTCTCATCGTGGCGTTCGCTGAGTACCCGAGCAGAACGTTCTCGCACGCCAGCAATCCATCGAAGAGACTGCAAAGCTCCACAACCTCGCTCCCGAGTTCGCGCAGGCCCTCATCGACCGCTCGCTATCCGCGCTCAAGGCCTACCGCGACGCCCATCGTCCTCGCCCTCACCTCGACGACAAGGTCCGTCCTCCCTCACCCCTTTCATCCGCTGCTAACCCTCGAGCGCAGGTCCTCACCTACTGGAACGCCCTACTCATCTCAGCCCTCTCTCTCGCCTTGACCTCGCACCCCTCCGCCCAGATCCGCCAGGAATCCCTCAAGATGGCTCTCGGGACCGTCTCGTTCCTTCGCACGAACCTCTGGGACTCAGCGACGAAGACGCTTCTCAGGAGCTGGCGCGACGGACCTGGCCCGCGCGGAATGTCGGACGACTACGCTTTTCTCGTCCAAGGTACGCGGTTTCTTCTCATGTGCAGTGTGCACGAGCTGAGGGAGCGTAGGGATGCTGGATCTGTACGAAGCGAACGGAAGGTTCGATCACCTCCTCTTCGCTCACGAGCTACAAGCGCGCCAGGACGAGTTGTTCCTCGACACGGAGAACGGGGGTTACTTCTGCTCTCCCGCTGACGACCCTTTCATCCTCGTTCGTTCCATCCCCCACCCCCTTCTCCGCTGGCTGACGCCCTCTCGCAGGTCCGCCTCAAGGACTCGCAAGACGGCGCAGAGCCCTCGGCGTCGGGAGTGGCGCTGGGGAACCTCCATCGCCTGGGAGCGTATTTCGACGACCCGAGTTACGCGGAGAAAGCGAAGGGCGTCTTACGAGCGAGTGGGGAGCTGCTCAGTCGTGCGCCGTACGCTCTCGGCACGACAGTCGGAGGGATGTGGTTGGGAAGCGGGGTGAAGCAGGTTCGTCCTTCTTATCGTGCGCGAAGGGAGGGAGCTGATGAGGAGCAGTTGATCGTCGTTGGGAATAGGAAAGAGGTCAAGACGCAGGAGTTGCTCGAGAGGATCTACAAGCATTGGATCCCGAACCGCCTTCTCGTCCATGTCGACCCGAAGGCTCTGCCGAGGAAGTTGGCGGAGGGAAATGAGGTGGTGAAGGCGTTGATTGAGGGAGGGGATTGGACGCCGTCGGTGAGGGTGTGCGAGGGAGGGGTTTGTGGGATGCCGATTACGAGTGTCGAGGAGCTGGAGAAGGAGTTGGCGAGGGTGTAGGAGTGGCTTGAACATAGCTTGTTGGAATTTCGCTGTACATACGAACACTTGTCGTGGCGGAAGCGAGGAGCAGTGCGAGAGCGGGAGCAGTCTGTCGTCCAGCCTGTACGGCGCCACACCGCCCTGCTGTGCGTCCCAGGTACCGCGCACTCCATTTCTTTATCGCCTGATCAACAGGTACACGTACTCGCCGACCGTCACGCCGCTCACATGGCGGTAGTTGCCCGACAGCGCCATGAGGAGTCCACCAAAGGATGCGTATGCGGTGCTGCGAGAACAGAACGCGTTAGCTCCTCCCTCCATCCCAGCGCAGGGAGGACTTACACCGACTCTCCAGTGCCCTCGTCAAACTTGTAGACCTGCAGAACGCGGAAGCAAAACACCATCAGCATGCGTCCCCGCCGCGCCTCTCCCTCCCTCCCTCCCCATCCTCCCCAGATCTACCCCCGGCTCAAAGCAAGCGCAAACTCACCTTTCCATACATGACATACTCCCAATCGTCCGCCAGCCCTCCCTCAATCCCCGCGCGCCATCCTCCCTCGCCCTCCTTCTCTCCATCAGGCAATAATGACGACGCGAGCGCAAAGGAGAAGGTCGACGAAGGGGTGATAGGTAGTAGGTCGGTGTTGATCTGCGCAAGTCCCTGTTAGCTTGGGGAGGAGGAGAAGGAGGGAGGAGCGAACGTCAAGAGTGAGGTCCATCTCGTGGTTCGACGAGTGGGCCGTAATGCGCGAGACTAGGAAGGGCGTTAGTCCTGTTTAAGAAGCAGGGAGGAGACGCAAGTACCTCGGTCAAACTTCTTGCCGTCGCGGTCGACCTCCTTGACAGCGAAGGTGTCGTTGAAAAGGAGGGAAGAGCTCGTCGAGGCGGCCATTCGTGAGAGTTTGACGAGGGTGGAGGTGGTTGGTGGTGGGAGGGAGCTCACTGGGGCTGGAGAGGAGGTGGGAGGGCTGAGGTGGTGTTGGCGGGAGGAGGGAGGAGGTCAAGAGGGACAAATCTCCTCGCGAGTGCTTGTCTTCTTCCAACACCCTGCTCAAGTGATTTAACTCTCCTGTGCGCAGACTAACGCGATGCCCCAGTAAACTCATTCGTAGCTGGCTGCGTCGGCCAGATCGTGAGGGATCTCCTTGCTTGCTCACGATCCCTGCGCTGCTCCTGCTTCACCCCACCGCTGCTCCTTTCGCCCTGCAGGAGCACGCGCTGCCGGCGTTTCAGGCCTAGGCGTCGCACACGATGGAAGCCGTTCTCAGTCGGGGAGAAACTGCTCGAATCAAGCCCAAGCCGCTCTGCGATCGAGAAGGGTTGCTCGAGGAGGGGGATCTCCGGCGGAGTCCAGCGCGACTTCGATCTTCGTCTTTCGTCTTTCTCCCCTCGACCGCTCGACGATGCCTTCGAAGGAATCAAGATCAAACTCTCCGTCTTCCAGCCCAAGTTCCAGCCGGCCCTTCTCTCTACGCAGGCTGTTCAAGAAGTCCTTGCTCGCCGGCGCACCTCCTTCGCCTCCCGAAGCTGGTTCCAAAAATCCGATCGACGACTCCGGACCCGCTCCTCAAGCCCAGCTCGCCTCAATCAACTCTTCCAGCCCTGCGAGCGAGATTCCTAGCACCTGGCCAGGGTGGGAGAGAGCGTACGCCGCCGTAAGTTAGAGTCTTCCGTGCGATGAGCGGGAGCTGACGATGTCGCTCGCACAGGGCCTTATCGACTTCAACGATCCTCCCCCTCCTCCTTCCTGCCTTTCGACCTCGAACTCGACTACACCTTCCGGCCAATTCCGAGCTCCGCAACCTCTCAACGAGCGCCGGCGCCAGCGAGCCGTCAACAGCCTCAACGCCTCTCGCGGACGGAGTCAGACGAGGCGATCAGTCAGCGGAGGGCAGACCTTGCCCGAAGAATCAGCGTACATCTCCGACGTCTCGACCGTCCTTACCGGAGGCTCGTCGACCTCGAGCTACGTCGCCTCGGCGGACAGCAACGAACTCTTTGGCCGACCCGTCTTTCAGAAGCTCGCTGCCGACGCTAGCAGGATCTTTCGAATTGAGTTCGCGGGGGTGTCACTGTTGGACGAGGGCGACTACGTTTTACTGGCAGAGGAGGGATTGGGAGTCGCTCCTGGGACATGCTTTCCTCGCGACAGTACGTTGGCTTCTCAACACCGAGGAGAGGACGGGGAGCTGACTGCTGTGAGTATTGTAGCGTCGATTTGCAGCCACACTCTTCTGCAAGGTACGACGGGCCAGGACACCGGTCTGGTCGTTCTTGACATGTCCCGTGACTGGAGGTGAGTTTCGCTCCGTCCCTTCGCTCACTTCATTCTCGACGAGCCACTGGAATGTACGCTGATTCTCACCTTCTCTTTACAGGTTCGTTAAGAACAACTACGCCGCCTACGATCATGGCTTCTACGCTGCGTTCCCCATCAAAGCTCCGGCTCCTTTCGGCGACGATTCGGCGGATCACTACGTGGTCGTGAGTTCAAAGTTCTCAATGCCATTTAACTCCAAGACTGAAAGCGGCAACAGGGCGTCTTCTGCATTGTCGATCAAGTTCCGCGAAGCAGCTTCTCTCAAGAGGATCGGGAACTTCTTCGCGAGCTGGCTCGTCAAGCAGGAGCGGAAATCGCGCGATGGAAAGACGAGCAGCAGAAGCGATTTAGCCTCGAGCTAGGAGGTGAAGCGGGAGGCGTGGAGAGGAATGAAGGCCGTCGTCGCTGCGGAGGTCGACTCGGGATTTGGCGAGCTCCCCCTCACGCCTCCGGGATCGCCAGGCGCCGTTGGTCGACAACGGAGCATCTCGGTACACCGTTCGTCGGC
Source organism: Glaciozyma antarctica PI12 (assembly GCA_002917775.1). Taxonomy (NCBI): domain Eukaryota; kingdom Fungi; phylum Basidiomycota; class Microbotryomycetes; order Kriegeriales; family Camptobasidiaceae; genus Glaciozyma; species Glaciozyma antarctica. Next base: position 1,927,366 of record KZ627161.1, read on the forward strand.
ATCCTCACGGTCCTCAGCGCGCTACTCGTGGCGTCGAATCCCGGAACCCTTCACCGTCACCTCGAGCCCTCCGACATTCCGCCAGCGAAATTTCGCGGGAGAAGGGATACACTGCGTCCACGTTACCTCGACGAGCGTACCTCCGACCATCCAGTCCCTCTTCGACCTCGCAACACAGCTCCTCGCCGAGTCCCTCAGCCTCGAATTCGCCTACCTCGTCGCCGTCGACCTCCCTTCATCCTCCAATCCCTCCCCCAACCCTTTCCGAATCCTCTCCGCACACAATTTCCCCATTCCTCCCCCTCTTTTTGACCTCGACTTGCACCGGGCGATGTTGGAGAATGGTGCGGTCCTGTACTCGGACCCGGAGTGGGACGGCGACGAGGGGAAATATACGACGGGAGTTCTCGCCAAGGTCTCGCTGGATCGGTCGGAGGAGATTATTTACGTTTTGGGGGCGTTCAGCGACGACAAGAGGACGGTGCTGGACAGGCCGGACGTGCTGTTCGTTGATAGCTTCGCTGCGGACCTCGCTCGCCACACATCTTGCTTAGATTAAGGAGCTGTAGACCTCGCTTTATCGTGTATAGTACACCCTGCTTTAATACACGCTTTTTGCAGCATCTCGAGCCAAAAAGAGAGAGCGAAAGGCTCTCGAGGTCTCCGCCTGCAGGCGCCAAAGTTGACGTGCGTGTTCGCGGGGCGCCTGCTGTCCCTCCTTCCACCTCGCCTCAGCTTCTTCCGCTCCAGACGCCTGCGCCAGCCGTTCCTCCTTCCCCTCCTCCACCCTTCCTTCCACGACCTCTCACGACAGCCTCTCGCAATGATCATCCTGCTCGCAATCATCATCTCGCTCGCCTCTCCTGCCTTCTGCACAAGCTCTCTCGTCGGCGCCAAGGGCTCGAACCCCGCCGCGAAGGAAAGCAAGAACGCTGCAGCACCTTTCGTGCCTGGGGCAGTAGTGAGCTTGCGCGGGACGACGGAGAAGACGGTCCCTCTTCGAACCCACTCGCTCTACGCACGTACGTCCTTCGTCCTGCGCACGGCTGCAGCAGCCGCATACTGACGGGTACAATGTGGGCTTGCAGCGTACGTGGATTCGGACCTGCAGAACCGGTGGTTCGACTTTGGCGGAAGTACCATCATCAACACGAACAAGCACGTCCGCCTCACGCAGGACCGCTCGTCGCAGGCCGGCTGGCTGTGGTCCCGCCTCGCTCTTGCGCCCAACTCGTACGAGATTGAGATCGAGTTCCGCGTCGACGGGAAGAGCAACACCATCTTTGGCGACGGGTTCGCCGTGTGGCTCACCAAGTCGCGCGCGGGGATGGGGCCGGTGTTTGGGAGCACAGATTACTGGGATGGATTGGGCATCTTCTTTGACACCTAGTGAGTGGCGCCGAAGTTTGTGCAGGAAGCGGAAGAGAGCTGACGGGACCACCTAGCGCCAACTCGAGGCATCCCTACTCGTTCCCTCGAATCTACGGCATCATGAACGATGGTACAAAGGCGTATGATGTAGGAAAGGACGGGAACGGACAGGAGGTTGGCAGCTGCTCCGTACGCTCGAGTTGTTTGGGTAAGTTGAGGGAGCAGGCGAGCTAACGAGCTGGGTGCATCGCGCAGCTTGACTTCCGGAGAACGGACGTGACGGCCAAGGCTCGTATCACCTACTTCAAGGGCAAGTTCCTCGAGGTAAGTAGCTCACTAAACTTTGGCAGCAGAATTCAAGCTCACTAGCGCCGTCCAGCTTGCGATCCAGCACGACAAATGGGACGAGTGGACGACCTGCTTCAGCGTAGAAAAGCTCGACCTTCCTTCGAATCCGTTCCTTGGATTCAGCGCGCACACTGGTGACGTGAGCGGTACGTCTTTCCGCATTCACGCTCACTGGCGAACGCTCAACTCCTCTCCGCAGACAACCACGACATTATCTCAATCACGACCAGCAACGTCGCGTATCACCCTCCTCTTCCGGGAGCCGTACGTCATTTTTGCACGCCCTGTATAGATCCGAGCTTGACGTTCGCTTCCTCCGAAGCAGCAGCAGAACAACACGAAACCACCCCGGCGAGCGATCCCCGGCATGGCCGTCTTCTCCTTCATCTGGAAGCTCCTCAAATGGGCGCTACTTCTCGCCGCCATCGCTGGAGTAGTGATGGTCTTCCGAGCGTGGAAGGCGAAGCGGGATTCGAAGCGGTTCTAGTCGATGGATGGAAGCAAAAGACCAACCCTCGGAAGCAGCTGTTCCTCTCGTGGTTCGTTCTCTGCTCCGGAAACTCTGCGCGTTAACACGACCAGACGTGTACGGTGTGATCGTAGAACGAGCAACTCGCCACTACGTCCTCCCCCTTCTCCGTCTGGCCCCCGCTCCAATCAACTCCGTATGCGAGCGACTCGTGCCCATCAAACTTGGCGTGCGTCTTCGGCTCAACGCTCCCGCTCCCTCCCAGCCCCTCGAAATCCACGACGCGGAACCCGCCATGCATCGCTGCGACGAGCAATCGTTCGCTCCTGGTGGCGTGCCACTTGAGGCGCCAGATTCCTCCACCGACGTCGTGGTCGAACAGCGGGACGAGAGGCTTTCGGCGGTCGAAGAGTCGGACGTGGGCGTCGTAACTGCGACGAGGGGTCAGCGTGCGGCGCGCGAGAAGCAGGAAGGGCTGTACCTTCCGACGGCGAAAAGGTTTTCGAGGAGAGGATGGCTTTGGATCGTCGTCACGCCGCCTTCGAACCTGTTTACAAAGTTGGAATGAGCGAGAAAGCTCTTGAGCTCCGAGAAGAAAGGACCGCACCGCTTGTTCACGAAGGTCGGCTGCTCGCAACCCTGTCGCAGATCCCAGCCCTTGAGCTTGCAATCGTCACCACCTGCACGTCATGATTCAGTGGAGAAGCAAGAAGGAGGACGTAGCGAACGCACCAGTCCAAACTGTGTTGGGCTCCCAGCAGTCGAACGCTGCGATCCACGGCTCAAAGTCATGAGCCTCCCACGTCGAAGTAACGGAGAGCTCCGTCTCTCCGCCCAGAGTGCAGATCGATCCATTTGAGAGGGAGACGACGATGCTCGCGGGGCTGAAAGTTGGACATCAGCTGCGAAGGAGATCGAGGGAGGGAAGTTCGTACCCAGCTTGTGCTCGACGGTTCGACCAGTCGAGGGAGAGGCAAAGTGTCTTGGCGTCTGCGCACTCGATGATCTGCGTCGGCGAGAGAAGTCCCTGCTCAAAAGAAGGAGCGTTAGGGAGGCGAGGAGCAGCCAGGTCGCTTGACGCACAGTGGTATCGTCCAGGCCGTGCAGCTGGACTCTACCTTCAGCGTCGGCAATCGCCAGAGTCTTCTTATCGTTCCAGCGCGACGTCGACCTGCAAGTCCGTCAGTTGAGCCCGAAACGAAGGCGGCAAGGGAGCTCACCACTTCATGTCCAGAATCGCCGGCCCCTCGAACCGTTGAGCTTCTCGCCTGCACCCAAGCTCATTCAGCCATCATAATAACGCCCCAAAGCGTCGACAAAGCTCACAAGCTCCCTCCCTCCGCATCAATCTCGTACAGCAAGCACCTCCCGTACCGCTTCACCGTCGGCGCCTTCTTCTCCTCCCCCTCCTCCAGGACGACGCTCGACTCGTCCTTCTCAATCTGGTATGACCCGCAGGCGAAGAGGAGGGGGTTGTCGGGACAGAACTCGATCGCGTCGGCGGAGTAGACGGTGTCGACCGTGGAGAGCGATTTTGCGTCCATTCGCGGGAAGCAGAGGAGGGGAGAACGGTGCAAGGACGTGCGGGTGTCGAGTTGGCGGTGGGAGTACGCGAAATACGCAAGCAGTGTCCGAGCGAGGTGGTGGACGAGGACGAAGAGGGATCGAGTTCGCGACACGCGAAGTCAACGCGAAGTCCTCTGTTCTCTCTCCGCGAGATTTCTCGCCGACGCCCAAGTAGTTTTCGACTTTCGCCTCCCAGGAGGTTTGTTTTGCAAGAGAAGGATCTAGATCGGACGCGCACTATGACGGAGAGTGAGAGAGGGAGAAGAAGTGAGGGGGTATCGATGGGTGGGGGGGTTTAACGAGATCGGAGAGAGGACTATTCATGATGATGAGCTAACAGCAGTGTAAAAAAGGTGGTGCACGTAAGGTGCCTAAACGAGGTAAGGTAATGGGGAGGCGAGAACGAGGGAGAAAGGCGAAGGAGCGATCAAATACCGTACCGCTCGCGGAGCCGCGCGACGATAGGTGCTGGGAGCTGCGAGAGCTGCGCTTCCCATGCTGAGGGTTCCGTCATGCCCTTGAAGGCGACGAGGATCTGTACACTGCGAGTCAGCACCTGCGCGCGGCGGGACGGGCGAGGAAAGAACGTACGGTCCTGAACATGTCGTTGAGCTGCTCTGAAGGTCGTGTCCAGCGAGCGATGGCGTTGAGGAAATAACCAAAGGACTACGCATCGTCAGCACCATCTTCATTTGCACTCAGCCACGAAATACTTACTGTTGATACGCCGTTAGGGTTGAGCTGAATCGCCGCGCAGATTCCCCTGAACGCCGAATCCTTCTCCTCATTATCCTTAATCTCCGCCAACGCCGTGCACCTGCGACTCTATCAGCCCCGATCCCTTCCTCAAGCGCGGACGGACTCACCAAGCGCTAACGAACACCTGCAAATGCGGCGCAACAATCTCGGGGCACACAATCGCCAACCGCCCAATCGTGACCGCCGAGTTCTCCGTCAAGCTCCTCGCCGCCTTGGCGCTCAACAGCACCGGTACGATCCTCTCCATGAGGGGCTGAACCCACGGCTCCATGTCCTTGCCCGCCTGCAGCGCGATCTCGCCCGCTGCCCACGCGGCGTTGTTGCAAACGCTGATGTCGGCGGGGCGGGGCTCGATGTCGATGTGCGCGATGAGGCCCGGCATGAATTCGGGGAGGAGAGGCTTGAGGATCGGGAAGCACGAGATGGCCGTGTCGCCGAGGAGGGCGTACGAGGATTGGCGAACGGGAGGGTGAGGGTGCTGCGGTCTCGAGTTCAGTCGCTGCTCGTTTCGGAGAGAGAAAAGGACGTACTTGGAGGCAGATGGCGAGGAGGTTGAGGACGGGCGGGTCGCTAGCCCGGTACAGCTCCGTGATGCTCGTGTTGAGGCCCTGCGTCAAGCCCGAAAGCAAATCGAGCGAGACGATGAGGAACGTCTTGTCGGGCTCATCGTACTGCGCCGGGTTGGAGCGGTAGTTCTGGAACTCGACGAGCGACTGCCGGACGATGCGCACGCAACGCTCGAAGACGGGTTGGGCGTAGGGGATGAAGCCTTGTCCGATGGCGATGACGACCGAGGAAAGGCACTGCGCCTGGCGTCAGCTGCGTTCCTGGGAGAAGAAGAAGCGGAAGACGAACCTCGAGGAGAGGAATGAGATCAGGATCTCCATCCTGGAGCTGACCCCAGCGCGCGATGAGCGGGGGCATGAGCAAGTCGATGTAGGGCTTGTTGTTGAGTGCTGAGCCGACTGCGTCCGCAAGCGTTCCGATAGCGTCGTAGAGAATGAGGAGGTTCTTCTGCTGGTACTTGTTGAACGCAAAGACGAGGTTGCCGAGGATGGATCCAAGGAAGGGCTCGAGCTCGGCGCCGGCCTCCTCCTCTAGCGTGGCGAAGGCGGAGCAACCAGCTTCTTGAACGCGCTTGTTGTTGTCGAGGCACATCTTGAGAAGCTAAAAGAATCGCGGTCGTCAGCGGTGAGGAGAGAGAAGCAGCGAGAGGGAACGCACGCCCTCCATGGCGGGAACGAAGAACTGCTGCTTGTGCTCGGGCGTAGCGTCCTCCTTGATCGTCCAGCTCGAATAGCGACCTATTGTCCAGCAAGTAATTGATCGCACGAGAGGCTGCGACGAGAAGGTCAGCTTCGCAGTCATGAGCCGGGAAAGTCAAGACGCACCTTGGGGTCGGAGAGAGTGCTAATGAGGAAGTTCATGAGGATGGGAAGATGGGGTTCGATACCAGTGATGCAGCCTGCGCACAACCAGCTCGTCAGTCCGTGCTCGAAGCGAAAGGAAGCGACGAAAGCGTACCTTCTGCGATAGCACCGAGAGCAAGGATTCCACTCTCGCGATCCAGCCAGTCGGCCGAGAAGAGCTTCTCCTTGAGGTACGGCAGAAGAACCTCCATCATCTCCGTCTCGAACGCGACCGCCATGACATCGAGCGCGGCGGCCGAGCACTTGCGGAGGTTCCACTCGGTGTACGCCTCGTCGTCGTCCTCGTCTTCGTGATCGCTCTCGTCGCTCTCATCGTCGGCCTCCTCGTTCGTCCGACTCTTGCCTCCTCCTGCTGCTGTGCCCGCAACGTCCTCGGCCCGCTCGTTCGTGTGCGTCTTGGACGAGAGGAGATGAGGCTTGATGTCGCTCGCCTTGTCGGGTACCGCAGCGTCGTCATCTCCGCCATCGAGGATGATGATGTCGTCCTCGGAGTAGATCATGCACTCGAGGAGGACGGGAATGACCTTGGGGAGGTACGGGCGAAGTTGGTGCACGAGTTCCGGGTCCTCGGCGAACGTGAGCCAGAACTCGCACGCCTCGAGCGCGACCTCCTCGTCGTCATTGTCCTGCGTCGAGAAGAGCATAAAGTCGACGACAGAGCCCATGTGCGGGACGAGGACGTCCGGTCGAGTCGCGAGGAGCTGGACCAGCGCTTGGCAGACCGTCTTGCGGACGTCCGAGGATTCGTCGGACGCGTGCTTGAAGAGCGCGACCATAAAGGGCTCGAGGTGGAGAGTGAGGGCGTTGTTGTCGGGAGAGATGAACTGGATCGTGCAGCTCAGGGCGTGGGCGCGGATCTTGGGGTACGGCGAGTCGATGTGGGTGAGGAACTTGGGGATCATAAAGTCGAGAGGACGCGTGCCGCCGACTTCCATCAGCTCGAGTTTCTTGGGGATGTCCTGGCAGAGCTTGTCGAGAGTGCTGAAGGCTCCCTGTGCAAGTACGAAAGCCCGTCAGCTGCCGTCCTCCCTTCCTTCTTGCCTGCGGTCACTCTCCACTCTTCCAGCTGTTTCTCCAGCATTCTCTCCAGGTCTCTCCAGGAACGCAGTTCTCCATCTCCGAATCTGGCTCCCTCGGACCCCCTGCTCTTCCTCCGGCTCCCTCCAGCTCAGCTCCCTCTCCCGCTCCCTCTAGCCCTCTGCTTCCCCACTCCCTTGCACCAGATTCACACACGCACAACCACCCACCTCTTGTGCTGTCCGCTCGGGAGAATCCACTAGCGCCATGAGCTGCTGAAGGGCTTCGGGCCAGTTCGCAGGGCCGAGCTCGACGATGAGAGTATCGATGACGGTCGAGACGGTGTTGCGGATCATAGGGACGGGGTCTCCGATAGCGCTAAAGATGTGGGCCTTGACGTAGGCGACGACTTGGGCGGGGAAGGCCTCGAGGCGCATCCGGATGTTGTTCTTGATCTTCAGGCCTGCCATGGATCGGACCGTGTCGTCCTCGGAGGGAAGTTGGGTGAGGACGTAGGTGAGGTAGTTGTTGTAATCGGGGATCTCATTGAAGGATTCAAGGCGCTGCGAAAGGGAGGGTGGGAGGAGAGAGGGCGTAGGCGCGGAGATGAGCTCGTCGTCTCCTTCTCTTCAACGCCGGATGGAACGCACCTTTTGAACTTGTTCCTGGACTGCCGTGTTTGAGGCGCTCGAGTTGCGTAGGCACTGCAGTAGCTCGTCCAGGCCTTGAGGCTGAGGCTGCCAGGTCATTGCTGGGCTGGGCGAAGGCGGTTCGAACTGAAGTTGGGCTGGCGCGGAGAGTGTCGGCGGGCGTTGGGCGTAGCTTAGCTGTTACTCGTCGTCTTCGCCGTCGTCGTTGCTGTCGCCTTTGAGCTCATCGTCTCCGACTAGAAAAGTTGGCGCGGGGAGCGAGCAGCGAGTGCTACCGAGATACTAGCAGCTCAACTCGGGCCTGTGCTGGCTTCGGTGAGCGACTCTCTCCCCAGCTTTGGAACAGGAAGGGAATGGCGCCTAAACTCAAGCGAGCTCGTACAGACGATTCTCCTACAAAGGGAAAGGGAAAGGGCAAGGCGGCGTCCTCGAAACCCCAGCTCAAACGACGCGCTAGCTCTCCCTCACGCGCTCAACGCACTTACAACGACGAGGACTCGGAAGGAGACGACGACGACGACGGTGGAGAAGGTGAAGAGGAACCCCAGCAAGCTTCGTTCGTAACGGCTTCCTCGGGAGACGCCTACTTGATCGCCTCGGCTTCGACCTCCAAGACCAGCGACACTTTCCTCTTTTACTTCTTTTCTCCTCCGCTTTAGCCTCTCTTCTTTCGCCTCCGCCCTAGCCGCCTTCGACACTTCCACTCAACCAGCTCTAGTAGCTCAACGCGAGGCGATCGAGGCCAAGGAGGAGAGCTACGAGCTCAAGTTCCCCAAATGGCGCTACGAGCTCTCGCAGGGCTACTCGATCCTCCTGTATGGGTTCGGATCAAAGCAGCGCATCGTACAGGCGTTTGCGGACGAGGCAAGGAAGAGGGGGAACGTGGTGATGGTGAATGGGTTCGACGCGACGCTGGGATTCGGCGATATCGTTGGCGCGCTCTAGTAGCTCGTGACGCGCGACGGAGGAGGGGGAGGGGGAGACTACGCGGGGGAAGAAGAGCCCTAGGAAGGGCAAAGGGAAGGCGACACCGTCCAAGCCCGTGGCACGAGGTGCAGTGGCCCCAGCCCCAGTCTCCGCCATCGAAGGCCGCGTCCGTCGACTCGTGGCCTCCCTCCCTCCTCCCAGCTCGACTACCCGACCTATCTACCTCCTCATCCACTCGCTCGACGGCCCCGCCTTCCGCAATCCCAAGACCCTCTCCCTCCTTTCCCTCCTCGCCTCCCACCCCTCGCTCCACCTCCTCGCCTCCGTCTCGCACATCCGCTCCGCCCTCCTCTTCCCCACCTCCCTCGCTACTGCCCGCCCAGATCCAAGCGGCGACCAACGTTCTCTCAGCCTAATCTACCACGCCTGCCCTACTCTCCGTCCCTCCCCTCTCCCCATCCTCAACTCCACCTTATCCCTCCTCCTCCCTCCAGCCCTCTTTCCACCCCCTACGACCTCCACCACGATCCAAGCCCTCTCAACCGCCTCAGCAACTCACGTCCTCGTCTCCGTCTCTGCCCGCTCAAGAACCCTCTTCTCCCTCCTCGCGACCTCCCAACTCTCCCTCCCTCCCTCGCACACTCTCTCCCCACCCTCCCACGCCCCTTCTCCCTCTTTCGCCACCCTCCTCAATGCCCTCAAAGCGAGTGCGACGGATAAGATGGTGGCGAATTCGAACGAGCAGGTTGAGGCGCTTTTGGCGGAGTTTGTGGACCATGGAGTGGTGAGGAGGGGGCTGGTACCGCCTGTGGGGAGGGAGGATGAGGATGATGGCGGGGAGTGGGTGTGGATACCGTTGGGGAGGGAGGAGTTGGAGGAGGTGGCGGAGGGGTTGGAGGAATGAGCAGAGGGGACGAGCAGAGGGATGTCAGTGCGTAACGAATGTTGTTGGGCTGCGGATTGCGGTGCGATGGAATCTACTGCTTCGGGGGAGGCTAGAGGTATACCGCTGCTGTTGTCGAACGAGGCTTCGGCGGCGCGGCTTGCGGAATCGGGGTTGCGACGACCACTGGAGCCACCACCTCTCTCACAGGCTGCACCACCTGCACCTTCTCCTTCCCCATTGCCTTATCCTTCGCCTCGGCATCCGCATCCCGGAACACTGCGTTGATCCATCATCAGCTCCTCTCCTCCACCGCCGACGAGAGACGAGAACGCACCTTTCTCCCAATCCGTCTCATCCTTCTCATCCTCCCATTTCTTCCCCTTCTTCCCAAAGAACACCTCCCCCCACTCAACCTTCTCCTCCTCCTTCCTCTCCACCTCCCTCCCCTTCCCCCTCCCCAACCCGACCAACTCCAACTCCCTCTCCACCTCCTCCTCCCCCAACCCAGCCCCGTCTCTCAACCGCTCTACAAGCGACTCGAGTACCGATCGTTGCGCCTCGAGAGACCCGACCTGAGCGGCGTGACGCGAGTGCGAGTGCCCGAGGTTCAGAGCTAGGGAGGTCACGGTCGAGAGGAGGAGGAAGGGGTATAGAGTTGATAGGGTGAAGTAGGAAGGGCGTTGGGGTGGGGAGGCCTGCGGGGTTGTTAGTGGGGAGGCGTGGCGGGAGGGCGAGGACGAACGGAGGAGGAGAAGCGCGGGTGCGGGAGACGGAGGCGTGGACGGGGGACCATGGTAGAGTGCTGGTGCGGTAGAGTGGGAGTGTGCTGGGCCTTGGGTTCAGCGGGGCTTGGGGAGCTGAGAGCTGAGCTGAGTGGAGTGGTGGAGCAGAGATAGCAAAGACGAACGACGAACGCGCTCTTCGCTCCTTCGCCTCCCCCTTCCCCAGCAGAGTCCCCAGCAATGACTCGCTCCTCCTCCAACGCCTTCGCATCCACATCCAAGCTCCCGGCTCCCCTGCTGGAGCTCATCTCCACCGCCCAGCTCATCAAGCAAGGCGCCGAAGCCGTTCGTCCTCCTCCCCTCTCTCCGCCCCTCTGACCCCCCTCCTCGAAACAGAAAGTCTACAAAGCCACTCTCTACCCCTCCCCCACCCAAGCCCTCGCCACTACTCCCTCCACCCCGCTGATCCCCGTCCTTCTCAAGCACCGTTTCCAAAAGACCTACCGACACCCAACCCTCGACGCCCTCCTAACGCGCCAGCGATTGACTTCCGAAGCACGCGCGTTGGTACGGTGTAGGAAAGCGGGAGTGAGCGTACCGGGGTTGAGGGTGGTGGATGTTGGAGAGGGGGTACTGGGGATTGAGTGGGTGGAGGGGTGGAGTGTTAGGGAGGTGCTGGGGGGTGGACAGGATGACGATGAGGGGGTTTGGCAGGAGGGAGAGGAGGGAGAAGAGGAGGAGGAGGATGTGCAGGCGTTGTTGAGGGGGCGAGGGGTGGAGGAAGGTGAGTGCTGCGCTGGCTTGGTCTTTGGGCAGAAGGGGTGGGAGCTGATGGCGTTGGGCAGATTCGCTACTAGAGGCCATAGGGAGGGAGATTGGCAAGATGCATCTGGCGGACGTGATCCATGGAGACCTTACGACGTCCAACATGATGGTTCGCCTCCTGGAGCCTTCCACCAACTCGCTCTCAACAGATGGCGCTCCGGAACGCGCAGCTCCAGTGTTCGAAGTCGTACGGCCTCCTCTCTCCTCATCTTGTCGCACGAAAGGCTCACACTCGCGTCCTCGGCTAGGTCATGATCGATTTCGGACTCTCCTCGACCTCCTCCGTCCCTGAAGACCGCTCCGTCGACCTTTACGTCCTCGAGCGTGCCTTCTCCTCCACCCACCCCGTCCCTCTCCTTCCCTCTGGCGAAGAAGGCATACCGCATTTCGATCGAGTGCTGGAGGGGTACAAGGCTGCGTTGCTGGAGTTGGGGAAAAAGGGGGATTGGGCGAGAGTGGAGAAGAGGTTGGAGGACGTTAGAGGGCGGGGGAGGAAGAGGAGTATGATCGGATGAGAGGAATCGAGGATTTTGGAAAGTGCGTGCGAAGGAGGGTGTGCGGCCTCGGACTTGCTTCGACGTTCCTTCGTTCCTCAGTCTCTCGTCGTTGTTGCTCTCTCTGTTCTCTCCCTACCGACACAAACCGATGCAGTTCAGCAGCTGCTCGTTACCTCTATTCGGAGGCCTCAGTGTATGCTTAATCTCGTCACCTGTCCGAGGAGGTCGCGTGCCCTGTTCTATCTAGCGCCTCTTGACCCTCGACCTCATCCAAAGGACAAGAATACACAACAACAGCTCAACCATGTCCGACGCAGCAGCCCGACTCTCCACTCCTCGCTCCTCTCGCCCCTCGACTCCCCGTCCAGGCACTCCCAGCGGTCCGCGGACGGTAGTCAACATGGCCGACGACTTTGTCAAGGTATGTTCTGCCTCCCTCCTCCCTGTACCATCTAACTCGTCCCTCCAGAACCCGCCGAACGTACGTCCTTCCCCGAGTCACCACTACAGCTGATCTGACGCTGGGAGTAGAACCTGAACTTGCGGGATCCGTCCGAGCAGTCTCGCGCGAACGACTTGATTGGAGTCGAAGGGACTGTTCCGGTGAGTCCTTTGAAACGCTGGAGAAGGTGGAAGAGCTGATGTGGGTTGAGGAGGCGGGGGTGGAGGCTCAGAGCAAGGAGGAGATTGCGAGGATCAGGGAGATGGCGGAGAAGCTGGAGCGGAAGAGGGGTGGGAAGGGAGAGTGAAGGAGCGGGTGCTGTAAATTAGCTGAGAAGAAGTCGTTTCCCCCCTTGAGAACGTCGTCGTCGTCGTCGTCGGAGAGACAGCACCTAGGCTGAACTCAGGGCGAGCGAGATCCGAGATCGCAATGACGTTTCAAGCTTGGTCGACCTCGCGGGAGCTTCGTCTCTTGCTCCGCAACGCTCCCGATACTCAACCGCTCGTACAATGTCCTCCAACACCTCCAACACCACTCCCGCCGGAAACACTTCTACCTCGCACAGCGCCGCGGACCATACTAGGCACTCGAGCGGCGAGGACTCGCACCATGGCGAGGAGAAGAAGGCACACTCGAAGCCGGCGCACGAGTTTGGAGCGACGGGGAAGCCGATGACGACTCAGGTGAGTTCATGCGAGGAGATGGAGGAGGAGGGAGCTGATGAGGTGCAGAGCGATTTGACGAAGCCGGTTGATGAGGAGTAAAGCGTGCGGAGCGAGAATTCGGTGGAGCAGTGGGGGGAGAAAGGAGTGCATAGGAAAGGAGGAATGAATGATACTGGAAACCACGAACGTCGTCGTTACTAGAACAGCCTGCTGAGAACCCCATCGAGCTGAGCCTTGCTCCCCTCCTTCTTGCTCCCTCCTCCACCACCAACCACCACCTCCCTCTGCCTGTACGTCCTCTCCCTCTCCTTCCGAACCTTCTTCTCCCCCTCCGCCGGCGCCACTTCTCCCTTGAGCCGCTTCCCCTCCCGACGACTCTCGGCTTTGTCGGTGATGGCGGTCTTGACGCGAGCTTTTTCGACGGCCGAGAGGTAGGATTCTTGCTCGGTGCGAGAGTGTTGGAGGTGGAAACGAAGGAGGGAGGTTTGAGTCGCGCGTTCGAGAGCTGCGAGAGAGGGTCGGCGAGTGTTTTGGGAAAGAGTAAGGAAGGAGGACGTACCGACCTGCTCGCTGAGCATGTCCCAGCGGAAACGAGGAAGGTACTTCATCGTCCAGACGTCGTCGCGCCAGCGGTTGCCCTTCTTGCCGCCTGCGAGAGAGAGAGGAATAAGCTGCTGTTCCAGTTTGACCGGCGTCGGCCTGGCTCAAGAGAACGAAAGTACGCACCGATGTTGTTCGCATTGAGCATCTCAGCCACGCTCCTCGCAACCTTCTTGTCCATGAACTCGACCCAGCCCTCTGCGAACCGGTGCTCGCGATGCTTGTCCTTCTGCCTCTTGCGCGAAGAAAGGTTCTGCGGCGGGTCCGGATCTGCCCCACCCATCTTTCATTAGCCATCTCCCCACAGAGCCCCAGCAGAGCTCAGAGCGGACTCAGTGAGAGAACGCACCACTCCTCGCCAGGAACACCCTCCCCACCTCCCCGTACGCGCTGAGCAGATGCTTGACCTTACTCGGTCCCATACCCGGTGGGATCCTCGAGAGGTAAATAAGCCCTGGCGTCCCATGTGCCTTCCCCTTCGACGGCAAGAGGTGAGCAGGAAGGGGGTTCGAGCTGGTCGTTGGGCCCGCCAGAGCGTCCCCCAGCTCGGTATCCTCCTCTTCCTCTTCTTCGTGGTCGGAAGCTACGGCGGGGGCGTCGTCGAGGTCCTCTGCGGCGAAGGAGAAGCGCGAGTCGACGGTAGGAGGAGGGGCGGAGAGCTTCCGTTTCTTGGATTTGGAAGCGCCGGAGATGGGTTTGGTGGTTGTAGGTTGGTCTTGAGGTAGTTCAGAGGCCATGGCTAGTCGATAGGCTCTGCCGAGGTGTTGCAGCGAGTTGGACGAAGGCGAAGAGCAAACTCGTCCGCCGGAGAGCGCGACTTTCTCCAGCAAGGCTTGACCTCGTCCACAACACCAGCAGGAGTCAGGAAGAGAAGGACTCAGTAACGAGCTCAGCCAGGCAACACCAGCCACTCCCCCCGACCCACCCTCGCCCATCCGCCCAGCTTCTCCGACTCAGCGACCCCCTTTCGCTCAAGTCCTCCCACTCCGCACCTCCCTCCACACTCGCCCACGATGGGAGTCCCAGCCTTGTTCCGATGGCTCTCCAAGAAGTACCCCAAGATTGTGCTACCCGTGAGTTCTCCATAGTTCGTGGCTTCAGAGCTGAGCTGACGCCCGCCACTCCTCTAGGTCATCGAGGATCTTCCGGTCAGCATCCCTGGACCTGATGGAACCACCGAGGAGATCGTAAGTAGCGATCCTGATGCCTGTGCTGGAGCTTCCGCGCTTGCAAGCTGGACGGTGGCGCGGCGGAAGCTGGAGACGAGGTGCTGACCATCCTTCTTCTCCCTCACAGCCTGTCGATACCACCGGCCCCAATCCGAATGGCGAAGAGTTTGACAACCTGTATCTCGACATGAACGGTATCGTTCATCCCTGTACCCACCCCGAGGGCAAGGTAAGCTCTCTCTCTCCACCTCCCCGCCGACCCTTCGCTAAGCAAGCTTCCAACACCACGCAGCCCGCACCTAAAAACGAGGAGGAGATGATGAACGAGATCTTCCTCTACACCGACCGAGTCGTCTCGATGGTCCGCCCGCGCAAGCTCCTCGTCATGGCTATCGACGGAGTCGCTCCTCGCGCCAAGATGAACCAGCAGCGAAGCAGGCGGTTCAGGAGTGCGCAGGAGGCCAAGACGAAGGAGGAGGATAGGATTGCGGCTATTGCGGAGTGGGAAGGTGCGTGGAACTTTCTGGGGAAGGTGTGGAGGGAGGCTGATTGCGCGTCTTGGGGGAGCAGCTATGGGCAAGGACGTCTCGGACGAGTTTAGGAACGAGAAGGGATGGGATCAGAACGCCATTACGCCGGGAACGCCTTTCATGGACCTCCTCGCCAAGTCGCTGCGCTACTGGGTCGCGAAGAAGCTGAACGAGGACCCCGGATGGGCAGGAGTGCGTCTCCTTTCCGTGTTTGGCGTGCGAACGCAAGCTAACGAATCAACGATGAACAGCTCCAAGTCATCATC
This sequence comes from Glaciozyma antarctica PI12, assembly GCA_002917775.1. Lineage (NCBI taxonomy): Eukaryota > Fungi > Basidiomycota > Microbotryomycetes > Kriegeriales > Camptobasidiaceae > Glaciozyma > Glaciozyma antarctica. The sequence continues at coordinate 1,942,505 of KZ627161.1, forward strand.
TCTGACGCGTCTGTTCCTGGAGAAGGAGAGCACAAGATCATGGACTTCATTCGTCGTCAACGCTCGCACGCCTCGCACGACCCCAACACGAAGCACGTTATATACGGACTCGACGCAGATCTTATCATGCTGTCGCTCGCGACTCACGAGCCTCACTTCCGCGTCCTGCGGGAGGACGTGTTCGCGCAGGACAAAAAGGGACGCGGCTGCCACACGTGCGGACAGATGGGTCACCACTCGAGCCAGTGCAAGGGTGCGTTGGCGTGCGCTGTAGTTGTGAGATCTGAGGAGCTAATGCATGACCGAGCAGGCAAGCCGAAGGAGAAGCAAGGCGAGGCCGACCTCGTCCAGAAGCCGACCCCTCACAAGCCCTTCATCTTCCTCGACGTTGCCATCCTCCGCGAGTACCTCGCTGTCGAACTCTCAGCACCTATCCACGCCTTCCCCTTCGACCTCGAGCGCGCCATCGACGATTGGGTCTTCCTGATCTTCTTCGTCGGGAACGATTTCCTGCCGCATCTCCCCTCGCTCGAAATTCGCGAAGGTGCGATCGACACGCTCATGAACATCTGGAAGTCGAGCTTGGAGCGCATGGGAGGTTACCTCGCTGAGCACGGCAAGGTCAACCTCGCGAGGGCTCAGCTCATCCTCGAGGGACTCGCATCAAGGGAAGACGAGATCTTCCGCAAGCGTCGCGAAGGTGCGTTCCCCACTGTATTCGCTCTCACAAAGCATCGCTGACGAGCCTTTCAATTTCAGCTGAAGAGCGTCAAGACCGCACCGACAAGCGCCGTCGCATCGACGCCGAGAACCGTCAAGGCGGCACGCACATGCAGAACGGCCACGACTACGTCCCCGTCAAGCCCACTCCCGCGCGCCCAGCTCTTCCCCCAGCCTCCTACGCTCTTCCGAACGACTCGACCCTCCCTCCCGGCCCGTCGTCCCTCCCCGCTCGACCCGCCTGGGTCGTCCCTCCCGTCATCGAGGAGCTCAAGCCCGACATTGCTGCTATGGTCGGGAGCAACTCGAGTATCGTCGCGAACCGGAAGGCGATCCGAATGGCGAACCTCTCGGCTGCGGAGATGATCAAGGCCGAGTTGGCGGGAGGCGTGGCGGTGGATACGACGGCTGTCAAGAAGAACCTCTCGGCGGCCGAGTTGCTGAAGAAGGAATTTGCGGGGGAGAGCGAGGATACGACGATGGGGGAACCGGAGAAGATTGTTGAGATTGTCGAGGAGGCGATGGAGGCGGTTCCTGAGCCTGCGGTCGAGGTTGATGAGACGATGGGAGTTGACGGAGAGTCGAGGGGGCACAAGAGGAAGGCGGACGAGGTGGAGGAGGAGAAGGTCGAGGAGGAGGAGGACGAGGATGAGGAAGCGGTCGACGCGTTCCTCGCTGCGTCGCTGCTGCCTCCCGTCGTCGTTCCTGGAATTCAGGTACCGGCGCCGCTCAAGCTCATGGGCAACAACGTTGTTGAGCAGGAGGATACGGTTCAGTGAGTCTTGTCTTCGCGTTGGGAGCGCGATTGCTGACTGACGTTCGTGCGTTCGCAGACTATGGGAGCCTGGGTACAAAGAGCGTTACTACCGACAAAAGTTCGGCATCGAGCTCAGCGATACCGAGTTCCGTCGATCGTGCGTCCTCTCCAGCATGCGAGGATTGAGCTTCTGCTGACCCGCAATTCCTGTGCAGGCTCGTCAAGTCCTACGTCGAAGGTCTTTGCTGGGTTCTCGAGTACTACTTCCAGGGCACGCCTTCGTGGCAGTGGTATTACCCTCACCACTTCTCGCCCTTCGCCTCCGACTTTACGGATCTCGCCACTCTCGACATCAAGTTCGAAATCGGAGCGCCGTTCCGTCCCTACGAGCAGCTCATGGGTGTGTTCCCCGCAGCCAGGTGCGTTCTCCAGCCCTTCGTTCCACATTCCGTGGCTAACCTCTCGCACGCTCGCAGTCGATTCGCGCTCCCCGAGCCCTTCCACCCTCTCATGACCGACGAGGAGTCACCCATCATCGACTTTTACCCCGAGGAGTTCGACGTCGACATGAACGGCAAGAAGATGCTCTGGCAGGGAGTCGCTCTCCTCCCCTTCATCGACCCTGGACGACTTCTCGAAGCGATGGCGACCAAGTACGGCGACCTTTCCGATGCTGAGATCAAGCGCAACACCCTCGGATCCGACACGCTCTTCGTTAGTCAGGACCATCCCTTGTACGATTACCTCGAGGGCCTTTACACGAAGCGCAAGATCAAGGAAGTGCGTTCTTCGTTTCGCGTTCTCCCTCTCCGTCGGTGCGCGTACTGACTACTTTGCTCGCAGCCCGTCGACCTCGACACGAAGCGCAGCAAGGGTATCGCTGGCGCCGTCCTCCCCGACCCCGTCTGCATCCCCGGCTCGACCTTCGACTCTCCGCTCCCCTCCCTCCCCGACATTCCTACCGACAAGTCCATCTCAGCCTCTTTCTCTTTCCCTCCTCAGCGCTTCCCCCATCGCTCCATGCTCCTCCCCGGCGTCAAGCACGACCGACCCGTTCTGAGCTCTTACGATAAGGACGGCGTGCGGCGAGGCGGGACTGGAGGGTACGAGAGCAACGGCTTCCACGCGCAGCGAGGTCGGGAGCAAAGTGGACCGGGATTCGCGAAGCTTGATCGCGGGAGTCGAGGTGGAGGAGGTGGTGGAGGAGGAGGCGGAGGGAGGCAGAGCTACCCTCCCCCTCAGAGCGGTGGAGGTGGAGGAGGAAGCTACGGCGGGCAGAGCAGTTACGGCGCGCCTCAGCAGCAGCAGGGAGGGCAACAGGGAGGACGCGACCCGTACGGCGGTTACGACTCGCGGCGCGGAGGAGGAGGAGGAGGAGGGCAGGGAGGCTACGGTGGCGCGTCCTACGGTGGTCACCAGCAGCAGGCGCAGCAACCTTCGTACGGCGGATACGCACCAGCTCAAGGCGGTTACCGACCACCACCGATGACTGGCGGAGGGTACCAACCTCCTCCCGCTCCTCAGCAAGGCGGCTACGGCGGGTACGGTCAAGGCGCGCCTCCTCCTCCTCGCTACGGAGCTCCTCCGCCCGCGGCGTACGGCGCCCCTCCTCCTCCTGCTCCGGCGTACCAGGGCTACGGAGGGTATGGAGGGAACGGGCAGGGAGCACCACCACCGGCGTGGCAGCAGGGTGGGAGGGGAGGAGGACAAACGGGGAGGGGCCAGGAGCGACGGTACTGAGCCTGGTGGGCGAGCAGTAGTATTGCGACGATGCAAAAAGTTGAACGTTCGCAGAGAGATATCGAGGGGGATCCAGACACGGTGCGCAGGCCGCGTTTTGACGGGCGCTTTGTCCTCGCTGGGCGCGGCGTGTCGTGGGGAGCGGTTCCCTCCGCTGAGAAGGGAGTCTAGGAAGGTCTGTTGCTGCTCTACATTCCACCAAGCATCTCCACGAACACCCAATCCGCAGCTAATCTCACCAAGTCCAAGTTCGAAAGCCCAGGTCCCTTCTTCCTCCACCTCCTGCGACCCCGCAGGTTGATCGCAGCACCAGCAGCAGGTGAGTTGAGCTCCCTATGAGTCCGTTATCAAGGAAGGCGGTGGAGGAAGATGGGCAGGGACCTCAGCTGTCGCGGTTGCTCCACGGAATGGGGTGACAGCTCTCGGGGCCCTCGGGCGCCTTCTCACCTTCTCAGAGCTGATAGCAGCGGTCTGACCTTCCCCGTTCCCCCGCACAGAGCTTTGAACCGTCGAGGATCAATCGCCCAGCTAGCTCGTCTCCCCCCTCCCTCACCAGCACCGACCACTCCGTTCATCTCCACCCTGGCGCCTCTCCGCTCCAACGACTCGTCCAAGCACCGTAGATCAAGAAGCGCCTCCAGGGATTCATTCTCTTCACTCCCACTCCCCGCCTTCCCACCCACAGCTCCCGCCGATCTCTACTTCACTCCTTCGTCCCTCCCGCCTTCCGCCTCTCCGCCAGGCTACTACGATTACGCGGCACCGCACGAGCCACCGCCACCGCGATCAAGATCCGTGCCGCATCTCCCTGGACTCTCCTTCACCAGCATCACCACTCCTTCCAGCCGCACCCCTCCATGGCAAGGCCGTAGCGAGGAGCCTCCCTTTCCACGCGACTACGAACTCCGCCGCGCGTCCGTCTCGTCTCAAACGATCAACGACCTTATTGAGCAACCTCACGAGCACGGCGTGTACGACGACGGGGAGCAGGGATCAGGAGACGAGCCGCTGGAGATTAGGACGCGTAGAACCTCTGCTGCGCCGCCGCCCGCGTTCCAGCAGGTCACGAGGAGAAGCTCGAGCTCTGCCTTGTCTCGAAGGACTGGAACGGTGCCGCAGATGCCCCGCACAGGAGCCGTTTCGGGCGGAGGAGATGCAGATTCGACCTTTTCGGTGCGTCTTCCTCGAGGGTTGTTGTGGAAGGAGCTGGGGCTGGGAGCTGACTGGGAGCGTCGTTGCAGCCAAGCTTAGGTACAACGTATCGTCCTCCACCACCACTACCCACATCTCGCCTCTGGTCCTTCCTCTTCCTCTTCCTCCAATCCCTCTCCGTCCTCCCCTCCCTCTTCGGATTCTTCTACTCCGCCCATCGATTCTCCTCCTATCCATTTTCCCTCTCCTTTCCTCCGCCAGCACCTGGCTTCAAGGCGGTAACGCGGTCGGCGTCTCCCAAGGCCGCAGCACGAAGCTCGACTGGTTCATCTCGGGCCTGTGGGCGCTCGCATGCGCGTACTTTAGCCATTCGCTGGCAAAGGGCTTGCTTCGTCGATGGCTCGTCTACTATTCGCTCCTGCCGACGTTCATTCGGGTCGTCAGCTTGCAGGCGATCTGCTGGCCTCTGTGCCTTACGACCCATCGCGTGCTGTCGTTCGATCAGCCCGTCGCAGCTTGGCTCATCTGCGCCACGACGGCCGCCATCTCTGTGAGTTCCTGCTTTCTTTCTTCGCAAGAAACCGTCGCTCATTCGTCTTTTCCCGCAGAACGTCGTCCAAATCTGGGTCACGAGCAACATCGTCGAGCGGAAGGACCGCCGCGGAGACCAACGCTGGCGCTTCCTCTCCTTCCTCGTCTCCGCCGTCGTCGGCCCCGGCGTTCGAACGGAAAAGTACCGCAAAAGCGAGCGAGCTCTGAGCTGGAAGAGGGTGCTCTGGGGGACCGTCGTCCCCTTTGCGATCCTCGGCTGGATCACGACGGGCGCGCTGCTGTGGCAGCAGTTCGTGGCGCGGTACAAGGGCGGAGGAGGAGTCGGTATGGGGAGTGCGAGGCTGAATCACGTCGTTCGAGCGCACGCGGGAGGGATGAGCTTGACGGGGCTCGACAGCAAGGCCAACGTTCGCATCGTCATGCTCGTTACTTCGTCCTGGACCGACCGATCTCTCGCCAACCGCAACACCTTCCGCCAATCCTCCGTCCTCATGATCCCTCCCTCCTCCTCCGCCGTCTCCATCACCTACCGCTTCCTCCTCGGCGCTGCCCCCTCCCCTCAGACCGCCGCTCGCGTCGGGCCTCTGATCGAAGCCGAGGCTGCAGAGTTCGGCGATATGCTCCTCGTACCCGCGCACGACGGCTACGGCGACCTGAGCAAGAAGATCTACGAGGGATGGAAGTGGGCGGCGGCGCTGGATGTCGACTACGTTCTCAAGACGGACGACGACATGTTCCTCCGCATGGACGTGCTCGCGAAGGAGTTCAAGGAGCTCGGTCGACGGAGAGAGTACTGGCGAGGATTCGCCTACTGGTGCGTCGTTTCGAATGAAGTCCTGCGGCTCTGTGCTGACCGCTTCTCTTTGCAGGGCGATTCCAGCGATTCAGGACGCCTCGAACAAGAACGCCGACTTTAGCTACGAGCTCATTTCACTTCCCTCGCTTTCTACCGCCGGCGCTCTCCACATTCTCTCCCACGACCTCATCAGCCTCATCGCCCCTCCCAACACCTCCCGCCTCTTCGTCAAGAACGAGGACCAGAACCTCGGTCTCTGGCTCTACCCCTCCGCCGTTCGCCCAATCCACGACCGCCGCATTCAGCAAGGCCAAGTCTGCGAGAACGACATGATCGCCAAGCACTTCGGCGGGCAGTACAAGGAGGAAGGCGGGATCGGTCCGCTCGAGATGTACGCGAACGTCGTCAGCGGCCGCAAGATGTGCGAAGGGTTCCTCCAGCGGTGGTGCGGCGTCTGCTACCCGTCCTGCAGAAGTCGCGACAACCATTGGAGGGACTGGGGCTTCGCGTGCGACGGGATCAAGGGCGCGACGCTGTCGAGTCGACCCGCAGCAGTCGCGACGCTCGAAGCCCCCGTCAAGTCTCCGCCGGAAGCTCTCGTCATGGGCAGCGCCGACGACCCCTGGGTCATCCCCGGCCTACTCTCCCAGCATACCTCCCCCTTCTCCTCGTCCGCCGACTGGCGACTCCTCCACATGCTCTGCTGGACGACGGGCGCCGAGACGTTCCAGGAACGACACTACCAAGCGCTCGAGACGATCTGGGCGCATGAACCTCGGGCGGTCCTCTTCATGATGTCGACCTCCCTCCCCCTCGACTTCTTCGACACGTACACTCAGCATGGCTATGCGATTCACGTCGTTAGGATCGGTGGGCCGGAGCTGCTCGAGCGTGAATGGTACCTCGGGCCTCAGAGTCGGAAGTGGCTTCTCGAGTGGGATCGCTGGTCGCTAGGCGTCAACTTGTGAGCCGTTCTCGCTATTTCCGGCCTGAGAAGCGCTCGCTGACGCTGCCGTTCCTTCAGCTACTCTCATCTCACCGACTACCTTCGCTACCTCTTCCTCTTCAAGTACGGCGGTACCTGTGAGTCGGCTTGACGAGCTGCGAAGCTTTGGAACGCTTTCTGACGCATCCTACTCTCGCAGACCTCGACATGGACGCTCCTTGGGTTCGTTCTCCTCCCGACTCGAACCTCGAATTCATCGGCGCCGACTACGCTACGCTCGCTAGCGACCTCGACTGGACCCTCGACGAGGACGGCATGTACCTCGCGCCGGGCGTCATGCGCTTCCGCAAAGGCTGGAACCTCTTCCGCGACATCATGGAGCAGGCGTTCGCGGTTACGACCTACCGAGTCGATTGCTTCAACTGCGTCGGCCCGCGTGCGATCACGCTCGGCGTCAAGTCGAACCGCCGCCTCCTCGAACTCGCAGGCTTCACCATCCTCCCCAGCCATGTCCTCTACCCCAAGAACTGGATCACCTCGCACGAACTCGTCAAGGCTCTCCCATCGGGCGAGGGCAAGTCGGAACTCGCCAAGATCGTCGAAGGGTCCTGGTCGATCCATCTTTTCGGCAAGATGACGAACCACCTTCGGATTCAGAAGGGGAGCATCGTCGACGAGGCGTTCGAGACGTTCTCCCTCAAGATTCCTCGTCCAGTCGGATTCCTCTCGTCGGCGGACCAAGAGCTCGGAAACGGCGCCGACCTCGGGCAAGGCCTTGAGCTTCGCCTGCCGTCGACCTACACCTTCCGCTCGCGTCTCGCACTGGCGACGCTCGAGGTTCCCGAGCTCGACTCGCTGGGATCCGTCGATGGTCGTTTCGACGGCTTGGACCTCATCTTCGTGCCCAAGCAGCCGAGCAGCCGAAGGTATCGCGCGCGACGATATTTGTCGAGACGACGAAGGGAGGAAGGATCGCATGGAGCGGCACGTCGGGACGGCCTGGAGGACGGTCAGGGACGGGCGATGGAGAGGTGGGAGGTGGGGCGGAGGTTAGAGTGGTGATTGAGGAGGCGACGGTCAAAGACGTTAATGCGGTGTTGGGATCGTTGGTGTACATACCTGGGACGAAGGGGAGGGACGAAGTGCTGCTGCGGGTGGTGTTTGGGGAGGAGGAAGCGCAGGGGAGGATTGTTGTCCGCTCGCAATGAGAATCCAAAGGACTTCTAGTTGGACCAGTGCTTCGGATTTGTGTTCCGGGGTCGCCAGTGGGATTGCACTAAATAAGAACCTCGAGCAGGACACCGCGAGCGGCGCGATCTGCTCGCTCCTCTTTGCTTCCTCCACAGCTCACGCGGACGGCACCTTCTACTGCGCAACTGGTGTTGTACCTACCCGACCACGTGTTTAAATTTGGGTTATTCCTGTGTAGGCAATCACGCCCCACGCTTGTGCGCCACAGTGACGACGAAGCACAGTCTCGCGCCCGAGGTCCGTTCCTGAGCCTGCGCAGCTGCCTTCCGCCTTCTTAAGTTGGGCGAGGGCGTGTCACCGTTTAATCACGGCTTATTTCCAGCCCCGCAAGTTGTTCGACTCGCGTTGACCCCGAGGCAGCAGCGCTCGTCCCAGAAGCGAGGCAAGCGAAGGAGAGCCAAATCACTCCCGTCTTTCGTGTCGTTCTCGCAGTCTCAGTCAAGTTGCGCGACGCTCCACAGCTACAGTTTAATCACAGATAAGCGTCGATTGGCAATGCTTGATCGCTCGACGCCCACAACACACTTTGCAAGCAACCGAATTCCCCTCCTTCCCTTGTCGCTCCCGCCGAGATCCTACGAGAACTTCCACTTGTTGTTGCAGTTGAGCTGAACGAAAAAAGGGAGGTCAGCATAGCACGTTTTGCGGAACGGGAGGAGGAGCCTACGCAGGTGACGAAGGTCTGCAGAAATACGAGAGTCAGCGGAGCACGATAGAAAGAACGGCGTGCCATCTCACAGTCATCGGCTCATCCGCGGAACGTGTTTGCATCTGTGAAAAGGTAGAAGTTAGAATTGGCCTCGCCAGCTGGACAGCGACATCGCGGACCTGGTAGTACCTGTCGCGAAAGAACAAGTCAGCGCTCGTGCACAAAAAACGGCAGCATCACGACCAAGAACTTACATCGTCCGACGCTGCTTGCACTTGCCGCACTGGAAGCCGTCCGTCTCAGCCTGCTGAGGCGCGGCACCCTGCGCCAGGAAGAGGTTCTGCTCGACGATCTTGCGGTTGGTCGCCTGCTGCTCCTCGGACGCCATCTCCTGTCGACGCTAACGCATCAGAAACGACAGCGAAGGAGACGAAAGAGGGTGGAAGAACCGATGGACTCATGCTGTAGAGCCTCTGCACGCTGATCTCCCCGCTCACGACGTCCTCCCTCAGACTCGGATTGTTCTGCGCCTTGAGGTTGAGGAAGAGCGAACGCATCTTCGTCCGGTACACGCTCGTTCCTTCCGGTGGCAGGTTCTGCTCATGCACATGCCTCTCCAGCGCGCGAGCCCTCGAGAGAATCAAGTCCGTCGCTGTCGGCAACAACGAAGGTCAGGTTCGCATGGCCGAGCAAGGAAGAAGTGAAGACGCACGCGCATCCGAAGTCGACGCCAGCGCGTCGTACACCATCTCCGCACACTTCTCCCTCGTCTTATCTCCCGTACTCCCCTCCCCGCTCCCAAACACGATGCCGTCCGTCTTGTGCGTGCGAGGCGCGCCATTCAAGCTTTCTCGGCGCTTCGACGCTGCAGAAGAAGCAGGTGCTGGGGCGGGAGCGGCGGCAGGCTTGGGCTTGGACGAGGAGGCGACGGGAGCGGGGGTGGGGGCGGTGGCGACGCTGGGTTTTGATCCGGCCTTGGGAGCGCTTTTGGAGAGTTTGGAGGGTTCGGGCTTGATGGTGACGGGGGGAGAGCCGGGAGCGGGGGAAGGAGAGGGGAGAGCAGATCCTGTCAGGGGAATCAGTTGCGAGAACGGGAGGAGCTGGAGAGAGGTGCGAACCGGATGGACTCTGAGCGCTGTCCTTCGCACTCGACGCGCGAGGAGCAGGAGTTCCAACGTCGGCCTTCCACTTGCGTACGATCTCCTTTGCGAGGTCGGCGATCTGCTTGCTCGTGTTCTGGCGCAGCTTGTTGACCGTCACGCCGATCTTGGTTTCCTGCAGAACGAAGTCGCGTGAGTCGAGTGCAAGGGGGGAAAGACGGGAGGAACCTACCCTGATAAGCTCCTCGGTCGCAACGACCTCCTTCTTCAGCCGCTGGAGGATGCTCGTGACTTCCTGTGCGAGTAGAAACAGGTCAGCTTGTAGTCTGGAGAGGTCGATGTATGCAGACGCGCTGGACGCGTTTACGAAACGCACAAAAGCCTTGCCGGACCTCGACCTGGATAGGAAGAGATACGGCAAGGCTCGAGAGACGAGGAGAAGACGGCGAAGAGGGGGACGCGAGCTGGTCGAATCGTGCGGGGCTCCCTGAGGACGTGTCGAGGGAGAGTCCCGAACGCTGCTGAACGCGGAGGACCACGAGCGGATGCGCTGAATTGACTTGACTGTCCAGCCAGCGCGAGCGTGCCCTGGAAGCGACACCACCACCCACGCCGAGCTCGTCTCCCTGCTTGCACCGTTCGTGCCCTCCGGCCTGCCACGCTATGCCAGCTCCTGAACCCCCCCTCCCACTGCAAACAGTGAGCACCACTCTCCCCCCCCCCCCCCAAAAACTTGTCCCTCCGCCTCCCTCGAGCTGCGAACCCTGCGGCCCCTCCACAGGGCCTGAGAGTGCCCAAGAAAAGCGTTCTGCGCCTTCCTCGCAAGCTAGACCTCGTCCTTCCTGCTGAGCGAACACTGGACCCTCGTTTGCGAGCTGGAGGTGTGAGGTGCCCTACGCGCCCAGAGACGAACGTACCTCTGTTCGGTTCGCAGCCACGGCCGCCAGGAGACTCTTCTTGAGGGCCAGAACGGCAGTAGCGTTGGACGACGACATCGAGACGAGTGGACGGAGGGAGAGAGGCGCCGAACCCAAACACCTCTTGCCGCTTTCCTTCTCAGCTTATTTCCTTATTTCCTTCGCAACTTCGAACGTGCAGGTGCACTCCGCGCCGAGATGGGAAAACCTAGTAACCAGTCCCGCTTCCCTGTTGTGAGTGTCCTCTGTCGGTCTCGTTCCTAGACGGCTCGGAACTCACGCCTCCTCCCGCAACAGGCTCGCATCAAGAAGATGATTCAAGCCGACGAGGACGTCGGTAAGGTTGCGCAGGCAACTCCCGTGGTAGTCTGTAAGCTTGCACCGGCACAGGCGCAGAGGCGAGGAGGGAGCTGACACCGTCTCCGCTCGCAGCCAAGGCGCTCGAGCTGTTCTTGGGAAGCCTCGTCGGCGAGTGCGTCAAGGATGCGCAAGAGCGAGGGAGCAAGAAGATTACTGCCTATGGACTGTGCGTCGTCTTCAGCTTCTCTAGAGGCTGGTGGGAGCTGACTGGCGCTGCAGGAAGCGCACCATCAACAATGTCGCGACCTTTGACTTCTGTGCCGATATCGTCGCGGGCGTTGCGGATCCTATCACGGACGAGGGAGGGGATGAGCCGAAGAAGAAGCGAGTGCGGAAGAAGGCTGCGCCGAAGAAGGAGGAGGGCGAGGAGGGGGACGAGGAGGAGAAGCCGAAGCGCAAGCCTAGGGCGAAGGCGAAGCCCAAGGCTGCGAAGAAGGAGGCGAAGGAGGAGGAGGAGGAGGAGGAGGAGGAGCATGAGGAGGAGCATGCGGAGGAGGACAAGGACGTCAAGGGAAAGGACGTAGAGGGAGGGCGAAGAGGATCATGTGGACGACGGCGAGGACGACGACGAGATTTAGGTGCCTGCTGTACTGTATGGATCGGGGTGTGTTTCTTCCCGCTGCCCATCTGCTCGCTGCTTTCTCTGAGCGCTACGACTTTACTGCTGAGCGAGCGCGACTACAACTTCCGACCCACCGAGATTCTGCTTGCTGAGCGTTCTCCCTTGCTTCTCTATCGTTCAGCCGTTTCGATAACCCGAATCAATTCCCACAGCTCGGTAGTTAGCCCGGAGCGGAATGCTTTCACCATCTTCGCAGCCCCTGCCTGCTTCGCATTCCTCATCCCGCCCCCAAACCGACCACGCGACTCACCTTCGCACGTTCAGCACTTCGACCAGGCACATCACGAGGTTCGGACCTATGAGCAGCACCGTAGAACCCCGCGCTCTCTGCTGGCCAGCCACAGGGAAGCTACTCGAGCTAGACTCGGGGAGAAGCGAAGGATAGGAGACGCCGAATGAGGAGGTCGTTCACTTGCATTCCAGAGACGATTGACGGAACAGGTGGCTGTTGGGACTGAGAGTGAGCGTTTCGCCTTCCTTCGCACCCTTGTTATATCTTGAATACAACTACCGCTCTGCCCAGCACGAACGAGAAAGAAGGAGAGGAACACAACGAGGAAGAGGAACAGCGACCTCGCGACGTCCGGCTTGGATCCGGGCAGGCCGGTTCCACTCGCCCTCGCGTTGTGTTCCTTCTCCCCTCCCCAGTTGCCCTCTCTCCGACTCCCCCAGCTCAACAACTCATCGCCCTCGCGCCTCTCAAGGACAGCACACCAGCAGTCCAACCCGTCCTTCAGCCTTACGCCCTGCATCGCTTGTCGGTCGCCCACTTCTCTCCAAACAAGACCTCTAACTCACTGTGAGTGCTCGTCTCCCCCTGCGCCACGCCCTGCGCGTCGTTCGCTTCTACTATTGGAACAGTGCGCTGACATCCCCCTCGTCCCCCTCCCTCCGCCCGCCTAGGTCCCTTTTCTTCTAAGCCAGAACCCACTTGGCTCAACATGCGGTAGGTCGCTCTCCCCTGCCCTCCCCCGCGTCCTCAGACTCACTCCCCTTCTTCTCCCCCAGTGAAATCGTCCACCTCCAGACCGGTCAAGTGAGTCCCGCCTCTTGAATCCTCATCACACCGCAGTTCCCACTGGATAACACGTCGCTGACCCCCCTCCCCTCACGTAGTGCGGCAACCAAATGCAAGTCTCCACCCCTATCTCTCTCTCTCCCTCTCTTCCGGCTCTTGGTTCGTGGGCTACGACGCGCGATGGGTGGGGGAAGCAGCGGGCCTTGTCGGATTTCGGCGCGCTTGGGGCGCTTGCATGGGTCGCGCTCCGAACGGTGACTGGCGGTAGCTGACTCTCTCTCTCTCGTTCCTCGTACGTAGTGGACAGAAGTTCTGGGAGGTGAGTGAGAGCGCGCTGGAGTGGAAGAGAGGGAGCGGAAGCTGATGTTGTTCCCGGTTCCCTTCTTGCACCCGTTGTAGACCGTCTCTGAGGAGCACGGTACGCGTTCTTTCGTCTCCAACGAGCCTGAGCGCTGGCTGACCTTCCTCTTCAGGTATCGACAACACCGGACAGTGAGTCTTGCGGTGTGGCGACCTCCAGATGGGCCGGACTGACTTCGAGCGTCTTCTCAGGTACAAGGGCACGAGTGACCTCCAGCTCGAGAGGATCAACGTCTACTTCAACGAGGTGCGTTCCTTGGCCTCTTCCCTTGCTTCCCGACCGAAGAGCTGACTCGTTCCGTCGCCCGCAGGCCTCCGGTATGCGTCCCTCCATCCATCTCCTCCCCTTCGCTTGCTGACCAACTCGGCGACCAGGCAACAAGTACGTTCCCCGCGCCGTTCTCGTCGACCTCGAGCCCGGAACGATGGACGTCATCCGCGCCTCGCCCTTCGGCCAGCTCTTCCGCCCCGACAAGTCAGTCCCCGGTCGCTCCCTCCTCCTGCACGCGCTGAACGCGTCTTTGCAGCTTCGTCTTCGGACAGTCCTCCGCTGGAAATAACTGGGTGCGTTGGGGAAACCTGGGAAACGCAGGAGCGGCTCGCTGACCCCTCGCACAGGCCAAGGGACATTACACCGAGGGAGCTGAGCTCGTCGACAGCGTCATGGACGTCGTGAGGAAGGAGGCTGAGGGCTGCGACTGCCTCCAGGGATTCCAGGTGCGTTTTGGCTGCACTCGCGCGCGCTGAAGAGGTTGCTGACGGCGAATCGCGCAGATCACTCACTCCCTCGTACGCTCCTTTTCGTTTGCCGGCGCGCGAGGATTTCAACTGACGGGGTAATGCAGGGTGGAGGAACTGGATCCGGAATGGGAACGCTCCTCATCTCCAAGATCCGCGAGGAGTTCCCCGACAGGATGATGGCTACCTTCTCCGTCGTGCCTTCCCCCAAGGTGCGTCTTCCGCCTCCCCCAGTCAGTGAAAGCGTGAAGCTTACGACGTTCTCTCTCAGGTCTCGGACACGGTCGTCGAGCCTTACAACGCTACCCTCTCCGTCCACCAGCTTGTCGAGAACTCGGACGAGACCTTCTGCATCGATAACGAGGCTCTCTACGATATCTGCTTCAGGACCCTCAAGCTCACCGTCCCCACCTACGGTGACCTCAACCACCTCGTCTCGGTCGTCATGAGCGGTATCACCACCTGCCTCCGTGTACGTCTCCTCGTTCCTCACCTCGCATCAGGCGCTAACGGTCACATCGCACGCAGTTCCCCGGACAGCTCAACTCGGATCTCCGCAAGCTCGCCGTCAACATGGTTCCCTTCCCCCGTCTCCACTTCTTCATGATCGGATACGCCCCTCTTACCGCGCCCGGCTCCAAGTCGTTCCGCGCCGTCTCCGTCGCCGAGTTGACCCAGCAGATGTTCGACTCGCGCAACATGATGGCCGCTTCCGACCCCCGCAACGGACGCGTGAGCTTCACTTTCGTTTTTGAGTAGAGGGGAGGAGAGGAGCTGATGCGCGAACGCAGTACCTCACCGTCGCCGCCTACTTCCGTGGAAAGGTCTCAATGAGGGAGGTCGAGGACAGCATGATGTCGGTTCAGCAGAAGAACTCTGCCTACTTCGTCGGTGCGTCCTCGCGAACGAAGAGGTGGAGGAGTGGGGACTGACGATGCGATTCGGCAGAGTGGATCCCCAACAACGTTCAGACCGCTCACTGCGACATCGCTCCTCGGGATGTCAAGATGGCCGTCACCTTCATCGGAAACGTGAGTGCCTGGAGCTGCTCTCTCGCCGTGACATCCCTGATCGTATTTATCGTTCGCAGTCCACCGCCATCCAGGAGCTCTTCAAGCGTGTCGGAGAGCAGTTCTCCGCCATGTTCAAGTGCGTTCCCAGTCTATGCCGTCCTTCCAGCCGATGACTGACGTTTGCGTTCGCAGGCGCAAGGCTTTCCTTCACTGGTACACCGGAGAGGGCATGGACGAGATGGAGTTCACCGAGGCCGAGTCGAACATGCAGGATCTCGTCGCAGAGTACCAGCAGTACGTCACGCTCGTCGTCTTCACGTTGCGTTGCACTGACTCGCTCGCTCCTCTTAGGTACCAGGAGGCATCGGCTGACGATGAGGATGAGGAGCTCGGAGAGGAGGAGCAGGAGGTACGTCCCGCGTCAGCTCTCCCTTCCTCGAACCTTCACTAACGCACATGCTCGCAGTACGCCGAGGAGTAGAGCATCTCGCTTCAAACGCGTGGCTACCCCTTCAATTGGAAAAGTATTCGGTCGTCGTCCCCCTTCTTCAGCCCTCTTCCACTTTCTCGAATGCAACCCCCTCTTTCTCCCCTCCCACCTCCGTAATCCCTCTACGCGGTTTTGGCAATGTTAGCCCATATTAGTCGCTCGTTTTCGCGGGTGCTGCTGGTGGAGAGAGTGGATGGGGACTTGTCGCGACCTCCTGGTCCTTTTCTGCCCTCGCTCCTTTATAGCTGATTCCTCGTAGGCTGTTCAAGAACGATATCCAATCCCTTGGGCACGCGTGAGAAGGTCTGTTTGTCGCGGTGCCTCACTGAGGAGGGGCGAGCAGGGCTAGTATCGCTACATCGTCGCTCCGAAGGAGACAAGACTCTGTGTGCTGAATGCTTGAGACTCGGCGTCTGCATGGTTCTGCTGAGTCTGTCTTTTGCTCTGTGAGGCCTCTGCGATGCCAGCTGCTTCGACGTCCTGTTTGCAAGGGCGGGCGCGCAGGCGAAATTTGGTTCGCGTTGCGAGGAGAATACAAGTTGGCGTCTTTTCCTGCGGTCGTCCTGTCTGAACGAGCCGGTGGGGATGTTTGTGGATTCTCCTAGCAAAGTCCAGCTATTTTGACGCCTCCACCGCCGGTCGAAAGAAGCGGCGTCGCAGCGGTTTTGGTGGCTTACAGTTGTCCTCACTTCTTCCCCTCGCTCCCGGAGCAGCACAAGTTATTCATATACGCCATACTCAACTAC
>KZ627161.1:1960027-1972125 GCA_002917775.1 Glaciozyma antarctica PI12
ANNNGNNNGNNNTTNNTTTTTTTTNNNGGNNNNGGGATCTTATCTTTATCTTGTTGTTGACACCTGTGCCAATCAGTACCTATGATTATGGAACCCCCTCGCGAAGTGGCTCTGCTCGTTCTTCCGTGTCGTGCCGTCCCGCGTTCGCCTGCTCCTTCGCATCTTCCTCGACCTTCATCATCCGCGCCCTCTCCTTGCTTCCAAAAATCGACGCAGATCGCTCTCGCACACAGGCTCGAGGATTCCTTCAACGACGTGTATTACACCCCCAACTAAACGGCCTTCCTGATGACTGCGAAGATGCATCAGCTCTACTATCCTCAGTCGAAGCGGCGAAGACTCACCACAACATTGCAATCTCCCCTCTAATCCGCCGCCTGATACGATTCGAAGAGCACAGTGCCGACGAAAGAAGAGAACGTCGAACCAGGCGCTGCGAAAGATCTCCATCAGACCACCTCCCTCGCCAGCAAAGCGAGCAACTCACTCCCAACGACCTTCCTCGCCTTCGCAATGACCTCGGCATCGATGAACGGCTCCAAAAAACCCTCCCAACTTCTCCCCTTCGACGTCTACCACCCTCTCAAGGTACTCGACCTCCTCCACCTTCTTCTCGTTCATCTCGTTGACCGTACGGAAGTCCGAGAGGAAGAACAAGCACGGGAACGTATTCCTGAACAGCTCAAAGTTCGTTTCCGATCTCGGGCGCTTCGAGTCGGTCGCGACGAATAGCGGAACGTTGAGAGCTACGAGGGGCGAGTCGGGAGGGTAGAGGACGTGCGAGCAGGCGAGGTGGGGTGAGGGACGGAAGATGGTTGAGGAGGTGGGGAGGGCGAGAGGGGTCGGACGGAAGGAGGGGTTGTTGTCGTGTCGACGGTTGGAGAGGAGGAGAGAGGTGATGAGATCGTCTGAGAGGCCGTAGGCGTCCGAGAGGAGGGTGCGAAAGACGCCTGCGGAGCGAGGGCGCGCTTCGATCTGCGGGAGTCGTCAGGCCCGCCCAGCCAGTTCGGGAGAGAAGTCAACGTACCTCGAACCGGTCTCCGTGCCCGACGCGCAGGTGCAGACCGACGTGCGAACGTCTCCCGCCCAGTCGGTTCGCTATCGCCTCGCTGACGACCTCGAGCGTCTCTTGCTTGTAGCTCATCGCGCTCCGGATCTTGGCGCGAAATTTCTTGTTCTCGTTGAGCGCCAACACAAGCCGGTGGGTACCATAGAGGCTCCCAAACTCGAGAAGCTTGACGTCGTCCATTTTCCGCAGGTCGTCGACGTGAACTCGCTCCGTGTAGGTCCCCCACAACTGACTCTGCGAAACCCCCGCGTCGTCCGGCGTATCGTGGATCCTGTACGAAAGTCGAGCAACATCCCTCGGCTGGAAGCTGTAGATCTCGGACTCTGCAATCCCGAGGACGTCCTGGAACCACGCGCGGTCCTGCGTCGGGCGCTTGACGAGCGAGACTTGCGTCGAGAGGTACTCGTCGTCGAGAAACCATGCCCAATCTGCTCTCCGCGCATCATAGTAGATCCCGCACTGCGCTCGTGCATTAGCTCCCGCAAGAATCCACCCAGCACGTCCGCAAGGCGGGCACCTTGTCCCTCCGCTCGTCGTGGTCCGTCATCTTCCTGCACTCTGCGATGGGCGCATGTTCCGCCAGCTCCAGCTGCTGTTGTAGATTCCCATCCGTGCCCGTCGACCAGTCGACCGCTCTTCCCAGCGTAACCACCGGAACCAGAAGCGTCCGGTTGAGCAGCTTCGCGAGGACGAGTCCGTTCGTGAGCGATATCCTGCGCCAGAGATTAGCTGTGGGAGAGATACGGCAGGTAGATCAAACGGACCGCTGGTTGTGGAAGCCGCTGTGTGTGAGGTAGGAGAGGTAGCGCGCGTCCGGAGAGGGTGCTTCAGGAGCTGGCCACGCGTTTGAGGTGAGGTTGAGTAGGTTGGTGGAGGGGCGGAGCCAGGCGCTACTCGGCGTTGGAGAAGCTGGCGATGGTGTGTTCAGGAGGGGAGCTGCGGAGGGAGAAGGGAGAGTGGTGAGAGGAGGAGGCGAGAGGGGAGGGAGGTCGACGAGGGCCGGCTCAGTCGTGGTCGAGAGCGCGTCGGAGGGATGCTGGAAGGGCGCGAGAGCCCATTCGGACGATGAGAGAGTCCAGCTTGGTCTCGAGGAGAGGGAGGAGGTGGTCGAGAGGAGGAAGACGGTGCCAGCCAGCAAGGCTCCGCCGACCAAGAGTCGAAGCCGTTTCTGCTCCAGCTCGACGTTGAGCGCTTGAGCCAAAAAGTGTTGAAGGTTGACGGACTAAAGGAGAAAGGCGGGCGAAGGAAGAACTCGAGCACCCCGCGGAGACGCAGCGCGTATACCAGGCGCTCTCCAACTGACTTCTCTCGCAATCTCTCGAAGAAGTGAACGAAGAGTGGTGCCTGCTTGCGTTACATTCAGTGCAGAGTAGCCTCCGCGCGAGTTTCCTCGCGAGCTTCCACTGGAACCTCGCTTCGTTTCCTTACGCCGTCCTCCTTCTCCTCTCCGAACACCGTCCCCTCCTCGGTCCACGTCCCATCAACCTCGACTCCTTCCTTCCACCCCTCCGCAAATACGTCCCGCTCGATCCCCGCCCAGCATTCGCTCCCCTCTTCAAGCCGCTTGACCTGCACCCAGTTCCCTCCCGGCGCCTCGATATCCTCTCCTAGCATCTCTCCCTCCACTCCCCTCCCCTTGTCCTCCTGGTTGAGGCGAAGACCAAAGAATCCTCCTCCGAACCCCTGCAGCTTCTCTACAATCTCCCCCGTCAGGTCCCTGATCCTGTTCGCACGCATTCGCAACAAACGCCTAAAGAACGCCGGGCCGTCCTTCCTGTCCTCGTTCGGTACGCTGGCGACGAAAGGGAGTCCTCGAGGATGACCGTTGCAAAGGCGTGAGAGGGTAGCAGCAAGGGGGCGGGTGGGGAGAGTGACGGTGAGGAGGGGGACGACGAGTCGAGGGGAGAGGTAGGGCGGCGGTGGGCGGGTCCAGTCGGGGCTGACGGGGGGAAGGAAGGAAGGAAGGAGGGAGGGGTCGATCTTGGTTTTAGGGTCGGTACCGGCGGCTTTGGCGAGGGCTTTGCGGACGCTGTAGTACTGCTTGTTCGCGAGCGAGCGAGCCTCGGGGCTGTCGGGCCAGACGGCGAGGTCGAGGTACTCCTTCGACTCGCTCCTGCACTCCCAGTGCGCCTCCCCCTCCTCACCCGCCACGGGCATCTTCCATATCCCGTAATTGAGCTCGTCCATCCGCTGGCCCAGCTCGCTCTCCTTGCAGTACCCGCTGAAGCACTCTCGTCGAGTCGCCCGGCCGTGTCCCCATCGAATCGGGTACCGCGTGACGGCAAGGTAGACGACGTGCGGTTCGTACGCTTCTGCTGCTGGGCGTACACGCGAGGCGCCGACGCGGACGGCGTGAGAGTCCTTCTCCTTGCGAGTCGGGTCGAGCGTGTTGAGAAAAGCGAGGTGGCGAGGCTGAGTGAATCCTCCCATGTCTGCGGTTAACGGTCAGCGCACGCCAGGGATGCACGTAAACAAACAGGAAACACACAGGTCTTGGTGGGAGTGAGCTGCGTCGTAAGATCCTTGCGCTCCAGTCGCTCAGCTCGCTTCACCCTCATCGCCGCGCGCTTGGCGAGTTCGGCTTCGGTGGGAGGTGGTCCTGGGCCAGAGGGGACTTGCTTCACACGCTTGGCCTTAGGGCGGGGCTCATCGTGGGGCGCGTAAGCGGGAGCGTCCCACGAGGCCTGGCGGTGAGGGGGAGGGTCGCGGTCGCGCTGATAAGATCGGGAGACGGAGTCGAATGGGGAGGCGAGGAGCACCTTTGGGCGAGAGAACGCTCGAGCGAGCGAGTTGATTTGTGCCATCTTGCGAGCGTGGAAGGAGGAGGGAGACAGACGCAAAAACAGCCGAGCTGCTGAGGTGGCTTCGACCTCTGTCGCTCCCGCCGCGATGCTCCCGGACCGACGACCTCCTCCAAACGAAAGGACGTTCTCCCCTCCGATCTGGAAGCGCACCTAGCAGTGGTCCTCCCAAGGATCAGAGAGAAGGAACTGCGCCAGCTCTTCTCGAACGCCTGGACCAACACGACGGTCACGACCGTCTACTCGCAGTCGCTGCACCTGAGCGAGCCAGACCACGCCAAAACTAATCCAAGGGCGTGGATTATCACGGGTGACATACCTGCTACGTGGGTGAGGGACTCAGCGAACCAGTGCGTACGTCCTTCCTCCTGTCCCAGCCCCTTTCTCGCGCAAGTTGGCGCTGGCGTCGTCGCGGACGGACTTTCTGCTGAACGAAGAGTGGAGAAGAGCGGCGAGAGAAGTGCTGCGGGTGTGCAGGCTGCAACAGCGGGGAACGGGGGAGGAAGTGCGGATGATGAAGAGGCGGAGGTGGGATCCTGCGAAGGAGGAACGGGAGGACGGCGACGACGTCTACCGATTTCAAAGGTCTACAACGCTCGCGAGTGAGACGAGAGCACTGGATGGGCTAGGGGAGCCGGCAAAGCGATGTGGTGCGTTCTGAGTCCTCAGCTCCCGGCTCCAGCGAAGCTCACGTCCTTCGCAGGCCTTGTCAAATCTGCTTTCCGGCCCTCCGACGCTCTTATCAATCTCGCCGATCTACTGCTCGAATCTCTCGCTCCCGACGGTGCCCTCGGTTCACTGACGAGGGTCTCAGTGCGGAGCTGGAGGTTCTCGAGCAGGACCTTTGTACACTGGGGGAGGAGGTGAAAGCTTCTGTCTGGAAGCACGGCGTCGTCTGCCTTATGAACGAAGGCGTCTCGGAGCGGGTCTTTGCGAACGAAGTCGACGGTTTCGGTTCGTCCCTTCCCACCCCTCCTCAAGTGACCTCACTCACTCCTCACAGGCTCCTACCTCCTCGCAGACGACTCCAATGTCCCCTATCTCCTTTCCTTCCCCCTCCTTGTCTTTCTCTCCGCCACGAACCCAGTCTACGTCGCCACCAGCCGGCTCATCCTCTCTCCTCGCCACAAGTGGTTCTTCCGCGGGAGTGCAGGAGACGGAATCTGGGGATGCCACGTCGGCTATGACTTCATTTGGCCCATGTCGATCAGTCGTGCGCGCTCTCACTTCGGACGACGACGAGGAGATCTTGGACTGCTTGAACACGCTCAAGACGACAACAGCGGGAACAGGTTCGTCGGCGCCTAGGCTCCTACACAGCTCGCTCGCTGAAGCTCTTCCATTTGCAGGCTTGATCCATGAGAGCTTCCACAAGGACGACGCGAGCAACTACACGCGCGCCTGGTTCGCCTGGGCGAACGGACTCTTCGGGCAGCTCATCCTCCACCTCCTCGCTACTCGTCCGTACCTTCTGCAATAAATCCCAAAAAAGCGTATCTACACTGCAAAGTCGTCTACAAAGAGAAAAAGGCTACAAACGTCGCTCCCCATTCCCTCCTGAGGCCGGGAGCAAAATGATCCCTTCCTCCCCGCTCAGCCTCCCCTCCTCCGCTTTCCCTTCGTCCCCCTCTCCGACCTTCCGTCCGTCGGCAGCCTCCTTCTTCCCCTTGTCGAGCGCGACGAAGACGGCTCCTCCGATGATGATGGAGCTCCCGAGGAGTGACCACGCGTCCGGGAACTTGCTGAAGACGATCCGTTCGAGGAGCATCGCGAAGAGGAGGTTGGAGTCTGTACTGACGCGTCAGGAATTGCACGAATTACAAGGAAGGTTGAGCTCACAGACTGCGAGAGTCCCTCGGCCCGCTTTCTCGCGCTGCAGGCCCATCGTGAGAAGTGCTTGAGCGATGAAGCCCATGAAGCCGATGGGAGCAATGAGGGCGAAGAAACGCCATTCGAGGATGAGGATTCCGGGCGCGTTAGAAAAAAAATGGGTAGAGGGAGGAGACGACCGTCTGCGGCCATCGCTGAGATTAGCACGTGCGGCAGCGAAGTTTGATAGAAGAGCGACGGACGGAGTAAAAGGAGAAGTAGGCGATCGAGTGGAGCCTGTCGAGTAAGCGTTAGGAGGCCACGTCGAAAGGAGCAGATGGGCAGACGCACGCGTTGGCTCGCTTCCCGATCTTGCGAATGCAGAGGTACGCCCCCGCTGCTCCAAACACGCCAATCATCGCGACTCCGACCGCAAGCGTGCGCTGTTCAGGCGTCACAGCAATTCCGCCAGGACCGAGGACGACGTCTCGCGTTGTGGCGGGGAACAGGAATGAGGGTTTGGCGATGAGAACGACGCCGCCGAGGGATGCGAAGCCTGTGAGAGCTTCGGCACGAGAGTAGGGTTCGTGGAGGAAAATTGAGGCGAGGAATCCTGGGATTGGGAGGTGAGCACTCGGGGCGGGAAAAGGGAGAAGGGAGGGACGGACCGACGAGGACTGGAGCAAGGAAAGTGAGGACGGTGGCGTCGGAGAGGGAGAGGTACTTCAGGGAGAAGTAGATACCGAAGAGTCCTCCGAATCCCACGACTCCCCGAGTACAGAGCAGCCACCGCACGCCTGGCGGACCGAGGAATGGATGCTCGACTTTCGCCCATCGCATATCTGCGAGCGGCGGCGTCAGTCGCTTCCCTTGTCGCTCCTCGAGATACACGTACATAGGTAGCAGGCCAGCCATGTTACTGACATGCGCACGACGATGATCTCCCATACAGGAACCGCGACGGTCTCCTGCAATAGCTGCGAGAGATTGCGTTTTGGTGAGCCTCGAGTATGTATCGAGCCAACAACGCCCTGCTCACCTTGATCAAGGTGTTGATGGAAGCAAAGAACGCTTGCGATAACCCTATCAAAAGGAATCCTGGAGCAGCAGACTCAGCTCCCCCTCAATCTCGCGTTCCCCCAACGAAGACGCACCTTCGTTTCGCTTCAAAAAGGCCTTTGAGCTGGCCACCGCTCCCCACGCTCCAGTTCGCGCCACGATACCGTCCTCCTCCAGCCGCCCTTCCACCCCAAGACTGTACTCCCTCTCCGCCGCGATCCTCTTTCCCCCGTCCGGCTCATCCGTCAGCAACCGCGAGGTCGATGGTCGAGGCTGATGCCCCCGCGTGCGAGGTTTTCTCGAGGTGGCTGGGGTGGCGTAGACGAGTTTGTCGTCCGAGTCTGAGTTGTAGTCGGCTGCTGAGCGAATCGGAGCGGGAGGAGAGGAAGGAGGATAGGACTGCTCGGCGGCGGTAGCGGACGTGACTGATCGCTCGGTTGGAGGGAGGGGAGTTGTTGAACGGGGAGGAGGAAGATGAGTTGACATCCTGAGCTTAACGAAGCCCTATCGAGAGGCGTCAAAGGAGGGGGAAGGAGAGAGCAAGGGCGTACGCCAAAATCGAGAGTATTCGGACCGCACGCGCACGAACGACGTCGGCGGAGCTGCCCAGGGTTGGCTCCTACCGTACTCTCGACAGCGCCAATCTCGCAAGTCAGTCTCGCAAAGCACCCCGTCTCAAGCTCCTTCAGTCCCAGCCCCTACTCGCCCCGTCCTCCGACCTCTCGCGCTCCTCCTTCCCACCTTCGCCATGTCGGCACCTCAAGGACAGGTCGCTCTCGAGGATCTAGGTATCGACCAGCTCACCCAGGTCAAGTCTCAGCTCGAGGAGGTCCGTCCTGCTCCCAAGCCGCGCCGCCCGAAAGCAGTCCTCACCTCTCACCGGCGCAGGAGCTCAAGCACCTCACCACCGCGTTCGGGAACCTCAAGCAGGCGCAGGCAAAGTTCATGGCGTGCATGGAGGCCGTCGAGTCAATAAAGCCCGTCAACAAAGGTGAGTAGCGCGAGAGGAGGGGACGGATGGAGCTGACGCGCAAGGACGCGGCGCAGACAAGAAGATCCTCATCCCTCTCACCAGCTCGCTTTACGTTCCTGGGCGGTTAAAGGATGCGGAGAACGTTATCGTGGACGTCGGGACGGGGTACTTTGTTGAGAAGGTGAGGACTGCTCGCGGGAAGCTGCTCGGCAGCAAGGGAGCTGCTCCACCGCGCTTGAGCAGCTTCCATTGCCCAGGCCGGCTCTCCACTCCTCATCCCACGGAGCAGAGCTGACCACCGCTCGTCACAGTCAACAAAGGCCGCCAAAACGCTCTACAACACCAAGATCCTCACCCTCCGCTCCAACCTCGCCACTCTCCAAGCTCAGATCGAGAAGAAGAACGACAACGCGAACGCTGTGGTTGAGGTCCTCAAGCAAAAGATGGCGCAGCAGGATCGGGAGAACAGGGAGCGTGCCGGTGGAGGAGGGAAGGCGATTGCGTGAGGGAGGAGCTGCAGTTGTATTGGATGGGCCTTTCGTTCACGCGCGGGTGGGACCGGAAGTATTCAGGACGACGTTCTGCGCGCCTTCGCGGCTGGCATTTGGGCAGCGAGCTGGGAGTAGTAGGGAGCTGCGACCGGTGCTGCTTTCGAGCTGCTGGGGACGGTTTTGGCCTGAGCTTCCTCGCTCCAGACTCAGTTCTGTCCACTTGACTGCTCGTACTCCTTGGGAAAAGCAAGGGAGCTTCTTCGCAAGCAGCTGAGGAGCGAACCTCGATGCATCCACTTGAGTTTCGCTCTCCGCTTACCCTGCCTCTCCTCTCCTTCCCTCTCAAAAACGCATCCGCACTATGTCCTCCGAAGCCTCCGACGCCATGAGTGCGCTCGCCCTGCTTGCCAGCCGAGGTTGCCCCTAACGCTCCCCCTCAGTGCTCACCGCCGGCATGGCCCAGTTTGTCGCTGGAATCGCGCTCCTCCGGGACCCAGTGTCAGCACTCGCCTTCGTCCTCCCCGCAACACAGAACATTGAGCAGTTTACCGGATTCGTACGCCGTCGCGTCCAGGCTGAGGGGGGGGGGGGAGGCTGATGCGCTTGAGACCAGGCGCCGTTGAGTGTGGTGGGGATGGAGCCGGCGTTGGCGATGTTTGGGGTGCTGCAGGCGTTTGTTGGTGAGTCAACGAGCTGGTGGAGTGTCGCACGATGCGCAGCAGGGCTGGGAGGAGGTCTCTCGGGCAGATCAAGACGTGGAGCGGAGCTCTTGCTGATTTCACCTGCTCGCTGCAGGCTTCTTGTACCTGATGGCGGTCTACACGAACGACGAGAAGATTAAGCGCAACACCAGTGCGCTCCTCTCTCCCTGCTCGACGCCTCCAGCTCACCTCGACGCGTGCACAGTTCCGGGACGGTGTATCCTCGCGATGGGCTGCTGCTACGTCTGCCTCAAGACGCCGCACGGGAGCTCAGCGATTGCATTGCTAGAAGTTTTCAACGGTATCGGCGGCGTCGCGATGGGATTGACGGTCAGTACCCTTCACGGAAAGCTGTTGTCGGCGCGCTCACTCGTTCGCAACAGGTTGGGTTCGGGGATGGAAATGCGGTGGATTTCGGAGGAGGAGCTGAACAAGGCTGAACGAGGCCAAGGCTGCACAGGCGAAGAGCAACTGAGGGTTATTTATCACGTCGTTGAGGGGCTCCCCTCTGCTTCTGCTGCTCGACCCCGTCTAGGTGAGTGGACCGAGGTCGAGGAAGATGCGAAGG
Organism: Glaciozyma antarctica PI12; assembly: GCA_002917775.1. Lineage (NCBI taxonomy): Eukaryota > Fungi > Basidiomycota > Microbotryomycetes > Kriegeriales > Camptobasidiaceae > Glaciozyma > Glaciozyma antarctica. Next base: position 1,969,499 of record KZ627161.1, read on the forward strand.
AGCAGGCGAACGCGGGACGGCACGACACGGAAGAACGAGCAGAGCCACTTCGCGAGGGGGTTCCATAATCATAGGTACTGATTGGCACAGGTGTCAACAACAAGATAAAGATAAGATCCCTCGCTCCCTCCCGCTCCCTCGATAGATACTCAGCTCCGTCCGCTCTCCTCCTCTGCTCCATGTTCCCAAAACTCCCACCCAAAACTCCCCATCACTCGTCGTCCACATCCTCCCAGTCGTCCTCGTCGTCCGAGTCGTACTCCACCTCGCTATCCTCGTCGTCCTGCTCCGAATCCGCCTCATAGCCGCGAGGATCGACCTCGACCAGATTAGGAGTGGCAGCTTTGACAGCGACCCGTTGAGCGAGGCGTTCGGCGCTCGAGTTGGACGAGATGGACGAGGCGCGAGTGCTGGCCGAGGATTCGCTGGAGACGGACTCGTCATCCGAGGAGGTGGTGTCGGTGGACGAGGTGGAGATGAAAGAAGCGCTGGAGGAGGGAGTGGGGCTCGGAGGAGGGGTGATGGTGATGGGAGGAGGAGAGGGGAGGAAGGGGTGGGTGGGGTGGGTGGCGGTTCCGGCGCCGTGGTAGTCGAGCGCTGCGCTGATAATGAACGAGTCGAACGAGTCGGGCGTCTCAAAGGCCTGTGAGAGGAGGAGGAGTTAGCTTGCGAGCTCGGGATGTGCTGGCGGAAGGGAGGGTGGACGAACCTTGGCGATGGAGTCGAAGAAGGAGACGTAGTGGGTGGTAACGCAGACTCCGGTGGTCCAGTCGTCCAAGAACGTCGGGAGGGTTGAAGAACTGTTGAGGAGAAAGGAGGAGGGAGAGTCAGCGAGGAGGTCTCGAAGAGCTTGAGGAGCGAAAGGAACGCACCAGATCAACCAAGTCGACCAGCTTGTTCCAGGACCGCCGAAGCGAGACAGGCTCCTTGTACTTGAGCGACATAGGGCATGGCGCGTACCTCGTGAGGTGGTAGAAGGTGTTACGCTCCGTCTCGGTGGGGAACAGGCGGCGGATTCCAAAGAGGCCCATGGTTGGAGGGAGGTGAGGAGTGGTGTGGTGGAGGAGAGGTGGTGAAGGAGATGACGCTTGGAGGGAAGACTCGGTGGGAGTGATTGGAAGAAGGTGGAGGAGGAGGAGTGGGAGGAAGGAAAGAGAGAAAGATAAAGAGAGGATCACATTTTGTACCTCGACCTAGAAAGTTTGCCAGCCTCCTCTGAAATTGCGACCGTTGAGCTAGCACGAGAAGCTTGCCAGCACACGGAGCGGGTACAGGGAGGAGAGCACGAACAAAGGGGATAAGGAGGAGTCGATTCCAGTCAGAGAGCGACGCAAAGGCGTTTAAACGAAGCAGTGCAGACTCGCGCAGAAATTCACCAAGTGCACGCGTGTCTGTCGCTTCGCGTGAGTCGGGAGAGAGCAGGGAGGTGCCAGGCGTCAAAGTAGGCACTACACGAGTGATCTTATCGACGATTCCGACGCGACGGCGTGGTTCCTCCGGTTCGTCAAGCTGCCTCACTCCTCGGTCACCTTCGCACGAGCAGATCCTTCAAAAGCGTGACGGTATGATCCTGCGTCGCTGAGCGTCGGTGTAGGCACTCGCTGGGTTGTCCTATCGATGATTCCGACGCGACGACGCGGTTCCTCGCCTTCCTTCGACCATCGCAGCCTTCGGTCGTCCTCGCTCAAGCAATTCCTTCAAAGACGTGACAATCGCGGTCTGCGTCGCTGTCAACGTCAACCACGGTGCTGACGACGTGTCTGTGTATCTGAGGGACTCCCTGAGACGCGTAGGCGAGCCGCAGGGGCCTCCTATCGCTGAGGAAAGTCGGAGTCAGAGCAAAAGTCGAGGTGGTGCTCGGGCGGTCGCCTCGTCCTGGAGCTGCTTGCCTGGCGTACGGGGAGAGGAGGAGGAGCAACAGACTCTTCTTGCGAACCCTTCGACGGGCAGGATTGGCCTTGTTCCCCACAGTTTCACTCGGGATGGATGTTTTCTCCTCCGCTTCCACTGAGAGGAGAGCGTCTCAGCGCCTGGTAAAATACACCCACGACGTAGGTGTACGCTCCTGCGCAAGCGGCGACGAGAGAGACGCGCCAGAAAACTCGCAAATTCTGAAAGAGGAAGGTTCGCACGGCTCAGCCTTCGCCCGGCCTGCCTCGCTCTCCTTCCCCTTGCGAGTGCTCTGCAGGTGCAGCACGCAGCGTAGTTGAGTATGGCGTATATGAATAACTTGTGCTGCTCCGGGAGCGAGGGGAAGAAGTGAGGACAACTGTAAGCCACCAAAACCGCTGCGACGCCGCTTCTCTCCTCTTCGACCGGCGGTGGAGGCGTCAAAATAGCTGGACTTTGCTGGGAGAACCGCTCTATACCTTCCAATAGCCACTTCGGGGGTACGACCAGGAACAAAGGCAGAGTGCAAAGGAATGAGAGCACGGGGATTAGGGACCTGGGAGAGTTCAGTGCTGCATAAAGGCACAGCTTCTGCGTATTTAAAACCTACAGAGAAGTGACGAGCCGGGTGGCGGAGAGCCTGGCGAGGGTAGACACCAGCAAGGAAGGCCTCGGAGCGAGAACTCGCTAGCGAGATACCTTCTTGCGATACTCTTCTCTCAGTTTCGCAAAGATCT
>KZ627161.1:1972450-2127201 GCA_002917775.1 Glaciozyma antarctica PI12
GACCGTTTAACTACGGCCGGGGGGTAGGTGGTCAGCGTGGATGCGCGCGCGTGCTTCGTTGGTGACGGAGACTGCCCCCATGTGGCTCCTCCCGGTTGTTCTGCGCGCGTGAGCTGGCAGCCAAGTTTCGGAGAAGGAGGGCCTCAGCGTTGGGATCAAGGCTGCGGTTTGAGGAGGATAGGAAGATTGGGATGTGCACGAGGTGCGCGGGAGGGAGTCGCGTTGGGACCTGAGAAGGAGACTCGTCTCTGCACTCGGTTCTGGCGCTTCTCCTGCCCCGCTTCAGTGCAATTCGCGGTGGGCGTGCGCTTGCGTCGCGCCTAACTCGATTCGGACTACTCTTGGGCTGGTGGGGAATCTCCGTCGCTCGTCGTCGGAGAGAAATGACGAAGTTGCGCTTTACGGTTGACCTCGCGAGAGGAAAGCTGAGCGGGAGGCTGCTGCTTGCAGCGGTCTCTATTCTGATCCTTACATGCTGTCGGTCTTTGTGGGAGGGAGCAACAGATAGCGAAACTGCCTGAAATGATTGAACTTCTCCACTCCTCAGCAACGCGCACCTCCTCTGCTTGTCCCTCGGCTTCTCACTCGTTCGTACGCTCGCTCGGTACTGCTCTGCCCGTGCGCCTCTTACCGATCACGGGGCGACTGAACACGGAGCGAGATTGAGAGACCGACCGCCTTGGAGATCGAACCCCACCACGCGCCTACATCCTCTACTTTATGCTTCGCGAGTACAGGCTGCAGCGAGATTGGGCGTTTTTGAGATATGAGGCCGCACGCAGAAAAAGGCACATCAATCGTCGGGCGGGCAGGCTTGGGAAGCAGCGTCGAACAGAAGCAGCAGTCGCCGACAAGTAGAAGCCTCTAGCAGCGCGAAACGTACAAGCTTCCTCTATAATGCAAACAGACCTTCAATACTGCGTCCCCTCCTGACCGTTCACCAGGAACAGCTCCCTCTCCTCCACCTCCCCATCCGCTCCCAATCTATACGTCCTCATCGCCGCCGTCCCCAACTGTAATTTCCGCACCTCCTCCTCTCCCAATCCCTCCAGCCGCATCACCAGCGCGCGCAGCGTATTCCCGTGACTGACCACGATCACCCTCTCCCCTCGCATTAAGCGCACCTTGATCTCCGCGACATAAAACTCCATCACCCGCTCGCACGTCATCTCGAGCGATTCGGCGCCTAGCCCAGGTGGTACAGCGGCATAGCTTCTCCTCCAAGCGTTCGTGAGCTCCTCGCCAAACTCCCTAACGACGTCGCCCTTGTCCCGGCCGTTTAGGTCTCCGTAATTCCGCTCGTTCAGAGCCGCAGAGAGGATGATAGGCGGTAGAGGAGGGGAGAGGGCAGAGAGGAGGAGGTCGAGGCTAATGGTTGCGCGGCGGAGGAGGGAGGAGAAGGCGGCGTCGAACGTCAAGGCGCGAGAGTGGAGGAACCGTCCCAGCGCGATGGCCTCGTCTATACCGGCCTGGGTGAGGGGAGGGTCGAGGGTGCCGGTAAATATTCCCAGTGCGTTGGTCTCGCTCTGGCCGTGGCGGACGAGAACAAGCTGGAGGATAGGAAGGTCAGGAGCAGCTCTCGAGTGATCCGCCTGCTGGGGTTGCTCACCAGGTTGCCAGCGTGCTTGCCCTCAGTCATCGAGGCGGCGAAAGAGCTGCTGCACTCAATCGGAAGCCTGGTCGTTGCGCTTGGCGGGGAGGGAAGAGGAAGACCGCGAAGCTCGAAGTCCCTGCGTCTTTCTCCCTTCTGCCGTCAACCTCGCCCTCAGACCAAAGGCTTCCAACCAATGTACGCGTGCTAGGTCTTCCCCGATGATTCTTCCTCAGCCAACATCCCTTGCAGACCATGCTCATGCCTTCAGGGCAGCCTCCGCACGCTCTGCACGAGCCTCGAAGCTCGATCCCCCAGCTGCTTGCTTCCCTTGTAGCTTCTTGCAAGATCCTGCTCTTGTTCCCCCAGTCCACACGCACCAAGATCACTCAGGACGCTCAACAGACTTCGGAAGCCGCCATCGCCCCTCCGCGCCGCTCCCTTTACAACCTGGCCTTGCAGGGAGCTCGCGCCACCTTGGCCTTGCAGGAGCTTCTCTCGGTGTCGCCTACGGAGATATCGGAACCTTTCCTCTCTACGTCTTCAACGCCATCATCCCCTCGAGCGGGCCTGCTCCGTCGTCGGAGGACGATCTCAGAGCTGATAGTGCGTAAGATCCTTGCTAAGTTGGGGAGAGGGTGGAGCTTGGCTGCTGCGGCGCTCGCGATGGCTGTCACGTATGTGAGCTGGCGTGTGCTGGAGTTATCGTGGCGATTCGCTGATTCGCTTTTCGGTGGCGCAGTCTTCTCAACTTTCTTGTATTTGCGAAGGAGGGAACGAGGAACAAGATCGTTCGCAGTGAGTCTCGTCGCGGTTCTTCTCGCTAACGAGGTGACTGACCGACTCCTCGCAGCCCAACGCAGCCCAACGCACTTTCCTCAACCGCCGCCTCCAGGTCAACTTTGTCGGAACGGACGCGCACAATTATTTTTAAATACAGGTGCGTTCGCTCTGCTTCCTTCGTATAACGGCGAGCTGATTGCGCTCTCGCAGGGACGTCCTTCGCAACGGAATTTCGGCGACTTTGTAGCTGGCCGCGTTCGCACCGTTCTCTCTCTTTTCGCCTTTGATATACAGCTTTTTGCAAGACCGCACCACCTTGCAGCATTCAAATACTGTAAAGCGAAGGCAAGACGCGAAATTGAACTAAACAAAAACCGGCTTCGGCGCAAGCTGCTCCCGCTCCTCCCCGCTTCTCTTCCTTCGACCGCTCTCACCGCTCGACTCCTCATTCTCCAAGCAGCTCGCCCTCGATGGCGGCCACCGTCCAGCCCGATCCTACCGACCCCGCCTCGTTCAACCACCGCTTTGTCCAGCTCCGCACGTCCGGCCACACCTGTAAGCGGAGCAGCAGTGAGCTCAGCGGGCGAGAGCTAACGAGCTGGCACCGCTGCAGACCATCTTATCGACCAGCACCCGCCGCACTGGGTCGGCCCCATCACGGACGCTCCAACACTCCTGCTCTGCCACGGCTTTCCTGACAGCTGGTACGGCTGGCGGTACCGTACGTACTCCTTCAGCAGTCGACGGACGAGGAACTGACGAGGAAACGCAGAGATTCACGCGTTCGCTGCTCGAGGATGGAGGGTCATTTGCCCTTCTCAGCTTGGCTACGGAGAGAGCAGTAGTCCGCTCGACCCGGCCAAGTACAGCTACAAGTCGGTCGCGTACGATATGAACCAGCTACTCGACCAATGCGGAGTCAAGGGGAAGGTCGTCGTCGTTGGCCATGATTGGTGAGTCGTTCACGGTGAGGAGTGGGGATGGGAGCTGATGTGTCGTTTGTAGGGGAGGAATGGTCGCCTGGCGGTTCGTCAACTTCTTCCCTGAGAGAGTCATCGCCATCGCCTGGTACGTCCTCTCTTTTCTCGTCCCGCAACGTTTCGTCCTGACCATTTGTTGCCAGCGTCTGCACCCCTTATCAAGCTCCCGCCAGAGCCTCCATGCCGGCCATCAGCGACGTGGATCTCATTCGCAAGTACCTGCCGAACTTTGGCTACCAGCTGTACTTTGCTTCACCCGAAGCAGTCGACGAGATGGGCGAGGTCCGTTCCTCTCTCTCTCCCTGCGCGAGTTCAACTCACGCATCCTCCTCGCAGGTGGTCGACCTCTTCCTCCAGCCTATGCATTCTCCCGCCTATCGTCAATTGGAGACGAAGCAGAAGCGTCCCGAAGGCGAGATGGGACACTGGGTCAAGGAGGGCCGACTGCAAGCGAGCATCCTCAAGATGCGAGACGCCCGAAGAGCAGGGACTCTCCCTCCTCCCCCTCCCGAGCGGGTCCGTTCTCTCCTCCTCTCCTCCTTCTCCTACTTATTTTTCAATCCAGGAACTCGACTACTACATCTCGCAATACAAGCGCTCAGGACTCCGAGGACCTCTCTCCTGGTACCGCACTCGCCCCTTCAATTTCCGCGAAGAGCAGGACGCCAATCTACCCCCTTTCCCTCCCCATATCCCCGCCCTCCAACTCCCCGCCGCGAACGACGCTGCTCTTCCTCCGGCGATGTGTCTCGCCCCATCCGTCCTTGGCTGCTTCCCAGCGGGGAACCTCGAGGTGCGCGTGATTGACGATGCCGATCACTGGTGTTTGCAGGTGAGTTGTCCTTCACGATACGAGGAGGGACGGCGACTGATGAAGTGGATAGGACGAGCGAGTGAGGGACAAGGTTACGAACACGCTGGCGGAGTGGATCGAGAAAGTCTTGCAGGGCAAGTGGAAGCCTACTGGACAGGCCGTATCGCACTTGTAATTCGAGCGTCATTTTGTGTCCGCTTCTGCTTGTGAACGAGCGAGAGAAGACGACCGCGAAAAAAAAAACTCCCTTCGCAGTCACTTTCAACAGGCACCGGCTCCTCAGTGGATGACCACACGGCGGGCGTAGGTTCGTCTAATTCTCCAGAAAGTCCACAGTCAAGACGGAGTTGCTGTCATCGGTACCTTGATCAGCAACGCCGTCGCAAGTACTGAGACCTCGGTAAGTGTTGAGACTTCGGCAGGCTCGCCGGTGTTGTTAACCGTGCAGGTGAGGTCCGGTGAGGTAACAGGTGGTATTCCGAGGAGAATCAGGGCGGATTCCGAATCCGGGTTGGTCTCTCCCGAATTCCTCTCTTTCAGGTCATCGAGATCCCTGCTGGTTACAAAGTCGCCTTAACTGAGGCGCTTTTGAGGCGAGCGCCGGCTCAGCGCTGATCTGCTCCTTCTGCTCTCAGCCTCGGTCGGGTGACGTGGCTCAGGAACGCTCGCTCCACCTTAGAGTCGAGCCCGCATGCCTCTCCGAACTTTTCAGCACTTGGTATCTCTTTCTTGAGCTCTTCTCCCCTCCTGCCACCAGCAATCCTCATACCACAATGGACTCCCACTCCTCACTTCTCGCCACCCGACCGCCTTCCTCCCTCGGGCAACGTCGCCTCCCCCTCTCTCCCCCCCACTTCTCCCCAACTCTCCAAGACCCCCAAAAACAACATCAGATCCACATGGAAGTCACTGTACCGGAGCAGTTTGACGAACCGGCTCGACTTTCCTGCGACCACCTCGCGACTGACGACTCCCCAACGTCCTCGCCGCCCCTCTCCCATCATCTCCACTCCTCGCCCAGTCGCCCCCTCCCCTTACCTCACTCCTCCTCCCCAATTCCCGCCCTCAAAACTCTCATCCAGCGACTTCAAGCTCGACTTTGCCATCGTGCCGCTTCGACCTCTCGACCTCGGTATCTCCCTCGACCTTCGTTCTTCGACCTTTACCGATCCCAATCCCTCATGTATAAAGGCTCTCGACGCAGCACAAGCGGAACTCGACGTAGCGGTCCTTCGCGCTCGAGGCGACTCCCTCGCAAGCCCGCCTTCCCACCCACCCCGCGCCACCCCCGACTCCCGGACTCAAGTCGACCTCATCCCAATCCCTACCCTCTTGCCCTCCCTTCCCATCACTATCACCCCCGCCTCCGTCACTCCCACCTCCAACCTCATCACTCCCACCTCCACTTCCAACCTCCTCTCCCTCGCTCGCCGAACCACACACGCCTCGAACGCGCCGGGGTACGATCGGCGCCTCAAGCTTGTGGAGAAGCTCGAGAAGCTTGTAGGGAAATTTGTGACGATTCAGGAGGCGGAGAGTATTCTTTTGATTGAGATGAAGGTGAGGAGTCCTCGGAGGCGTTCTTGCTCGGAAGTTGCTGATGAGCTTTTCCTGCTGTAGAGTACACACGCTGAGGGAGGCACCATGCTTGATGGGTTGTTTATGCCTATTACCCCACCTCAGTCTCCCAGAACGTCGTCGCTCTCGCTGGAAGAAAACGAGGATTCGGCCTGCACAAGGTCAAGCGCACGCTGGTGGCTCCTCATCCAGTCGAGATTTCCAGTGCGTGCTTGCTAAATTTCCTTTCCTACGGCGTGAACTGATCAAGGACTTTGCAGATCCGCTGCCCAGGAAGGTCTTTGGAACCTCGCTCACCGAGGCGTCAGCGTACGGTTTTGTCACTTCGACTATCGCTGGCCAGCCTCATGCGCTCCCCATCGTCTGCTTCGCTACTTTCGAAGAGCTTTACCGTCGAGGACAAGGTTCGTCCTCATCCCGCGTTCAAATCCTTGGGCTCATCGCTGATTTCCGCTTCGCAGGTGCGAAAGTTCCTGGTCTCCTCAAGACCTCGGGAGATTCGTCGCATGTCTCGACGCTTGCCGCCATCTACGACTCTTCTCTCGACTACGGGAAGCACCACGACGTTTCCATCGAATCGATCCACGACGTTTCGTCCTTGTGCGTTCCCCTTCTCCCCGCCCAGCGAAGCCGAGACTGACTCTTCGCAGGCTCAAAAAGTACCTCCGCGACCTGCCCGAACCCATCCTCGATCAGCGACTCTGGCGACCCTATCAGAAAGCCTGCCTCAACTCAGCCTCTCCCCTAGTCACTCGCATCGCCAGCGCCCAAATCATCCTCCACCTCCTCCCTACTTCCGACTTCTGCCTCCTCGTCTACCTCGCCGCCTTCCTCTCCCACGTTCCTCTCTTTCCCGAGAATAGACTCACCCTCGAAACCGTTTCGAGCATGTTTGGGTCGGCGGTCATGAGTCCTCGAACGACCGCGCGGACAGTGACGAGGATGGGGAAGCGCGTCGCCGGATCGATGCTCATCTCGGGGCCGACCGACACGCTCGAGGCACTAGGCGTATCGGAGAAGAAGGCGCAGAGTGGGCTGCTGTGGCTCCTCAGTCACTGGTCCGCCATAGCCAACGGCCTGCTGGAGAGCGATTTCGACGTGGACGTCGACGCTGTCCTCGCTCAGCGAGCTCCCGTCCTCGTCCTCTCTCCCGACGCCCGACCAAGCTCTCCTCCGAGTCCTTCGCCAACGATCCTCCATATCACCTCCAGACCCCCCATTCCAACCCTCGTCGTCACCGACATTCGCAACTCCCCCACACCTTCCATCGCCCCAACCTCCCCCTTCCCTTCCTACTACACCTTCCCCACCTCCGACTACATTCCAGCCTCCCCTCCTGCCACCCCTACGACGCTTCATACGTCGCCAATCAGCAACAAGCCGCGGTCTCTCGCTACCGAGACCATTCGCGACGTCGTCGAAATCAAAGACCTCTCGCAAGGGGAGAGCTCCACGTCCGAGCTGCAGGCTGTGGGAGCGGATATGTCGTCGGTCTCATCGTTCCCGACGTTCGGGAGCGCGCTCAAGGGGATCTCGTTGCTCAATGACGAGACGGCAGGCTTCATATGCCTGACGCCGGAGGACGATTTCGGGCCAGTGGAGGAAGCGATAGAAGTCGGATTGGATTCGAGCGTGCTGGAGGACTTGCTGGAGTTCCGTTTCTTCGAAGGTGAGTTCTTGAGTGAGGCATTCCTTCGAATCGAGCTGATCCGTTCCTCGTTCGCAGATGATTCCATCTACAACTTTCCTCGCCCCCCGAGCTCAATTTACGAAGACCACCTCAGCATGCGACGCCCCACCTCCCTTGCTGCCATCATCCTCAACCAGGACGAAGCAATTCAAGAAGCGTACGAACTCCAGGATACCCAACGTCACGAGATTGACGCGCTGTGGGAGCAGCTCGGCGAGGTCGAGATGGAGCGAGCGACGGAGAAGAGCGAGCTTGCGAAGCTTCAGCTCTTGCTTCGAGAGCAGAAAATGGCGACGAGGAGTCTCTCACCCCGGACGGGGACAGAGATGACTTGGGAGGACGTGCATCATAAGATGAGGTTGGCCAAATTGGAGTTGGGCCTTGCGAGGGAGCAGAGGGAGGTGGAGCAGGAAGGAGCGAGAGCGGAGGTTGCGAAGCTCAAGGCGCAGCTGGAGTCGATTCGAGGCGTGCTGGGCATGTTGAGCAAGTAGAAGCAGATAGATACATAGATACTTCGTAGATTGGGGATCGTTCTTTGTCATTCATAGATACAGTCGTACCTCTACGCCCTCGCTCCCTCCGCATAACTCGTCTGCGTCTGCGCGTGCACCTCCGCCGTCCATCCACTCCTCCGCTTCGACTTGCGCTCAATCTTCTCAAACTTCATCCCCGCCAACACAAAGTCGATCGCGCTTTCGACGACCTTCCTCAGCGGTCGCGCCGCCTGGTGGTCGCAGAAAATGCCGGGGAGTCGGTACGATAGCCATAGGTAGAGGGTGAGGCATCGGTGGTACGACTCAAGCTCGGCGAGGACGAGGGGCGTGTAGAGGTTGGCGGATTTGATGGAGGAGGTAGGTCGTGCGGCGGTTCCAGACGATGTCGGCCGTTCCTTCAACGCGCGCGCTTCGCTCACTCGTCCAAGAGCTCGATCCAACCCCACGTCCTCGCTCCATTCGCGCATGATAATCTTCCGCCCCGCAGCGAACGACTCGACGAACGTGATGAGGGCCGCCTGCGCCTTCGAATCGCGCATGTTGACCGGCGCGTTGGCGAAGACGGACCGCTCATCGAAAGTGAGGGGGTAGATGTGCTCGATCGCGTCGACGATGGCGCTGGATCCCGTCTCTGGCATCGCCGCGTAGTGGGCGGAGGTCTGGGAGAGGGCGCCGACGAGGCTGTAGAGCTTTGAACGACGAGTTGAAGAAGGGAGGAGGGTGTTGACGTCGCGGTAGGCTTCGACGGGTGCGGAGAGTGCCGCCTGGGCGACTTGGACGATGGGCGACTTCATCGCTTCGCGGAGGAGAGGGAGGTCGGCGTCGTCCAAGGTCGTCACTTCGCCAGCGGTCGTCGTCGTGACGGCACCGGCGTCGTCCGGGGCGGTGGGAGAGGAGTGGACGCCGAATCGGCCTGCTCGTCCGGCGATCTGCTTGATCTGAGGCATCGAGAGGGCGACCTCGGCCTTGCCGTCCCATTTGTGCAGGGTTTCGAAGACGATGCGCTTGATTTTGCTGGAAGACGACGAGTCAGTTTGGTCGAGACCAAGTCAGAGCGAGAGCTACGCACAGGTTGAGTCCCATCCCAACAGCATCGCTCGCGACTAGAACGTCGTATCCTCCCTCGTTGAAGACCCTCGCCTGCTCCTCCCTAACCTCCGGCGGCAATCCTCCATACGCCACGGCGACCCTTAGTCCCGTCTTCTCCTCGACGAACCGCTTGTACGCAAATATGTTGTTCCGCGAGAAAGTGACGAGGCAGTCGCCTCTGCGAATCTTGGACAGGTCCGACCCCAGCGAGTCCTGCGCAATGACGAGGGGCGACAGGCGTTCGTACCTCCGCACCTCGCAGTCGTCTCCCAGCTCCTCTGCGATCTTCTGAATGAGCTCAACGACGCTCTCCTCCCCGCACAGATGCAGCTCGTCGCACTGGCTCCCAATCACCGCGTTTGTCCATGCCGACCCTCGCTGCGAGTCCCCAATCATCTGGATCTCGTCGATGACGCCGACCTCGAGCCGTCGCTGGAGCGGGAACATCTCGACCGTGCAGCTCGAAAGTGAGGCGTTCGGGTCGAGGATCCGCTGCTCCTCTCCCGTGATGAGGTTGCAGACTCGCTTCCCCTCGTCGCCAATCTTCCCTTCGTTGAAGCGCGAAAAGACCTCGTGCGCGAGGAGGCGGAGAGGGCCGGCATAGACGCCTGTGCGGGCGCGGGCGAGGGCGGCGAGGGCGGAGTGCGTCTTGCCCGAGTTGGTGGGCCCGACGTGGAGGATGAGCTTGCGGCGGAGCTGACGGGCAGAGGGGAATTCTTCGCCGGGGTTGCGGAAGTCGGTGATGCGGTGTAGATGGTGGAGCTTAGAGAGAGTCGGGTCGGAGGAAGTGGAGGTGGACCAGATGACGGAGGGGAAGGGAGGAGGCCCAGATGACAAAAGCGCGGAAGCAGCTGGACCTTAGGCCCTCTACGCCGTTCGCGACGAAAGCTGTCCGTAGCTCCTCCACGTCCCAGTCGATGCTCCCACTCTTAAGCTCTCCCGCCTGGCGCTGGGCAAGCTCCCGCACTGCTTGCGCCCCAAACCGCTGCGCAAGCTTTCCGAATCGGATGCTGTCCACTCCCAGGTCGATCGCGAGAGCGGTGATCGAGGCATCGTTGCGGACCCAGGCCGACTTGAGGTGCGTCTCGAGTTTTTGAAGGGCGACAGCGGAGGTGATGGAGGAGGGGGAAGGGGAGGAAGATTGTCGAGGCTGAAAGGAACGGCCCTTGTCCCACGTCGACTTGCCGGGCTTGGAGGTGTACGACTGCGCTGGGCGAGGATAGGATCGGGAGGAGGAGGTCGGTTGGCGCTGCCCTGCCGTGGGTTGTCGAGCTGCTGGGGCTGAGGTGTGGATAGCTCGGGCTGCCTGAGGTCTTGGTAACACCCTGCAGACGAGGTTGGGCGGTAGACGAGTCATACCAGGTCGTTGATCGGAGCCGACCCGTGAGCATCAAAAAGTGTGCTTGAATGAGCTGCTTCGGCGCGAGAGCTCCTCACCCTGCGGGCCTTTCAGGCTCGTTCTTGTCTTAATAGGCGCTTGTTTTCCTCTCAAGAAGGTTCGCAGTCTTGTAACGAGGTGAGATAACATATCTTTTGGGGTGGAGATGCGATCTCACGTCCACCCCTGCGGAGCCTGTTCTCGCAAACATCTCTGCAGAAGCTCTCTTTGCTGATCGCTTAAAGGCGTTACTGCGTCGAGTATTGTCAGAGAACGACCCTCCCCTTCCCGCACCGCACTGCACCAAAATCCCAATTCGTCCCGTCGAGCTCAGCCTGGCAGTTGCAGCTCCGGAGTGGCTACTTCCGAGGACGACGCAGCAAAGAGGAGATTGTTCAAGCGGCTGAAGCCCGTAGAGCAGTCCGTGACGAGGGAGAGGTGAGCACGCTCGGAGGGAGCAGAACGCTGAGCTCGAACGGAGCTGAAGCGGTCTCGCTGTGGCGCAGGCACGGTCCACGATCGGCCAATGTCGTAGAGGGAAGCTAGAGAAGCTCAGTAGACGGAGCCATATGCGCAGAGGGAATCTGGGCAGCTTAGTCGGCTCCCTGAGGCTCACCGACACCCAATCCGCGCAGAGCAACATCGATTGCCAGCAAGGCGTCTCAAGAGTGACGAGTGACTGAAGACGTATCGCACGCAGTCCGGCATTAGCACGCACGTCGTCCTCGTCCTCAGCGAACGTCCGTCGGCGGCCCAACGAACGACGAGCTTCTGAGGCAATCTGAGGAGGCGAGCAGATCGGATCCAAACGACGGCGGGGCTTCGGAGCCAAGTCAAGCCTGGCCGTCACCTTGCTAGTTGCACCCACCACAAGATCGCTTTGTAACAATCCTGAGGGAGGTGAGGTGAAAGGGAAAGAGGGTTTGGGCCCATTCGCGCCTCTTCCGCCTCCGACCTCCTCGCTCGACCCAAGGCTCACCGAACAGCTTTGCAGGGCCAAAGGCCAGCGCCCAACCTCCATGGCTTCTCTGTCGGCTCCTCTGTCAGGTAAAGACAAGTCCGCCTACTCTCGCCTTGGGAACGACTACCTCACGACAGGATCCCCGCTCGACTCTCGCAGCTCCTCCCCCCAAGTCCCCCTCTCAGACGACCAGCACTTTGCCTACTCGACCTCTCTCCGCCGCCACGAACCCGAACCTGCCATCCTCGACTTTGGCGCTGCCACCAACGCCTTCACGCCGGCAGCATCGCGCTTCTCGACCTACGACGTGTCGAGCGGCAGTGGAGGAGCAGGAGGGTCCGGAGCAGCTCGCGGAGCTTTCCACGCGAGCGGGGGACCAGGAGGATACAGCCACCACCCCTTTGCCCACACCACCTCGCCCCTCACACCCTCCTCGCACTACGCAACCCAAACTATCCCTCAGACCCTCTCAGCCCTCAGCACCTCCGTCACTCGCGGACTCAGCAGCGCGACCGTACCAGCGATCAGGGAGCTCTCAGGACCGAACGAGTTCGAGGTTGGCGCCAAGGACCCGCTGTGGAAGCGGTTCGCGGGCCAGTTCTCTGGCGACCCGCTCATCTTGCTCCTGTTAGGCAGTGCGGTCGTGAGCGCCGTTGTGGGCAACTACGACGATGCGGCAAGTATCGTAGTGGCCATCTTCATTGTCGTGACGGGTTCGTCTCTCCACGCTTGGCGGCGCGACGAGCGCGAGCTGACCTCCCCCCCCGCCCCACAGTCGGCTTCGTGCAGGAGCAGCGCTCAGAACAGTCACTAGAAGCACTGAACAAGCTCGTACCGCACTACACCCACCTCATTCGGTACGTCTTACGTTGCTCCCCTCTCTCCGCGACCTTGCTGACCCCATCCCCCCACAGAGACGGCCAGAAGTCAACGCAGCTCGCGAACGTACTCGTCCCAGGCGACCTCGTTGCCTTTCACACGGGCGACCGCATCCCCGCCGACCTCCGCCTTACCTCGGCGCACAGTCTTGAGATCGACGAGTCGGCGTTGACGGGGGAGACGCGACCTGCGAAGAAGCACGTCGAGGCGATTTTGGAGGGAGGACTGGGAATCGGAGGCCTACCGATCAGTGAGAGGAGGAACATTGCGTTCATGGGGACGTTGGTGCGGAATGGGCGACGGGAGAGGGAGTTGTGGTGGGGACGGGGGTGCAGAGCGAGTTTGGGGTGGTGTTTGCGATGATGCAGGAGGTGAGTCGGCTGGCGCGCGGAGCAGGAGGAGGAAAGCTGACGGTAGGGAGCAGATTGGCGACAAGAAGACGCCGCTGCAGCTGTCGATGGACGAACTGGCGAAGAAGCTCTCGGCAATCTCGTTCGGCGTTATTGGGGTCATCTGCCTGATTGGGGTCATCCAGAAGCGCAGCTGGCTGGAGATGTTCACGATTGGAGGTGCGTCGAAGTGGAGGAGGTTGGGAGCGGCGCTGATTGGCTTTGAACAGTGTCTCTCGCTGTCGCTGCGATTCCGGAAGGACTACCTATTGTCGTGACCGTCACTCTCGCCCTCGGAGTTCTGCGTATGGCGAAGCAGAACGCGATCGTCAAGAAGCTTCCCAGTGTCGAGACCTTGGGCAGCGTCTCGGTCATCTGCTCCGACAAGACGGGTGCGTTCTGCCTAGACCACGCCTCAGGATCTGCTTTGCTGACTTCGTCTCGCAGGAACCCTCACAACGAATGTCATGACGGTCACGAAGGCCTACACTGTCGATCACGGCGTTTTCGACGTCGACGTCTCCCCTCCCCTCCTCTCGCCCGACGACGCGCAGGCGAAGCTCTTCCTCGTCGGCAACCTCTGCAACCACTCCCACCCGGACCGCGCAGGCATTCACGTTGGCCAAGCTACCGAGGTCGCTCTCATGAACGTCCTCTCTGCCGTCGGCCTCAAGGACCAACGCGAGGTGCATTCGACTCTCCCAGCGCTCTCCGGCGTCGACTGATCCCCGCCTCCTGCAGTACTTCCACCGCAAGTCCGAAGTCGCCTTCTCCTCCGAGCACAAGTACCAATCCGTCTCGGGCCTTTTCACCAACGTCTCCTCCGACCGCGAAACGACCTTTCTCTCCGGCGCACTCGAAGCCGTCCTCCCCCTCTGCCGATTCTACCTCCGCTCCGACCACTCGACCGCCTCTCTCGAAGCCAGCACGATCGCTCTCATCCATGCCAAAGCCGCCGAACTCGCCAGCACCGGCCTGCGCATCGTAGGCATGGCCTCCGGGCCTGACCCCGAGGCGCTCATCTTCGTCGGCTTTCAAGGGATGATGGATCCTCCGCGCAAAGGCGTCGACGCGGCGATCGCTCAGCTGCATGCGGGAGGGATTCAGGTCGTCATGATCACGGGGGATTCGGAGCAGACGGCGATGAGTATCGCGCGGCAGTTGGGGATTCGGGTCAATCATGGCTCGTCGGGGTGCTTGACGGGCAAGGATATCGACTTGCTCAGTCAGAGGCAGTTGGCGGATAGGATTGGGGGGATCACGGTGTTTGCGAGGACGACGCCGAGGCATAAGATGGCGATTATTGAGGCGTTCCAGGCGAGAGGAGCGGTAGTGGCGATGACGGGGGATGGAGGTGCGTTCTCGGTTTCGCTGGGGAGGTGGAAGGGAGCTGATTGAGGCTGCGAGCAGTGAACGACGCGCCGGCGCTGAAGATGGCAGATATTGGAGTGTCGATGGGAAGGGGAGGGACGGACGTTGCGAAGGAGGCTGCCGACGTGATTCTGGTGGACGATAACTTTGCGACGTTGCTACCAGCAGTCGAGGAAGGTGAGTAACGTGCGTATACCGCTTGAAGCGGTTGCTGACTCGCTGTTCGTTTGCAGGAAAGAGTACGTCTGTTCTCACAGAAGGTCGTGCCGCGCGTGGCTGACGCGACTTTGCAGGCATCTTCCTCAACATTCAGAACTTCCTCGTCTTCCAGCTATCAACAGCAGTCGCAGCACTGTCGCTCATCACCCTTTCGACGGTTTTCGGACTGCCCAATCCTCTCAATCCGATGCAGGTTCGTCCTTTCGGCTTCCGCTCTCCTTCGTTTGCTTACCCTAGGCTCCAGATCCTGTTCATCAACATCCTCGTACGCCAAAGCGGCTCCCCTGCCTATTTCGCTCGACGCTAACTTGCTCGCTCGCAGATGGACGGGCCACCGAGTCAGTCGCTGGGCGTGGATCCCGTGAACCACGACATGATGCGAAGACCGCCTCGCCCGAAGAACGCACCGATCCTCAGCCAGCGACTTCTGGCCAGGGTGGGCTTCTCGGCCAGCATCATCATTGTTGGCGTGCTTTTCGTGCTGGCGGCAGAGCTAGGCGATGGATCGACGGCGCAGAGGGACCAGACAATGGTTCGTTCGCACTCGTCGCTTGAGCTCCCCCAGTCCTCTGACGCCATCCGCTTTACAGACCTTCACCTCCTTCGTATTCCTCGACCTCGCCTCGGCACTTCAAAATCGAGGCCTCAACGTCGCCCTCCTCAGCGGCAACGTCAACCGGATGCTCCTCACGACCGTCTCCATCTCCTTCATGGTCCAGCTCCTCCTCATCTACTTCCCACCTCTTCAAGCCGTCTTCCAGACGCAGGCGCTGTCGTTCCGCGACCTCACCGTCTTGCTCACGCTCGCTGTGTGTAGTATGAGCTTGCACGAGCTCCGACGGAGGTGGGAGCGGAAGCAGTCGGTCGAGGAGATGTGGGATTCGCAGCAGACGGTGTAGAACGGGCGTCTTATCCTCATTTGATACCCCACGCATAGCATTTGGAAGGGAAAGTAGGGATACCACACGTCTCGAGCGAGGTTGCGAGAGAGAGAGTGGACCAGGCGCGCTCGCAGCTCCCGTCGCGCTGGTGGAGTCCTGCTCTCCTTCCCCCTCTCAGCACACCACACGCTCCTTTAGATGATCACTCGCCTCTCCCGCGCACGGCTAGTACTTCAAGCTGCTCCTTCTCTCCGTCCGGCCCCATCTCCACACGTACTGAGGCTCCGCCGCTCTATCGCCATCTTCGATCCTCAAGCCGGCGCACAACAGCAGATCGACACGCCAGACCCGGGAGAAGGGGATGGTAAAGGGAAGGACAAGCCGCGCTCGGCGGTGGTGGATTCAGCGCTGGGAACGATGGCAGGCGCGTCTGTCGAGCTGCTGCGAGGGAAGGAGGGAGCTTATCGCCGTCGTCTGCAGGTATTATGCTCCTCGCAGTCGCTGGTATAGGATGTGAGCTTGCTTCTTGCTCGTCGGTACGGCACGATACGACTGCAGAGCTGACCGCGCCCCACCTCCCCCTCGCAGATCACCACTGGTGTCAGTACAACCTCCCCTCCGTCCTTGCCTACGGCAGCTGACTGAATGCCATTACAGACAAGTTCGAGGTACTCCGGAAGATTTCGAACGCGTTCGAGGCAGGCTGGGATCCGGTGTTGGAGCTCGCGAGCGCAGGTCGGATTGAGGCGAGTGGGGGAGCTCGCAAGGAGGGGCGCATTCGCAGGAAGGAACAGAACTTTATCGACAAGGTGATCAATGGGGAAATAAGCGGGCAGTATTTGTTGCTGCTGGGGCCGAAGGTGAGCTCGTCGAGAGGTGATGTTGAGGAGCAGCGAGACTGACGGCTGTGTGAACAGGGAGTTGGCAAGACGACGCTCATTATTGAGGCGATGGTAAAGAGTACTACGCTCCGCTTCTGGCTCCTGTATTCGAGACTGACCCCTCGTTCAGATCTCGCGGACGGAGTGAGTCTTGCCTTCGCGCGCCGGCGGGACGAAGTCCGAGGACCCAGTCCTCTCAGCCTGACTGAGACTGATGCTGCTGCCCTTCCCGCAGGTTGCCATGATGGAGGCGCACGAAGATCCAGAGGTCTTCCGATTGCGACTGGGGAAGGCACTCGACTTTGAGTACAACGAGGACTCGTTCGCCGGACTTTTCCAGCGGAAAGATCCTCGGGAGGCTGGTCCTCTTCTTGACATGTAGGTCGGGTTCAATCTTGCGACAGCTCGTACGATGTTGATGCTCCGCTGCGAAGCGAACGCGCTCTCCACAAGCTCGAAAAGGTCGCAATTCGGTTTCGACGGGAACGTGGTCGCCCCCTCGTACTTATCGTCAACAACATTCACTTCGTTCACGACGATCCCGAGGGTCACTCGCTCCTACACATGCTTCAGCAGCGCGCCGAGAGCTGGTTCGTCTTATTTCCCTGGGCTCGACCACGTTCAGATGCTTATCTTTACGTCCACAGGGCTCAAGCAGGCGTATGTACGATGGTGTTCAACTCCGACGACTTCCACCCGTAAATCTTCGGTCCCTCTCTTCGCACTCGCACACGCTAATCGCTTCGCAACACAGATATCGCCACCTCAGTACGTCCCACTCTCCTTTCTGCCTCCTCAACTAACTTTTCGTCGCAGAGAAGAACGCTTCCCGCATGCACGTCCTCTCCGTGCGCGACCTCACCCCCTCCGAAACCCACGCCTGCCTCTCCGCCGCCCGTCCCGAAGAATTCGGTCCTCTCGATCCTGCCGAGTCGCTCAAAGTCTGGGACCTCGTCGGTGGACGTTTGAGCATCTTGAGTCGGTTGATGGGGAGGAAGGATATGCTTCAGGGCGCGAGGGAGATGGTGGAGATGGAGAAGGGCTGGCTTCACCACCGGCTGGGGCTGATTCCGGATTTGGATGATGATGTGCGTCGAGACGTTCTTGACTGGAGTCAGGACTGACGGACGTACTTGATGCAGGTCATGGACGAGCAGAAGGTCTCCTCGTGCTCTTTCGTACGTCCCATCTTCTGCCGTCCTCCTCTCATCGACTGATGCAACGCGCGCAGCTGCTATTCCAAGAGTTCGCTCGCCTCGCAAACGCAGCCGAGGAAGTCAAAGACACGGCTTTGGACGTCGAGGAGGGAATCATCAACGACGCAACGTCGCCGGAGGACGAAGACATGAACGAGGCGCCGCCGGACAACTTTGAGGAAGTCCTTACCGAGCTGCAAGACCCTCGCGTCGATTATCGGAGAGCTGTGCGTTTTTCTCTCATGGGGCGTGCTTCGAGAGAGCTTGCTGACTTTCTTTTCCTCAATCGCAGCGGGAGATCATGACACGTCCTGACTACATCTCTGATCTTGATCAGTGAGTCGCTCGCCCATTACCTCCGCATGCAGGTCTGACCGCTCTCTCGCAGCCACAACATTATCAACGTCGATGTCGTGAGTGTCTCGCCCTCTGTTTCTACGCGCAGACGCTTACTGATTGCTGTGACTGCCAGAACTTCCACGTTCGTGTACGTCCTCTCCTACCTCTCCCACCAGAGCCTTTCCTAAGATCTCTCCTCGCAGCCGGACTCGCGCCTGATGCTGAGCGTCTTCCGCGACATTTGCGCCGAGGAGGACTTCCAGGACAAAGTGAGCTTCTCTCCAGTCGTTCCGCAAGCACGCACGCTGACCTCCGCACGCGCGCAGCTTGACAACGTCCGAGCTCGCGTCGACGAGATCGAGTCTCTCCACCGAACGTCGGAGCTGACAGCGAAGGGGAAGGACAATGGGGATCTGGGAGGTTTCCTGCGTCTACGAGTCGGGCAGCTTCTCCCCGAGCACGAAGAAGGAGAGCAGGGAGCAGAGGAGGTCGAAGCGCCTCGTCTCGTGTAGAATCGCACAGAGCAATACAACGCATTTTCCGCACTCAGTTCAACCCCGCCTCGTCGCGCGTCTCCATACGCACCCCCATCGAGTCCCGGGGCTTGATTCCCAGCCTCAACATGCGCTCCATCTCGACTCGCTCGTTCTGCACCTTGCGAAGCCCTTCGAGGTGAGCCCGGTCGAGGAAGGATTCGGTTTCGACGACAGCTCGTTTGTGCGTCGAGCGGATCGACTCCATATCCTTCTGCGCGTCGTAGCCCTGCGAATTCGTGCGTCAGCGAGCAGTATAGGAGTGGGGAGGGAGGGACGGACGCCACCGGTGGTTTCGATCGTCTCGCCGTTGCGGAGCGAGTCCATGCGCTTCTCGTACTTGGGAATGTCGTAGAACTTGTCGTGGGGCAGGGTACCGGTGTTGAAGGCCTCCATAAACGTCTTGAAGACCTCCTTCTCCTTCGCTTTCGAGAGCGTCTCAGGGTTGATCATCTTCTCCTCAACGAGCCCTGCATACGTTCGTCAGCTCAGCGCTGTAACTCTGTACAGACTACGAGAACGCACAAGCACGGAACTCCTGGTCTTTCGTGTAGATGTCTGCGCAGGCGGATCAGCGAGTGGTCCAAAGGAGGTTGGGCTGAGCGTACCGTTCTCCGCCAGAATACCATGCTTCCCCCACTCGACCACCTCAATCCCGCGCTTCTTCTTGAGCTTCTGCGAACACCAGCCTCATCAGCTCCACCCTGCCTTCCAAGGCCCGCACGAGCTCACCATCTCCTTCTTATCCTTCTTCTCCTGCCTCCTCTCCCGTCTCTCCTCCTTTGTCCTCCCCTTCGAATCGAGCTTCTCATCCTTATCCCTACTCCTCTTCTTCCGCCTATGCCTCCTCTCCCTCGAATCCTCGCTGTCAGACCCCGAGCTCGACGAAGCCGAGCGCGACCTCCTCCTCCTCTCCCTATCCCTCGAGCGTGACCTCTCCCGCCGAGCAGGAGACCTCGAACGCGAGCGATCTCGTCCTTTCCCCTTTCCCTCCGTGAGCCGCTCGTCGTGGTGAGAACGCCGTCGGTCGGGGGAGCGGCTGCGGCGTCGTTCGCGGTCGTCTCGTGAGTCGCGGTGCCGGGAGGAGTGGCGTGATGGGGAGGGAGAGCGGGAGCGTGGCATTGCTGTTGGTGGCGTGTTGGTCGAGTCCAAGGAGCGCGTAGGCACAACCGCAAGGGGCGGCACCGAGGAGCCAACCCCCTGGGCCCAGAGAGACTCTCTCCCCGCGATTCGACTTCGACCTGCTCTCCCTCCTCCACAACCTCTGCTCCTGAATCAAAACGGCAAGGTTTTAAGCTGATGGCCGCTGCTCTTCCCAAGATCACTCACGTCCTCGAGCTCTGCCTCTGCACGTCCTCCCCTTGCTCGAGTCCCTCGTCGCACTAACCCTAGCTCTGGTGGCAGACGCCCGCTCTCTCCCCACCTCCGTCGACTTCTACTCCAAGACCCTCAACCTCGGCGCCCCCTTCTTCAACACACCCCGCGTCGCCGCCTTCTCCCTCGGCCAAACGTGCGCCCCCCCTCACCCCATCTCCGAACGCCCGCTGATCCCCCTCGCAGGACACTCCTCATCTTCCAACGAGGCCTCACGACCCCCGACAGCCCTTTCGGACCTTCAGGCCTGATACCAGGCCACGGACTTCCTCCATCACAGGACGACGTCGTGCTCAAATCGCATTTCGCGCTCGCGGTGGAGAAGAAAGAGGAGGTCGAGGTGTGGGAGAAGGCGTTGCGCGAGAAGGGGGTCAAGATGTTGGGAAAGGTGGATTGGCCCAAGGGGGGGAAGAGCGTGTATTTCGCGGATCCGGATGAGCATGTCGGGGAGATTGCGAGTAGGGGGATTTGGCCAAATTATTGAGAGGTGAGCGAGGTGTGCATTAGGAGCGAGGATGCCGAGCTGATGTAGCGCAGGAGCGGTGTTGGGTGGGCTGGAACGATGGCGGACGATGGCGGAGACGGAATGTTTGAATCTGAGCCTTGCGACGGTTTCCTCTGCTTCGATCTGCGCTCCCAGTCTCTGCTCGATCTCCTTCCAAGACGCAACAAGCTTTATATCCAACCCAACAACTCTTCCCGCCAGCTCACCACCTCGCCCTCGCGACCCTCTTCCGAAACTCCCCCACCTGCCTTTCCATCGGCCCACACTCTTCCGGAATCCCCTCCATCATCTCCTTCGCCCACTCCCTAACCTTCTCGACCCTCTTCCCCGACGCCGGATGCGTACTTAAGAAATCAACGTTCCCTCCTCCTCCCTCTTCCGCAGCCATTCGTTGCCAGAGGGCCGTAGCCGCGCGGGGATCGTAGCAGGCTGCTGTGGCAAGTTTGAGGCCGATGTAGTCCGCTGAGAGAGTTTAACAAACTGTGAAAAGGGAAGCAGGAGGGGAGACGGACCTTCGGATTCGGATTTACGAGAATTGGGGAGCGTGAGGAGGAGGTTGAGGAGGAGACGAGAGAGACCGACGTCGAGGCCTGTTGATTCTAGGATAAGGGAGAGGGCGAACAGGACCTGTGAGGAGAGTTGAGAGGTGTAGCGAGGAGCTGGATGGGACGAACGAACCTTCAGCGAGGACATTCGTTCCGCGGAATGTCGAGCGACCTGGTGTGCGATTTCTGCGGCGATTCTGGTCAGCTCGCAGGAAATACAGGAGTGAAATGCACGTACCGTGACCCAGTACGATCGCGAGCCCATCCTCATCAGCACAAACGGGAAGGATTCCAGTGAACACGAAGATCTTGCCGCCCGGCAGCACGAACCTGTGCCCATCAGCCTCGCCCTCTTCCCCCAGAGAAAAATGACTCACGCATTCTTCGTCTCCCCCTCCGCAACTACAAACGTCTCCCACCCTCCCTCCCCCGCCACCAACCCGGACGCCTCCGTAATCCTCCTCACCACCTCTCTCACCGCCCTCGTCGTCGGATGTCCCACCGGCAGCACCCTCCCCCTGTATTCCTGCATCGTCTGTGCGAACCCTTCTTGCCCCAATTGCGCCTCCATAGCAGAAGAGACATCCATGAACCTCCATCGCCCCGTCTCGGGCACTTGCTCGAGGTGCGCGAGGTAGTAGATCCCCCCGCCGCCGAGGACGATGTAGACTATTGGAGGCGGGCGACGGTAGTTGGGGAAAAGGGGTTTGCGAGGAGGAGAGTAGGGGACGGGAGAGGGGGCGGAGGGGCGAGGGAGGGGGTCGCCGAAGCGGCGGTAGGAGGCTGGGCGGTGGGGAGTGGTCGAGATTGATCGGGTGAGGCGGGGGAGCAGGCGGCGCATTATTCTGCGTAGATAGGACAAATCAGCGTACGTTGCGGAGCTGAACAGCTGTCCTTCGTCCGAGAATCCTCCTCGGCTTTGACGAACGCGGGGAGCTGAGCGCTGAGCTCCCGTGAGCTGCTTCAAAGCCTGAATCGAGCACTCGAAGCGGTGTACGGAACAGCCAATCTATCTACTTACGCAGTCAGGACCACAGAGTCTGGAGCAGAGGTGGTGGAGGGGGAGAGCGCCGTCGAAGCGCGCTCGGCTAATTTCCTTTCAAACTATTCTCTCCACCTGGAGGGGGGTACGCAATTTATTAGAGCAGCACTCCTCTTCCCACCTCCTCCGGCCTCAAAAGGGGGAGAAGACGTCTTTCGGAAGCTAATGGGACTTGAAGGATCAAGGAGGGGAGAAAAGAGAAGCAGATTCTGGACCTTCGCAGCCTGCGAAGCGCCCTTCTCCGGCTTTGCTGCTCGGAACGCAAGCTCAAAGCGATGCGCTCGCTTTGTATCTCAACTGCAACGGACACGGAAAGCGACATGATAAGCCGAATCGGGAGGGGAGCAGAAGCGACTGACTGGGAACGTCGAATCGAGAAACAGGGCCCTGCGAAGAGGAGTCCTCGCTAGACGAAGTGTTGCGAAAGACTACGTAAAGCGGTAGTCGTGAAGCGGATTCATGGAACGCACAGTTGCGGAGCGAATCTCTGAGGCAGGCGAAGAGAGGACGCGGAGGAGGGCTGTCGCGGACCTTCCTTCAGGAAACGGAGCAGCGAGCAAGCGGTAACGAGAGCCGAGCGGATCTTCCCGCCACTCCCGAAAAGTAACGATACACCTTTCCCGTTCATTGCGAGCCTTAGCTGGGCATGGCAGCGTATTGAGGCCCCCGACTTCGCTGCCTCCCTGCTGCCGTTACTGATCGGAACAGCTGAACGACCTCCTGCGGAAAGAAGGAAATGATCAGCTTCCGCCTTTTGGTAGGATTGGTTTGAGCGAGTGTGCCAGCGGCTGGAGCAGCGTGCGTCGGTAGAAGCCTGGGCGCCGCGGATGCTCGAGCCTCGCAATGGCGCGACCTGCCGCTCCATAACGCTCCTCATGCACAGGTGCTCGCGGAAGAACACTCGTAAATCCCTCGAAAGGCTAACGCGCCGTTCCCTCTCCCTCCAGCTCCAAAATACAGCGCCTGGAGCTCGCTTCCGCCGCAACGACCTCCGCACTCACCGAGATGATCCCTCGCAACCCTTGTCTCGCCCAGATCGCTTGCAGGTCTATCCCGTACTGCTTTAATCCCGCTCCCACGAGAAGCATTGACGTGACCGCGATGAACAAGATCACCAGGACGTGGGACTTGGGCGAGTCTCGTTCTGTCGACCGGCCAACGCGTCAGCTCCCAGCTCCCACCCACGGCAGCAAGGCAGCACTCACGAAAGCACCTCGCCTCAACATCCTCCCTCCTCCCCCGTGCCCGTATCAAAGTCCTCCTCGCCGATAGTGAGGCCAACGCACGCGGCGAGCTTCTGGTCGAGGCAGAACTGGCGCGTGCAGGTGAGGCACGGGTGGAGAGGGTCTTTTGGGAGGTAGGGTTGGAGGATCGTAGAGTTGCCTAGGCAGAGGCACTTGCAGAAGGACATGGCGGAGGAGGAGAAGGAGGCGGCCGAGACGGCTGGGACGACTGAAGGCCAGGAGAGCGAGGCCCGCTAGGGGTAGGGATCGCAACCGCATGAGCGGCAGGTGGAGCCTTAGCTGGAGATTCGAGTCGAGCGGTGGGATTAGGAGAGCAAGCGAAGTAGCGAGTCCTCTTGCTCCTTGTCCTCCTCCAATCGCACTTGGCCTCGCGGATCCAGCCTTCTAGAGATCCGTAGGTAGTAAGCAACGTGCGCAGGTTCATCGCAGAACCGAGCGCTGATCTGGTTCGACGCACGCAGCCAGGCCTTCGAGCAGCTCGACACCTCCCCGTCGCGCCTTTGTCGTCGATACCGTGGATGGACAGCAGCTCCGCGAGTCAGATTTGAAGGAGTATAGGTGTGTTATCTGTATCCTCCGGCTCCAGATCCCTTGGCTGACCTCCCTACCTCGCAGCAGCTCCACAACCAGTTTTCCGGCACCTCGGTCTCGCGGCCCAGCAACAGCTCCAGTTCAGCTTCGGTAAGCTTTCAGATCTCGGGAGGATCTGCCAAGGAGGTCATTGCATGGGTGGGAAGGCCCTTGGGAAGGGAGCAGAGCTGACGTTGCTTGCTCCTCTCAGCTCGAGATGGCCAGCGCACCTTCCAACCCAGCCAAGATGGAGGCTCAGTTCCCCTTCGACGCCGCCACAGTCGCCGAGCACCGCAAGCCCGCACCTCCTTCCGACTCTCCCCCAACGCCCGACCTCGCGTTCCGCCTCCGCCGTCGCGTCCACACCCTCTCCTTCCTCTCGCCCTCCTCAGTCCTCATCCTCGCCCTCTTCGTCCTCGGAGCTCTACATGCGGCGGGGCTTCTCCTCTTTACGCGTGGATTCCTCCTCACTCGACTCGCTCTGGAGGACGTCAACGACTGCAACCCCATCGCCGACTCAGGGAACCTCGACCCATCGTGCTCCCTCCCAGCGACGCACACTAAGCTCGTCTTCCTCGTTGTCGACGCACTCCGAGCCGATTTTGTTCTTCCAGTCGCGTTGTCTCCCTCGCCATTCTACCACAACCACATCCCCCTCCCCACCCTACTCACCTCCCAGCGCCCTACCCACTCCTTCCTCGCACACTTCATCGCCGACGCGCCGACGACGACTCTCCAGCGCCTCAAGGGCCTCACGACGGGTTCACTCCCAACTTTCGTTGATGCCGGATCCAACTTTGGCGGGGAGAGCATCAAGGAGGACAACTGGCTCGCGCAGGCCAAGCGAGCGGGCAAGCGCATCGCGATGGTCGGGGACGAGACGTGGTTGAACGTCTTTCCGCGTGGAAAAGAGAGCGTCTGGAGCGAAGGGAGCGTGTGGCCGTACGACTCGTTTAACGTCGAGGACCTCGATACGGTCGACAGCGGAGTCGTCGAGCACTTGCTGCCGCTTCTCGATCAAGCGCAGAAGGACTGGGACATTATTATCGCCCATTCTCTTGGCCTCGATCATGCAGGGCATCGATTCGGGGCGGATCATCCGGAAGCGAAGAGGAAGTTGCGCGAGACGCAGCTGCTGCTCGAGCAGGTCGTCGAGCGGCTGGACGAGGACACGCTTCTCGTTGTGATGGGTGATCACGGGATGACCGATCGAGGAGATCACGGAGGCGATAGTAGGGACGAGGTCGAGGCGGCTTTATGGGTCTACTCGAAGGGAGCGGCGTTGACGGACGAGACCTGGTTCGACCATGCCACGACCTCTCCTCTCCACCCTCTCTCGACCCTCTTCAACGCATCGAACGCGGCCTCGGAACTCGGCGACAAGATGATGCTCGACTGGGCAGCGAAGGGCCTCTCCTCGACGCGCTCCGTCAGCCAAGTTGACATCGTCCCGACCCTCTCCCTCCTCCTCGGCCTCCCCATCCCCTTCGGCTCCCTTGGTCTCCCCATCCCCGACCTCTTCTACCACCCCTCCTCCCTCCCTTCTGCTCAAGCCGCCCAACCTCCGAACCCCAAGAAGCGCTCCTTCTTCGGTGGCTCTCCCGTCCAGCCCAGCAAACGCGCCGAAGAGACTCTCTCCCCTCTCCAAACCCTCCTCCAGGCCTCCCTCCTCTCCTCCTCGCAACTTGCCCACTACCTCGCGACCTACACCTCCTCCTCCGCCGGATCCGACCTTCGCCCCGCGATGCCAGAACTCCACTTCGTCCTCTCGGTCGCCCAGTCAGCCTACCGCGGTGCGCACGCTCCTGGCGCCGTTCAGGTCGACATGGAGCGACTCGCGCTCGAGAAGTTTTGGACGTACGGGCGCAAGGCGCGTGAGAAGGCGCGTAGGATCTGGGCGAGGTTCGACCCGCTGTTGATGGGCGCTGGTCTACTCGTTTGGCTCGGGAGCGTTGTCGTGGCGATTAGGATGGTGGCGGAGACGAAGAATGGGGCGCAGGCGAGGTTCCTCGTTGGGAGGGCCGTCGAAGGCGCTTTCGTCGCGGGGTGGGTCACGCTCGCGCTGTGGCTGCTGTCGGCGTTCGAACTCGTCGGAGGACTCCCCCTTATTTGGGTTGTCTTCCTGGTGGCGATGGGCGCAGAGCTGGGAGTCGTCCTCGCGCCTTCGACTCCTCAATCCCGCGCAGGGACGTACGGCCTTTCAAACAACTGGAGCTGGCGCAACTTGGTCCCCCTCCTCCCCCTCCTCGGCCACGCCGCCCTCTTCGCCTCCAACTCTTTCACCGTCTTCGAGGACTCGGCCTTCCTCTTCCTCCTCTCGTCCTCTACTCGTCCTCACCTTCGTACGAGCGCTCTCGGCACCGGAAGCTCGCCTTCGCAAGCGCCTCGTCGGGTTCAGCCTCACCGCGCTGGTCTGCGTTCGCCTCATGGCGTACAGCACGATCTGCCGCGAAGAGCAGATCCCCCTCTGCCACGTCACGTTCCACCTCGGCGCAGGCTCAAACGCCGCCCTCGTCGTTGTCGGACTCGCCTTCGTCGCAGCGTGGATCATTCCGACGATCCTACGGTCGGCTCTGGCGCTCTCGGCGGCGGATACGGCACTCGCACCGGCGTACCTCGGGATTCTCATTCGGAGCTTGCTCGTCGGAGGAGTCTCGTACTGGGCAGTCGACTGGACGATTTCGGGACTCGCACTGGACGCAGCAGGAACGGCGCTCGCGACGACATTCAAGACGGGGATCGCAAGGCTCGTTCTCGTCGGAGCGGTGATTCTCCCTTCGCTCCTCTGGTACTATACGCCTCTGTGCCTGCGGGTCCAGCGCGAGACGATCAAGGACGCGAGAGGCAACGCCGTGAGGACGCAGGTCAAGTTCATTGGGTTCGCCAACGCCTTCGGGTCATCGTACCTCCTGTTCTTCTCCGCCATCTTCACACTCCTCTTCCTCGTTAGCCCTCCGCCGGCTCAACTCGTCCTCACTCTCCATCTCATCACACTCATCTCCCTCCTCGAGATCTGGGATTCAGAGCGCGACGTCGCGTTCCTCAAGTCCTCCTTCGCGGCAGGGTCGATCGACGCCCTCCTCAGCAACGAACTCCCCACTCCTCCCTCCCACACCGGCCCCACCTTATTCCAAATTTCGACCCTCGCCCTCCTCTCCCACCTCTCCTTCTTCGCGACAGGCCACCAAGCCTCGCTCTCGACGATCCAGTGGTCGACCGCCTTCATCGGCTTCCCCACCCTCGTCTACCCCTTCTCCCCCCTCCTCGTCATTTTTAACACTCTCGGCCCACACATCCTCACCGCCCTCTCCATCCCCCTCTTCGTCTTCTGGACTCTCTCTCCGACTTTGGAGAACCAGCCGCCTATCTACCTCCTTCGCAACCTCCTTCGCGCAGGAGCGAGCTACACGACGTACCAAGCCGTCGTCTCGCTCTCGGCAGCGGTGTTTGCGGCGTACTTCCGGAGGCACTTGATGGTGTGGAAGGTGTTTGCGCCGAGGTTCATGCTGGGAGGAATCACGGTGCTGGCGACCGACTTTGTGTTGGTGGTGCTGGGGATGAGCTGGGGCGCGTTGGTGACGATTGGGAAGGTTAGGTCGTTGCTTGGAACAAAAGTAGCGGAGTAGGAGGTAATCTATGGCTGAGAACCGTTGAACGCGGCGAGAGAGAGCAGGTTCGGGACCGAGGCTTCGCAACAAGTCGAATGAATTACGCGTCTCCCCGCCCTGCAAAATACACGCCCGTTTGTGCTGAGGCCATTCCTGCGCCTGATGCGCCGGCGTACAGTATCTGCGCGATCACCATCAGCACTCGTCGCACAAGCCACATCGTCGCAACTCACGCCACCCTCCTGCACCTCGCACAAGCCTTCACCTTCGTCGAAACGCCCTGCTCGCACCCCACCCAGTTACACTTGTTTTTCCCGATAACCTTGCCATTCCCCTTCCACTCCTCCAAGCACCACGCCGCCGTCGCGTCGCTGCGAGGCCAAGCGATTCCCTCGCAGCCCTCTGTCGTACACTTGCACAAGGTCGGGTAGGTCTTGTGGAGTGTTCGATCGGGAGCGAAGGACGGGTGGAGGAAGAGAGGGTAAGAGGTGTTTTCCGGGATGAGGTAGAAGAGGATGAAAGGGGGTGGCGAGGGGGAGTGGAGGATCGTGCGGACGGCGAGTTGGAGTTGGAAGAAGCAGGGGCGGTGGCAGCCTTGTTCTTTGAAGAGGTGATCGACACGGTGCGCTGGGTACCGTCTCGATATTAGTGAGGAACGGAGCGAGAGAGGGGAGAGACGGACCTTCGGCTTTGAGCTCTGGAAGGAGCGTCGCGTCCAGCTCGGCGCGTGCCATGAGCTGAAAATACGCCAGCGCTTCGAAGAGAGGTGCCTTGGCTTCCGCAGGCCAGTACAGGAAGATACAGTGCACCTCGGGGCCAATCGATTCGTGCATCGTTCGCAGGAAGAGGAGCTGGTCAATCTGTCCACCACGACCTTCAGCTCGCCCGTTCCTCCAGCCGTCCTGGATAGCAAAAAGCGACGTCCCGAACTCGCCATAATCAAGAGTGCTTTCTCCGATCCATCCGACCCGTCGTTCCTCAGCGTCTCAAAGACAGAGGGATGAGCCCACAAGCGGATACTCCAGTCTCGTTCCTGGTCGGGCCGACGCAGCGGCAGGAGCCTCCCCTCGACCGTACGTAGGAAGACGTTTTACCAGTCGCTCGATAGCCGCTGGTTGAAAACGACAGCTTGCTTCCCCTTGCGTGATCCGGCAGCTTCGAGCTCGCGCGTGCGCTCAAACATATTGATCAAGCCCTGCACGGAGAGCGTCAGCGCTCGAAGGCGGAGAGTGCGAGAGGTGCGGACGTCGTGCATGTGCTCCATTCGGTCCTCGCCGAGTCGCCCTGGTAGAACTGGTAGAACTGGAGAACGTAGGCCACGAGGAGCTCTGGGTCGAGGAGCTGCTGAACGAGTTCGGGGCGACTGCCAGGGTTGCCGAGGTAGTCGGGAAATGGCCTGCAGCAGCTCATCTTGGGAGTCGGATGCGAGAGCAGGGACGCGGAGGGGGAAGAAGGAGAAGAAGAAATTCGCGCGCCTCGCGTCGATTTGAGCTTCGCGTTTGGGTCCTCCTGATATAAGGCCCAATACCTCGAACCCACAACCCTCTCCGGGCTGAGGCTCTCTCCCAGCCTCACCATTTCCTCCAGGGCGGGCAGAAGGACGGGAGGGGAGGGCGGACGTGTTGGAAGACCCACCATTGTGCGCTGGACAGGAGACGCCGAGCAGTGGGGAGAGGGGTGGTTTGGGTAGAGGATTTCTCGGAGGAGATGGAGAGGGTGGAGGCCTGGGATGGTGTGGGATGAGTGAGGGGGAACCGAGAGAGGTTGAGAGGAGGGGGGAGGGAGAAGCAGAGAGGGGACGAGGTGCGGTTGTGGAGCGTTGTGGTCGGCTGAGGTCGTTGGGAGGACTTGCTGGAAGGGCGACGAGAGGGCTGAGGTGCCATGAAGGGCGGAGGATATGGTTGAAGGCAGAGAGGAGAGCTTCGCAACGTCCTCTCATCTGTTCTTCTTGCTCGATTCTCTCCAGCGTCGCCTCTCCCCCTCCCCGCACGCAACTATGACCAACACAATACAACGATTGCACCCCATCGCCGTCCCCCGTCTACGCGATAAACTTCTTCAAGAACCGCTTGTGGAACTCGGTTCTCAGCAAGTCGTTGACAAACTCCTTCTTGGGCGTCTCGCTCGTCCCGCGCGCCTGGTTCTTGAAGATAACATCGTCGTCCCATCGCCTCTTGATTCCGAACGAGGAGGAGGAGCCGGTGGAGGACATCATGGAGGGGGAGGGGGAGGCGCCAAAGTTGAGTGCGGATTGGAGGTTGAGCAGGGGACTGCGCGAGGGGTGGAGTCAGCGATGTTCGGCAACAGCGTTCAGCGACCGGTGAGGAGGATGAGAGAGGAATCGTAGAGACGGTACGCACTTTCCAGTCGCGATCTCCTCCTCTCGCGACGTCTGCTCGTTCGCCGCCTTTTCGCGTTCCTGCGTCCAAACCATCAGCTCCCCCCCTCCCTCCGTCTCCCGCACAAGACTCACAATCTTCTCCTTCTCCTCCGCTCGTTCCCTCTTAATCTTCTCCAACTCCCTCAACAACTCAGCCGTCTCATCCTCCTCATCACTCTCCTCCTCACTCTCACTCTCCCTCCCACTCTCCTCCTCATCATCCGCATCCAGTCCTCCAACCTCCACAAGCACTTTCCGGCGCTTGGCACTGTCCTCGTCCGCTTCGGCGTTCTCGATTAGGAGAACGAGAGCGGCGTCGGCGGCGAAACCGGGGAGTCCTTTGGATTTGCGAGTGGCGGAGGCGGATTCGGCGGCGAGGAGCTCAAGCTTGAGGTCTCGGCGAGAGACTTCGTCGGTCGTACCTTGGCCGGGCTGGAGAGGGAGGAGTCAGTGCGTGTGGTGGGAGGTAGGTTGGTGGATGGTGAGGCGCGAGGACGTGGGCCGCGACTGGGCGTGGCCGCTAGTGGCCTCTGTCATCCTTTGAACAGTGCTTCACCCTCTGCACCATCTCGCAGCTCCGTCGCCGAAGCCAGCGTGCCACCCCCTCCTGAGTCGCGAAGGCCACACCACGCTCTCCTCCGCCTCTCTCTCGACCCTTTCTCCCCCCTCTCCTTCCCCGTCCCCCCCAAACAACCGCGCACTCACCTGCCTAAACTTGAGCCTCGTGTGAGAAGCCATATCCCGACTCGAGTACATCCTGCTGTTGCTCCTCGAGTCCTTGCCCTGAGCTGGGTCCCATGTTGGCCTGCACGTAGATCGTCAGTACGCCGCCTTACAGAGGAGGTGGGAGGAGGTACCGATGTGCTGAACTCATTGCTGCTTCGGAGTGCGGGCTGAGGGAGAGCGTCGTCGAGCGACGGGGAGCTGGGCGAAAACAATTCAATTTTCGCTACCTTCTTAGTTTATTTATTCTAGTCTGAGCTCCTATTCCCTCTTTCCTTAACTCTCGCTACGACAAGGCCAGTACGCTCGAAGTCAGGCTGGAGAGAGTAACTGAGCTCTATACAAAAAGTCTCAACCACAACCGCAGCGGAACGAGGCGCCGAACCCTCTCCTCCTCCATCCCGCTCTTCCTCCCGGCTTCCTTCCACTCCATCCACCACACACATGTATGTAGAAGAAAAAGAGGACAGGAATGCGGATAATGGGAATAGTTCGTCGTTTTCGAAAGCGAGGTGCGTGAGGGAGGGAGCGTGGAGAGTGTGGAAGAGCTTGAGGAGGGCGAGGGGTGGGCAGCGAAGATGGGTGCTTTCAGTTCGGCGAATCAAGCGAGAAGAGGTGCTGATGAATTGCGTGCAGGAGCGGGATCGAGGAAGGAGGGGACAAGGGAGACGCGTAGGAAGGAGAGCAGGAGTGAGAGAGTGCGAGAGGAGCAGAGGAGGACAGAAGGATTGGAGCAGGGGAAGGAGGATAGCGAAAATGAAGAGGAGAAGGCGGAGTACAGGCCGTTGGTGAAGCAGAGCCACCTTGCGTGAAGTAGAGCTGGAATGCCTTGCGACGCAGGTAGCGAAATGCGCGTTCGCTTTGGGCTGTGAGAGCAGAAGTCGGGCCGATATGGTCAGGCAGGTTGGGCCACGTCCTGACCCGTCCTTCTGGGTTCTGCCGTCGCAACCAGGGAAGGAAAGCGATGATGGGAGCAGGAGAGCGAGCGGATCTAACACTCCTCGAAGGTCGGAGAGCTATTCGACACCAGCAACATTCCGGGCGCTCTCCCAATCTACGTAATCGTCGCACTCGTCAGTTGCTCGCTCTCACCGAGCACGAGCTGCCCTGCTCCCACGTCCACGCGCCGGCGCTCACCGCTCCCACCAGCTTCCTCGCCCCGCCCGCCGCTTCCCTGCGCCAATCTCGCATAATCCTGAAGCAGTAAGCTGGCCTATGAAAGGCTGAGGCAGTCGGTAACGAGAGTCAAGAGCTGTCCCCGCGCCTGCGCCGTCTTCAGGCCGAGTTCAAATTCTTCACAAGCCTCTCTCCCTCTCTCCCAAGCTTTCACGTACCGCAAAAAACAACAACGCCAGCCAGGGCAGACGACAGCGCGCGCGCCATGCCACCCGCCGCCACGCCAGACCTCCAAGTCCCTCTCCCGAACCGACTCAATTCGAAGAAGCACCCGCTCGAACAGGATCACTCGACGAACGCGATTGCGAGCGGGAGCGGGTCTACAAGGTCGAAGCGTGCTAGGACGTTCGATATTGCCGTCAATGGTGAGTGCGCGTGTGGGTTTGAGGCGGAGCGGGAGAGGGGAGGGCGGCGGTGGCGGGAAGGGGGGCTGAGGTGGCCTGGGACAGCGGGACGGAAGGGACGAGTTGGGGTTGTTTACTTTGGTTGCTTCCCGACTCAGGAGCTTTGCCGGCGTAGCCCTGGGCGCGTGCGCGTGGAGGCGTCCTCGAGCCCATGGACGGGGACGCGAGGAACTGGCGGAGAGGAGGTTCCCCTCGCCAGCCGAGGTGCTCCCAGCGACGCGCTCTGCCCCCTGGCCGCACGCCTCCAACCATTACTTTCGTACAAAACACCAGCTGACTTGCTTGCTCAGCCATGCCAGGAGCGATCGTTGACGATGCCGAATCCCCACCGGACGGCCCCGCGAGCTCGGACGACGACGACGACGACTTTGTCGACCCCTCTCTCAAGCGCACCTTCCCCCGTTCCCAAGCCCTCGCTCTCCCCACCCCTCCCGCCAACTTTGCGCAAAACACGGGAATGTTCCTCCCCCTCCCCGGCGCGCACGAACAAGGAGGAGATATGATGACCGCGGCGGATTATACGCACATCAGCCAGGCGCTCGCGCATCAGCCGCTTGCGACGAACCCGAGTCAGCAGACGATCGACCTCATGACCAAGTTGGATAGCGCGGGGGCGACGCAGGGGAGTTTGGAGGAGAGGATGGACGCTTTCATGAAGGAGGTCAAGACTCAGGTGCGTTCGCTCTCCTCGCTCTCTCCCACAGCTACCCCCTCCGCTTCTCGAATCTCCACTAACTGTACGAATGCAGATGTTTAACGTGTCGCAGCGCGTCGACACCATTGAAACCGGCCGGTTCGCCACCTCCAACTCCCTCTCCGCCGTTCAGTCCTCCCTCGCCTCTCTCGAATCCCGCCTTCTCCCCTCGACCTCGACCTCCTCCGACCCTTCCTCCCTCCTCGTCTCCTCCTCTCACCTCAGCCCCGGCCTCCTCGTCTCCTCCCTCGCCGGCCCCTCCGCGAACCCCGTCTCGGACGCCGCGAATGCCCACTCGGCCATGGCGCTCGGCGCGATCGCTCAGACGCACCTTCAATCTCAATTCGAGCAACTCACGAACGGAACGATGACGCCCGAGTTCAAGGAGTTCCTCGAAGGGAGCGGAGGACCGCCGCCAGCTGGGATCCCACTCGCTAAACCCCGCAAGGGGAAGAAGGCGGCTCCGGCGAAGAAGGACGTCGATCTTGCGGCGCCCGTTTCGACGAAGAAGGCGCGCAAGCCCGAGCTCAGTCGTGCGGTTCGAGGAACGATGTTCCGCCTCCTCGGGTTGTCGCTCGCAACCAACGCGCCCAAGTACCATGGGTACACGTCGAGTCCCGACTTGCCCGAGTTCAGCGCTAGCGTCGCTTTTGATCCTACGACGGGGAGTCGATTGTGGCGCTGGGAATGGGAGAAGACGATTAGGCAGAGTCCGTACAACGCGGCGTTCTCGATGGCGATTCAAAACCAGGTGCTGGCGGATCGGGAGACAGGAATCTACAAGGACGTTCCGGAGGGGGATTGGCCGAGCTTGGAGGAGGCGGTCGATAGCGCGTACACGAATTTGAGGAGGGAGAGGGAGAGCCAGGTCGACCCGAACAAGAAGGCGAAGAAGGATGAGCATCGCAAGAGGGGGAAGAAGAGGGGTCTCAAGGAGGAGAAGCAGCGGAGGAGGACGAAAGCGCTCGAGGACGCTCGACTGGCGGCGCAAGAAGCGGGAGAGGACGCCGAACCGAACTGGACGACTCAGACCGTCTCTCACTTCATTCTTCATGGCGGGGACGAGCTCGAGGACGCGCTCGAGATGCGCTACATGAGCAGCGAGGAGGAAGTCGACACGTCCGACCCCGTCCGCCTATCGATCCCCTGCATCGACATCGTCTCCTCCTCCGCCCTCCCCTCCACCACCCTCGTCCCGGGCGAAAAGACCTTCTCCGTCCACCGCCCCTCGTGGCGCTCCCAACGCCTCCTTGCCGCCTTCTCGGAGCTCGACGCGCTCAGGCCGCCGGAGAGGGCGTACAGGAGGATTCAGGGAGAGGGGAGGAGGGAGTTGCCGCCTACTGGGACGGCGGGGTGGATGATTAGTGAGGAATGGGTGAATGGAGAGGGGGCGATCATGGCGGCGGAGGGGGTGACGATCAATCCGACGAGGGAGGCGCCGAAGAAGGGGAGGGGGAAGGGGAAGGGGAAGTAGGAGTCGGTGGAGCGAGGATGGGATTTACGCTTGGCTTGGTATGGATGTGCTTCTTGATTTGTTCTACGCTGCGTCGTCCAAGGTGATTTCGAGAGAGTTGGGAGCAAGAGAACGAAGACTACCCCGTCTCATAGCGAAGCCGCGCGTCGTTTAGAGTTGACCTCGCCCGAGAGCTTTCGACGCTTTCGACCGTGCCTTTCTATTCCTCTCCCCTCTGCCTTTTTCCTCTGCCTTTTTGAACCATCTCTACGCCGTCCAGCAGCTGCACCAAGTCTCTCACGAACCAGGAACCAGCGACAGCCTCTTAAGCCCGGACGTACGATCCGCACCGTTGTTGTTTCGTCTTCATCGCTTCGGTCTCTCCTTTACCATCCTCTCCTCACCAATGATCCCCCGCCATGATCCCACCACAAATTTCAACACCCCAGTGTACTCGCCTCCTCGCCCTCCCTCCTCCGATCCTCACGACTCTTATCGCGCACCTCCTCTCCACCTGCGCCGAGGCGAACGACCTTCTCCCTACCAGAGGTCCCATCACGCGCTTTCACGCCAAGGTGAAACCACCGCTCAAGATAGCAGAGTACCTCTCTCGGTACGTCCCCTTCCCCCCCAGCGACGACAGCAGCTGACTTCGTACCCCCCCAGCCTAACAGTGTACACGCCCTTCCCCCGCGACGCCGTCCTCCTCTCCCTCCTCTACCTCGACCGTATCTCCCGCCTCCCCCTATCTTCCTCCCCTCCACCGACTCCCCTCTTCCCATCCTTCTCACCCCCTCCCCGTCCCTCCTCCCACTCCCCGACCCCTCTCCTCAATTCCTTCACCCTCCATCGACTCCTTATGGCGACCCTACTCTGCAGTACGAAATTCACGAGCGACGGATTCGTGCCCCAGAGTCGGGCGGCGAAAGTCGGTGGAGTGGCGTTGAGGGAGTTGGTGAGGTTGGAGGTCGAGGTGATGTTTACGCTCGAGTGGAGCTTGTGGTACGAGATGAGTGAGGTGTGTGTAGAGTGCTGTAGAGCGCTTTTAGAGCTCGGGGAAGAGATGGGGGTCGTTGAGCGCGTCGAGGAACGGCTGGTCAAGGAGGAGCAGGACGCATCGTCGGAGCGTCTTCCTGACGTCCCTCCTCTCCCTGATGCTCCTCCTCTGCTGCCGTTCGACTCTCCTTCAAAAGTGACGTTCGAATCTTCGTCGTCTGCGTCGACGGGACCGGACGAGGACGATGAGGACGACGAGAGGAGGGAGCCCGAGTGGCAGAAGGTGCTAGCTGCGGTCGAGGGAGCAAGGACGTTTGAAGGAGGGACAAGGAAGGATTCTGGGAAGGCGCTTCTGGCCAAGTCGAGCTGCGAGACGGTCAGGGCTGGGAGAGGGGAGGTGGAGGAGGCGGGAGAACCGCTAGAGGTGTGCTGAGTGCAAGGAAATTAAGTAATGTGCGCTCGAGGAAGGCTGTGTGGACGGGATCGGAGAGTACGCAGGGCCAGAGTCTGCTTCGGTTGCGATCCGACTGCTGGAGATGTGGTTGCTTCGCTCGAGAGAGCGGTCCGTTTCCTCTTCGACGGACGTCGCTTCGCGCCTTGTCCTTGCGCTGCTCCTCAGACCCTCGCGGAAGCCTACCCTGCTCTCCTTGCCATCTTTCGACACTGCCTTTAAACCCACCGCTCTCTTCGCCACTTCGAGCCCAGATTTCAACATCGGTCCTCGCTTCGCAAGCTCGGCCACGCGGGCATTGTTCACCTCCCTCCCTCCCTCTCTCCCGAGCTGCGTTCGTCGATGCGGGAGAGGAGCGTAATAGCGCAGAGTTGGCGAGTGTTGAGCGGGAAGGGTAACTGACTTGCCAGCGAGCAGGTGATTCGCGCGCAGGATGAGGTCGCAGACGGACGCGAAAGCAAATAGAAGTATTGTGCTCTGCATCACTCTACACTCCCCTCTACCTCCCTCAGAGCTTCCCGCCAGTCGGAGAGCCCATGTACGTATTCTTCGCCCAAGCCTCAATGAGCACATTCGCAATCGCCGTCCTGCACACCGCATCAGCACTCTCTCCACACAAGCTCAGAAACGGACTCACGCAGGCGGCATACGGAACAATCCCTCCGACTGAGCCTTCCCACTCTCCTCACCCTCCTTCGCAGCCGTCGCTCCCTCCTTCCCATCGATGCGAGAGACTTCCTCGCGACTGAGGTGCTGCCGGCCGGCGGAGTTAATGACCTTGAGAACTTGCTCGCGCGTGAAGTACCGAGCGTCTGTGGGGGCGCGATCAGCGGGTGTGGAGAGGAGGGGGGAGAGGACGGACCTTCGAGCTCGTTATCGAGGTCGGTGCGAATCGTTTGGCCGGGCTTTGCGACGCCGATACATCCGATCATGAGACTGCGCTCGCGAGGCCGTCAGCACCTGTGCAAGCGGTTGTGGGGAGGGACGTGCCTGGAGGGGTAGGGCCAGGGCTGCGAAGAGTGGTAGTAGACCTCGGCGACGTCGACGCCTGCTTCCTCGTAGACCTCGCGGCGCACAGCTTCTTCGATTGTCTCTCCAGATTCGATGAATCCAGCGAGGCACGAGTAGAACTTCCTCCTGTGAATCGAAGGACGAGTTAGCGAGGAGCTGGTGCGAGCACGAGAAGATGGCGTACGGCCAGGCTTTCTGTGGTGCGGAGACTGATGAGCAGGCATCACAACTGTGGGTGAAGACGAACCTGGCGACCGAGGAGGATCTGCTCGCGATCAGGCGACACAATCGCCATGATCACAACAGGGTCCGTCCGAGGGTAGTTAAAGTTGTGGACCTGCGTGTGGAGAGAGTCAGTTCACTTCACTTAATCATACTCAAAGCGGACGTACACCTCGCTTGGAAATGCAAGGAGGAGGAGCATCGAGCCCCACCGCCGCCGGCTCGCCAGGAATGCAAGCACGCTTCCACCCCGCCCAAACCGAGCGCGTCGGCCTCGAGCACGCAGGACAGAACTACCCCAACCCATTCATCAGCTCTCGCCCTCACTCAGCACCCCAGCAACGCGACTCACGACGTTCCGCTTGTTCCAATCGACCAACGCCCTCCCCTCCGCTCCAATCGCCGCCTCCTCCCCAGGGATCGACGCCATCCCCGCTCGCATATCCACAAACTCGTACCTATCCTCCGTCTTAGTAAACTTGCTCTTGAGCGCGTCGAGGGTCGAACAATCGAGGGCCCAGTAAGGGACGCCGTAGGGTGAGTGCGAAGCGAGGGACGAGTTCTCGTCGGGCTTGGAGAGGGGGAGGGATTTGGCTGATTCGGGGGCGGAGCGCTCGTCGACTCCTAGGAAGACGAGAGGGGGCTACGACGGATTGATCAGCATCCCCGCAATTGTCGAGCAGGAGAAAGAGCGCGCACCTGGTTGATAAAGTGGTGCCTCTTATCCTCCGCCGTGAGCACGGGAGCCACGCCGTTCACGGGCACAGGCGTGTGCTTGTCCGCAAGCCAGAACGCCGACACCTCTCCCAACGCCTTCTGGTCTTTGCCGTCGACGTGCTTGAACACCTCTGCCGCGTCTCCAACGTACTCCTTGACGTCTTCCCACGAGACAGTGTGGAGCTTGATAGAGCCATCAGTGGCGGGAGGCGCGCAGAGAGGGTTGAGGTCGTTGAAGAGGACGAATCGGGCCTTGGGATCGGAGAGCGATGAGGAGAGGAAGGCGGGGGAGGAGCGGAGGTAGGAGAGCCTGCACCGCGTGAGCGTTAGCTTGGTCTTACACCGTTTAGTAGGGTATACACGCCTGTTGAGAGGGTTGTTGGCGCTGTGGAGAAGCGGGTCAGGATCGTCCGGCGATGCTGACAAGGCAGCGTGTGGCGTGGGCTCACTAGTAGTTGGGCGCAGCGAGGGAAGTCATCTTGCGTATCCCTGATATCGAACGAGTGACTGAAGATATGGCGAACGGGGTGCTCGCGTCGCGGCTTGTGGGGGAGAGGTAGAGAGGTGGGCGCCCTCGGACTTCGGCTGCGAGCTCCGGCTTCTACTTTCGTGGGGTAGATTGTGGGCGATACGACTCAAAGAGGTGCTCGCGGTTGAGATTCTACGGCAGTGATATCTGCGATAGAGGAGATGGAGCAGCAGGAACGAAGCAGCGCCGAAGAAGCGCCCAATCTCTCCTCTATCCGTCGAGATGGGAGCACGACCGAACGCAACGCAACCCAGGAGTGCGGGACAACCCAATCGATTGCCAAGTGTAGAGGCATTCCCCTTCCCACCGTGCAGACCGACACCAGAACAAAACACCCAATCCTTCCCCGTTCAACGGTAGCGGCGGAGGGAGAGAGTGTTGTCTGCAGAGCACAAGTCGAGTCAGCTTCGTTCTCGCGTAGATGGCGGAAGGAGAACGCACGCTTGCGCCACTGGGCAGACTTGGGCTGATGGTTGTGGCGGTGACCCTTTCCAATACCACGGTTCTGTAGAGGGAGACGACGTCGTCAGCTCCTGCTTCATCGCAACCCTCAGAATGCGCAAACGCACCTTCTTTCCAGCACCGGTGAGTCCACGGGCCTCGCGGCGCTTGTGGACGGGGTCGCAGATCCAGTTGATGCGGGCATCGCGACGGATCGCCTTGTGCGAGGGGTCGACAAGGATGACCTCGTAGTACTTGTAGACACCGTCCTGCGCAAGAAAGCCACGTTAGGAAAGCGCACTGACGAGAAGGGTAAGCGAGGACGAACCTGGTTGATCCAGTAGGAGTTAAGGACGCGGAGTCCACCGCAGCGACGAGCGACACGCTCCTCAGCGGTAGAGCGGAGGGAACGCTGGAACTTGAGGTGGTTGACACCCTGGTTCGTGGGCTTTCCGAAGGTGGCACCTGCGAGTAGGCTAGATCAGCTGCCGTCCCCGTCATCTCCATCCCTCACGACTCGAAGGAACGCACCCTTGTGGACGGGCTTTTTGCGGTTACCACGGCGGACACGGATACGGTAGATCACGAAGCCCTGCTTGGACTGGGAGGGAGGAAGCGCAGAGTCAGCTCCCGTACTCCAGAGCGCAAATTTGGTCCCAGGCAATCCCCTCCAACGCTGTGCCTTGCCACCTGTCGAGACGAGTCGTGGGCGGCAAGGCGGACCGGGGGAGGGGAAGAAGAGGCGAGTGGGAGTGTGTCGAGGGGGTCTGTCGGCGTGTCGAGGTCGAAAATTGCCGATTCGTCGTCCCGTACCTCCATCACCTCGTGCTGCTCCCTAACGACTCCCTCTGGTCCTCCCCGGTGATCCCCGCCCCCACAAGCACCCCATCACGACCCCCTCCTCTCCACATCCTCATCGCGTCACACCAACAAGGCTTGCAAACGCACCTTGTAACCCAGGCGACGAGCCTTGTCAGGGCGGGAGGGGCGGGAGGCACGGTGGCAGACGTTAAGCTGCCTGTACTCCCAGCAGCGGACGCGGAGGAGGAAGCGGAGGACGTCCGACTGCTTGCGCTTGTGGAGCTCACTGGGGGGACAACAGGTCGATCAGCGCGGGTTCTCGGTGCGGGCGCAGAAAGGAGACTTACGCGATGTACTTGTAGGCACCCATTTTGATCTGGGAAGGGGAGGAGCAGAGGTCAGCAAGGGCGCTCAAGGGTCACACGAGGGGCGAGGTTGGGCGGGGCTGGGAGGGCCGTACGAGGTCGGGCGAAGGGCGTTGGAACGGGGAAGTCGAGGAGGTGACGGTGGGGAGTGTAGGAGGGGCTGCCTAGGGACAGTATGGGGAGACTTACGAACCGAGAGAGACACAAGAAGGCAAGAGGTATGGGCCTGGCGATTTTCACCAAGTAGTGAAAATCTGCGCGCTTGGGCTTGGAGCCTTCTCCTCGCTGCTTCCGCGGTTGGTTCGTCTTCCCCTCTCGCTTTCGACAGTCTGCAACGTTGAGCCCAATCTGTACAGAGGTATTCAAGCGCCGAGCCCGTCTCTGTTTGAAGCGAGACGTCCCACAGACACCAGAGATCTCACCTCGCTTCGCCCGACTCTCTTCTCTCATTCCGACGACGATAAGAACGCCTTACGCTGCTTTACTCGGCCCCGGGGCTAATCTACTCCTTTCTATACACCCTACACTACTTTACAAGCACCCGCTGGGAACAACAAGACCGCACCGACGGCACCGCTCATGACCTTAGTCAAAGCTCGAGCTCGCTCACGAGAAAACCCCTGGATAGCCTGAACACTGCGATGCAAACCGAAACACACTACAAAGCGCCAGATAAAACTGAAGGGGAGCACAGCATTCGTCTCAACCCTCCACTGAGCCGCAACCCTCCACCGAACCTACTCCTCACTCCTCCTCGTCACCCCATCGTACCCCACCGTCCCCACCCTCTCCTCCTCCTCCTCCTCCTCCCTCCTCCACGGTCTCGGCAACCCCTCCCTTCCCATCCCCCCAAACCTCCACTCCTTCTCCACCGCGTCTCCTCGCAACTCGTTGTCCATCCGGTACTCCTTGTCCCGATTATGGGCGAACCGAGGTTCGGCGGAAGGCTGGTAGTGCGGGATTTTGGAAGCGTCGTATTTTAAGTCCCGCGGGTGGAGGTGGAGACGACCTTTGGCGAGAGAGGGTTCGAGAGAGGACCAGTACTCGGAGGATGCGCAAGAGGCTGTTCGTGCGAGAGTCCTAAGGGGGGTGTCCTGCGTTACGGGAGAAAAGTTAGAGGTGGAGGGAGGGCGAGAGGGATCGGAGAGGGAGATGGCGCCGATATCGACAGCGAGGTTCGTCGCTTGGTCGTCCGTTCCACCTAGAGCTCGCGCGAGGCTTGTACCGACGCCTAGAGCGTATAGCTCGGGAGAACGACCTCGTGCGGGTTCAGGCTCCTGCGAGGCCGGAGGCCCTTCGTGGAGGTAGGTCGCCCAGAGGAGATAGGCGGGGTAAGACGGGGGAAGAGGAGGGGGCGTCTTCGGAAGGCGCGCTTTGAGAGAACCCAATTGGGTTCTCAGGACTGGCGGTGGGGGTAGTTGCGGTGCGGGGGCGGGGGCGGGAGTGGAGGTTGAGGCGGGGAGACGGGAGAAGCGGGGTTGAGAGAGCGGCGGAGGGTTGACCTCAGCTGGAGGTGATGTAGTTGGGCGGGGGGTTGGCGGGTGTCCAGCCTGTGGCAGTTCTTCTGTAGGGACGATGGTGGCGAGCGCGACAGACTGGGAGTCTCGGTGAGCTGTGCGTTCGCGCTTGGTAGGGGATCTCGAGCTCACCTTGCGCGACCGTGGTGGAGAAGGGGACCGCTTTCGCTTCGCGGGCGACGGCACATGCTGGATTGATTGAGCGGATAGGGCAGGGCGAGGAACGTGTTGAGGGTTGGGGACAGAGCTGCTGGATGAACCTCGGGACTGCAAGGGACCGACGTTAGGTCTCCCCTCTGAATGCCATCTCTTGAGAGGAACGCACGGTTGAAGCAGTGGGGTTCAGAACTACCTCGTCCTCGTCGTCGTCGCTGCTATCAAGCGTGAGGTCGATAACGCGGCTCGTGCTCTCCACGCCCGCCTGGAGGAGTGCATGAGATCAGCTCCCGTCCTCACCCCCGCATCCATGTCGCCCTCGTACGACTCACCTGCACCCTCCTCTGCTCGCGAACATACGCAAAGAGGTCGGTCGTATTTTGCCTCGAGGTCGAGATGAAGTCGGGCGCGACTGGCTCTGGGGACTGGTCCGTGTGGTTCGAGTCGGGTGGAGAGGGGAGGGTGCTGGCGACGGACGCGTACGAGTCGAGTGATTTGGCGTGAGTGCTCTCCATCTATTGCGAGCATGATGAGAGGATGAAGGAGGAGGCGAAGCTGGCCCCCCGCTGAATGGAAAACGCGACAAGGGCCAGCTGCGACGCGAATGGGACTCTCTTTGTGGCCTCGCTGGCTATTGCGTTCTCTCTTGCGGGTTCAGAGAAGCGTACTAGGTTTAGTCAGAAACTTGGCTGAACAAGTCGTTCTTGAGATCCACTCCGGAGGAAGGAACT
The DNA here is from genome assembly GCA_002917775.1 of Glaciozyma antarctica PI12. Lineage (NCBI taxonomy): Eukaryota > Fungi > Basidiomycota > Microbotryomycetes > Kriegeriales > Camptobasidiaceae > Glaciozyma > Glaciozyma antarctica. Next base: position 2,014,152 of record KZ627161.1, read on the forward strand.
GGGGGTGCGGAATCGGGATGGACAGCGGCTTTGCAGGGGAGAACGAAGTCGTGATCTCCAGCGAACCTCATCGAGGAAAAGCATGCTGCCCACTTGCAAAAAGACAGCCCTGAAGCAGCTGGAGGTGAAGGAGAAGAGCAGAGAGGTAGCGAAGCCGCAACGCGTGGGGGACTTGCTGGAAGCCAGTGTGTCTTGCACTGGCGGCCAGGTGACGCTGAGAGTGTCGCAAGAGGTCACTGGCTACGCGGATCCCATGGAAAGGCGTCCTCGGGCTCTCAGAGTACGCTGGTCTGCACCGTCAAGATCAGCTCCGGTCGCCCGGACGATCCAACAGCTACTCACCTCAAGCGAGCCCAGGCTCGAGCTGATATCCTACTTCTGCACCCTAGCAAGAAGCACCGCCGCCACACCCTACCGCGCCACCCCTCCCCAGCTCCCCATCAATCCGACCTCCATCGACTCCGCCTCTCCCGCTCCCAAGCTCCCTCCCTCCTCCTTTGGCGCGAACTTATGCATCGTTTGCACTACCAGCTGCACATCACTGATACAGTGATCCAGAGCTACGCGGGCCTGCGCTACGGTTCTTGCGCGGAACTCGCTGGAGGCAAGATCAGCGCTTGAAGAGGAGAGAGGACGATGGGACGAACATCTTGAGCGTGTTACCGTCTACGGCGAGAGTGCGGGAGATCTCGGAGGGGCGCAGAGGCTTGTCGACGCTGATGACTTGCTTGACGAGCTCGGCGTTGGCGGAGGTGGGGAAGGGGAGAGAGAGGGAGCTGGGGGCGCAGTGTGAGTGGACGTACGGCTGTGAGACGAGAGGGAAACAACTCACACCGTGTGCCAGCTCTTGCGGTCTTCTGTCTCTGGCATCGGGAGAACGTTGTGGGAGGAAGAGAAGGTGATTCGTCGAGATCGTTTCAGCGCGGAGAGGTGGCGACGCAGGTTGACCTTGTACCACTTGCCTCGAACTCTCAGGATGGCTCCCAAGAGACGAACTCGACCTGCTCTAGCAGCTAAACCATCACAGGAGAACTTGCCAGGTACGTCCGAGTGCATCCAGCGCTCGACACCTCCAGTGTTGTTCGAGAGTCTCCCGCTGACTCGCTTCACTCCCAGTTCGCAGCGGACTCTCGTCAAAGCCTGCAGCTACCAAGAAGAGCATAGCTACTGCTCCAGCTAAGAAAGGACTCGCCGAGCTCCGGGATCGAGTGCGCAAGATCAACGCGAGGGCTGCTGAGCGGGAGGAGGCAGCAGCGGTTGCGGTCGAGGGGGAGGAGAAGAACTCGCAGGCTACGCAGGTGCAGGAGGAGGAGGAGCAGGCCGAGAACCAGCTCGAGGAGGAGGAGGAGGTCGCCGGGAGCCCAGCTCGCCACTCCCCAGCTCCCGAACAACAACCTCGACAGCAACAACACGCTCCGCGCTCCCCCTCCTTCGCCTTCCCCTCCCCTCACGCTCTCCCCCCACCTCCAGCACTCCCTCTCCCTGTCGCCCGCCGAGGTACTCCCGTCCCTCAACCTCGAGCTCCATCTCCCTTCTCCGACAACTCCTCCCTCACCTACGCCGACATCGCCTCCGACAACGAGGTCGCTCCTCGTCCCAAACCCGCCGCTCGCCTCCCGCAGGCCCAGAAGGCACCTGCTCACAGCTCGCTCTACAGCGACAAGGGATCAGCAAAGGGCAAAGGACGCGCGCTCTTCGTCCATCGCTCCCCGACTAAAGACCTCGAAGACGAACCCCTCCCTCCAGCTCAGCAACCTCGACGACCGTATCAATCTCGCCCCCGATCTGAATCCGTTCAGCCGGGGTTCATGGCGCCCAAGGACCTCCTCGCTTCGTTCCTCAAGGCGGATCGGGCGATTAAGAGGACGATGGGACGCAGGAGGGATTTCGACGAGGATGCGGCGGCGGAGGAAGTGATGGATGTGAACGAGGAGGAGGAGGAGGAGGAGGAGGTAGTGGAGGAGGAGGAGTCAGTGGAGGAGGAGAGGGAGGAGGAGGATCTTCCCTCTGCGAAGGAGATTGCGAAGGCAGCTGCGACGAGCAAGACGAAGGGACCGACTGCGAAGGCCAAGTCCTCTCCAGCTTTATCTGACGAAGCCGACGCACCCACTTCACGCCGCACGAGCGCCCGTACTGGCCCAACGAAGCGCAAGGCCTCTCCCTCCCCTTGCTCCTCCGCCGCCTCTTCCGACCCATTCGACATCCCGGCGCCGACGCCGAAGCGTGGGAAGAAGGGGAAGGGGAAGAAGGAGAAGGTCGATTGGGATACCGAGGCTTTGATGGAGGAGCTGCCGAAGAGGAGGAGTAGAGGTGCGGTGGTGCTCGAGAGCGAGGAGGACGTCGACGAGATTGAGGATGAGGATGAGTGAGTGCTTTCTTCTTGTCGTCTGTGAAGCAGGCTGATGTTTTTAAGCAGGATCGGGTATCAAGCGGCTGCAAGGAGGAAGGGGAAGGGGGGGAAGGCGAAGGTCAAGAAGGCGTCGACGTACAGGGCGAAAAAGGGCACGAAGCAGGCCAAGGCTGTGGAGGAGGAAGTCGATTCGGTGCGTCTTTCGACTGTTTCGTGGCGGACTCGAGGCTGACGTCGCGTGAGCAGGAGCGCGAACGGGCGAAGCAGAAGCGCCTGCAGGAGTACGAGGATCTCAAGGACTTTGCGATGGAGGAGGAGAAGGTGCTTTGGTGATAAGCGAGCCAAAAATACGAACGCTGTAATCTGTAACGAGCGTCGCTCTTTGCAATCGACAATGCTAAGGGGTATCTCCTTGCTGGGTATCCTGCGATTCTGTGTCCTACTTCAAGCCGAACCCCTCGCTGCGACGACGCATCAGCTCCTTCGCAGCTCCGGCGACTCGAGAAACGTACCTCTCGTCCATCGCGCTCGTCAACCGATCCTCCTTCGATCCTTCGATCCCGGTAGCGATACAAGCAGAGCTGCGTGCGCACGCATCAGCTTCCCTCCCCCTCAGCTCACCCGCGCAGAAAACGAACCTGGTTGAAGCACGTATGGCTCGTCGGCCAGCGACCCATGTCCGGTCCCAGATTCGTGAGCTTGAGCTGAAGCGCCGAAGTCCCCGTCGCCGGAATCCTGTCGCTCCCCGTGATGAAGCTCAACAGCGCTTTCTGCCGTTCGACATCGAACTCCGAAAAGACGTCCCAGAAGAGCCTGCGGCACATCAGCTCATATCGCATGAGCTGGCGAGAGGAAGACGCACTGGACAGTCGGATCCTCCTCGCCTGCGAACCCCTCATACACTGTCACGCCCTTGAGCTGCTCGATATCGAGCGGTTCCGTACTTCCTCGTACGAGGAGCTCGAGCTCCTCTCCTCGGAAAAGCGAGAGCGCGTTCCCCGAAGTGACGTCCATGAACCCTCGCGCAAAGGATTCATACTGGCCTCGGATCCCGGCGTCAAGGAGGAAGGAGACGTAGAACTTGACGTACTCTGTATCGCCACACGGTCAGCACGGTCTGAACAGTGGAGAAAGTGGAAAACGGACCTGCGCGGTTGGCGTTGGTGACGGGGATCAAAGCGCCGCCTTCGACTAGCGGAACTTCCTGTACCTCGCCCCACGCTTCGTAGTCCCCCACGAACGAGCGGCAGAAGACGTCTTCGACGTCGTCTCCTGGGTAGTCGAGCAACGCCTGTAGCCCTCGCGCCAGCGCAGGTCTCACCACTGCGAGGTCTGCGAGCCCGACGGGTTCGTGTGCGAGCTTTTTGTAGACGGCCTGCGAAGTGACGGAGTCAGCGAGACGCATTGGGCGAGGAGGGAGGACGAACGAGAGGGAGCGGAACGTCGAGAGTGACGCTGTTGTAGATGGCGAGCCCGATCACGGCACCGACGAGGTAGAATTCGTCGAAGGATTCGAGCGAGGCGGGGTTGAACCAGCAGAGGTGCGAGTCCTCATCGAAGACGAACATGCCGAACTGCCGTGCGGTTCGTTAGTCGGAAGACGAGGAAGGCTAGTAGCGGAGAAGACGCACTTGAGGATCGAAGAGCTGGCGACAGAGAAGCAGAAACCACTCCTTCCGCAATCCTCCAGCGTCGACTCCGTCCTCCCCGTCGAACGTGATCCGCAGACGCTTCTTCAGCTCCGAGCTGTGCTGCGAGATCTACTCGAGCCGTTAATCTCGGTTCAGGTCTCGTCGGTAGGGACGCACCTGCCGCAAGGAGTCGTGGACAAGCTGCGTTCTCCGCACTCCCAAGATGAGGACGGGGTTGACGAGCTGGCGATAGTAGAGTGTCGACCTGATGGCTTCGCGCGCCTTTTCCTCCTGTTCACGAAACACATCAGCTTGGGACTTCACAGGAAGAGAGGCAGCCGGGAGGTACCATTTGACGCGTTCCGTCGTACGAGAGGAGATGAATCTTGATCCCAAGCGAAAGTAGAAATGGATACTGGCAAAGGGAGAAGCGTCTGCGTGCTGAACGTTAGTCGAGCAGGGGAATGGGAGGACAAACCCTTACCCAGAGCGCGCCTCCCAAGTTGTGAAGGACGAAATCATCTCCGCCGGACCGAGCGAGTCGATGATGGTGGAGTAGAACGCTGCGAGCTTCAATCTCGGGCGTTGCTGGTTCGACGCAACTGCGCAAAGGACCTCGTCAGTTCTGGACGCTCTTGCGTAGAGGGGAACCGCGCACACAACAAAGCAGCGACCCGACTCCCCGTTTTTACGCCCCAATCGTCTGCGTACCCTCCGCCCGTAGCTCCCATACTGCCTCCAATTCGTTTCGAAATGTACGCAGTTACGAGCTCGACTTTCGCCTGTAGAGCGGAAGTGGGATACGAGGGCGAGGAGAGATGTTGAACGAGAGCGTGATGCAGCCCGTTGGGAAGGTTGGAGATGCTATGCCGGAGGAAGTCAGCACGAAACAAGGAGCAGAGAGAGTGTAGACGTACAGGCCTAACATACGGGAGAGTGTCCAGGCGCGCTGCTGCGGATCTGGAGTGCCGGAGGAGAGCAGAATTGGACACTGCGAAGGGGTCAGCGAGCGACTCAGGAAGAGCAGACAGCGTGAACGCACCTCGAACAGGACCACAAGCCAGCCTCCATCTCCTTCCCTTAACGCCGTTCCAGGCTTTTGCAACAGTCCCTCCAGCGCCGTTCTCATGGCATCCAGCGCGCGAGGGCGTGATTGAACCAGGTCGTAGAAAGTCGAGAGAGTCTCGAGAGAAGGGATGGCGTTCGAAGAGTCTCGGAACGAGGCTTCGATTGTCGGGATCGTCTTGAATGCCGCAGCGACCTTGCGCACGAAGAGGTCCTCGACGTCCAGATCCTCGGGAGCTCCCAGCGCCAGCGCCTCCAACCCAGTCTCGATGCTCTCTCCGCCGCGCAATCTCGTAAGCTGGCGGTGTAGCATGTGTACGTCTCCAGCGCTAATAACTGCGCTGTAATCGGGCAGCTCTGCGTGCTCCGAGGTTAGCTAGGTCGTTGGCCCCGAAGACGCAACGCGCCTGATCCTGCGCCGACCGCCTTGAGGTCGTTTATCGTCGAGCAGACGGTGCACTGAAATCCTAACATCCTAACATCGGGTAGCCCACCGTAATTCCACAGCAGCAGCACGCCCCCTCCGTCGTCCAACCCGCCTGCGGTGGAGCTCGCTGTTGTTGACTTGGCGGTCCGAGGGGAGGTCGAGGGGATGGTTGGTTGCGCTGGCTGGTGATGGCGGGAGCAGCGGAGCCTCCAAAGTAGAAGGATTGACCCGGCTGCCAGGATTGAACAGGCGGTGGCGGTCGTGAGGTGGTGGGAGGAGGAGGAGGATACGCCCGTGGAGCGAAGGCCGAGGTGCTACGGGAAGGGATGGGAGGGGGAAGAGGAGGAGGCTGTTGCTGTTGGCGTTGCTGGTAGCGCTGACCTGGGTAGCTCGACATCGCCTGGAGTGTTGCGAAGAGCCAACCCAGCAGGAAGCATCGACACCGCCCTCCTCTCTCTCTGCCTCCCCTACTTCACGACTTCTTACGAGCCGTACTCGATAATGCCAGGGCTTACTCGCCTACTCCTGCTGGGATTCAGCCTAGTTCGCCACGCCGTCTGCGTCTTCCGCCGCTCCTCGCTGACCTCCTTCTGCCCCAGCTCTCCCTCCTCCTCTCCGTCGCGTCCCAAGCTACCACGACTGGAACCGCCGTCGCCTCCTCTGGCGCCTCCATCCCTACCCTTCCACCGAACGCTACCGCATCAGCGACCGGCACCGCTCCTCCCCCCCCTCTCACGTCTATAGTCAACGGAACCACGGTTATCACCACACGCAACGCAACCCAAACTACTACCTCCTCGACTCCCGCTGTACTTGCTTCGACGCCAGCAGGACTAGTGAGCATTACGGCGGTGGCACCAGGCGTGACGCAGTCGGGGATCGTCAGTGGGCCGAACGACAGGTGAGCTTCGATCTGCGTGGGGAAGCTGAAGGATAGGAGCTGATCGACTGGTGGGAACAGCTATATCGCTGCTGCTGGACGGGCAGTGCTGGATTCGAGGACATGGATGGGGGTGGGAGCTGTTGCGGCGGGAGTGCTGGGCGGATGGACCCTCGTATAGGGCGCGAGAGGGACGCTCTCTCCCTGGCAGCATGGACACAGACACTTTCTCAATCGCATTTGCATTTCGTTAGGGCGTGGGCTGCCATCCAGCTAACTCTGCTTGTCTGAGCCTCCTTCGAGCTGCAGCGTCTCCCAGGGCTTCCGACTCGCTCGCTTTCTCGCCTCTTTCCCTCCTACCACACAGGACAGGAAGATGAGTTCCCTCCCCGACGCCAACACTGTCTCGCTCATCACTGGTGGAGGCTCTGGCTTTGGCAAGGCTGTTGCAGAGCTGATGGCCTCACGCGGGTTCGTCTCCCCTTCCCTCGGTCTGCTTCGGACTCACTCTCCTTCCAAAGCTCGAAAGTCATCGTCGTGGATCTCAACGAAGAGCATGCTAAGGAGGTAGCGAGCGCGCTGAATAAGAAGGCGGACGAGACGTGCGTTCATATGGTTGTCGGGGTGCGGGGAGCTGACGAACCGCTCAGGGTTGCGGTCGCGAAGAAGGTCGACACGGCGGTGTGGGAGGATCAGAAGGCCGTCTTCGAAGACACTCTGGCGATGTACGGCAGGATCGACTACGGTGCGTACCCTCCTCGCCATCGCCACTCCCCGCTGACCCGTCGCCGCAGTCTTCGCCAACGCCGGTTCGTCCCCCTCCCTCTCTTCATCGCTACATCGCTTACGACCTCCTCACATTAGGAATCGCCGAAATCCCCTTCATTCCCCGCGAGTCGAGCACCGAATTCATCAAGCCCAACCTGCGCACCCTCGAGGTCGACCTGAACGGCAACCTCTTGACGTCCGCTCTCGCCTTGCAGCTGTTCCAGAGGCAGAAGTACGGACCGCATGGGTACAAGGGGAAGCTTATCCTGACGAGCTCGGTGTACGGACTCTGTAAGTCTTCGCTGATCGGTGCGAAGGCGAGAGCTGATGAGGAGTAGATCCCTGTCCAGGGATGCCGATGTACGCTCTGCTTCTCAATAGGAGTGACGGGTTGGGAAGCTGACGAACGCAGGTACGCTACTGCGAAGCATGGCATCGTCGCCTTCATGCGCTCGGAAGCTGCTCACTATGCCGAGTCTGGGATTACGGTCAACGCGAGTACGCCCATTCCTTCCTGCTGTTTTTCTTCCCCACTGACTCCTTCACGCAGTCTGCCCCAACCTCGTCCGTGAGTCATCTGAGCGAGCGAAGAGTGAGCGAGAACTAACGATCATCCAGGTACCACGATCGTCTCGGAGGACTTCCTCAAGCCCTTCGAGGAGAAGAGACTCCTCACGGATCTCAGTCTTGTCGTCCAGGCGTTCGAGGTGCGTTTTCAATCCATTTCGTCGCAGCTCGCTCATCTCGCCCGCAGAGCCTCGTCGGAGACAGCAGCTTGAACGGGTGCGCGCTCGGCGTCAACCAAGGCGGGATTTGGGTCCACCCGCAGGTGAGCTCCTTGATTCGTGATAGGCGAGCTCGAGTACTGACTCGCATTCACAGGACGAGTTCAGGTGGGAGGAGAACAGGGCTCCGCTCGAGCTCATCTCAAAGATGATGGGGGAGGGGAAGCGCTGAGAGGAACGAGGAGGGGGCTTGGAAGCTTGAAATTTGACGTGCTTGTTTCTCTTGAGATGGAGGAAAGAAGAAGAGGGTGTGAGGAGACCTTCGCAGGACGGCGAGCGCTGAGCGAGGCTCAGCTCAGGCTTTCACTTCGCGTGATGAGTCCTGCTTGGTCTGCGTGGTGCACGGGATGCTTTTCGACGGAATCATAGCCAGGGAGGTTTCAAAGACCCAGCGAACGAGAGGTCAAAGGAGAAGGCAGGAGGAGAAGAGTTGCCCTCGTTTTGCGAGCACGCGTGCTCCTCTTCCTCAACTCCCCTCAGTATGTCATCCACCGCCGCGCCTCCCAACAAGCTCAAGCGTAGCCTGCTCGAAAAGACCAAGGCCAAGCGCCCGACCAAGAAGCCCAAAACCTCTAACCGGTCCGCCCTTCCTCTCCCAGCTCGCTCCCACTCTGACCTCCACGCGCAGACCACGCTACTCCCCCTCCGCCTCTCCCGACCCCTCCGATGCTGCAGAGGAGGAGGACGAGGAGAATGAGCGCGCAGCGATGCTGAGAGCGCTCGAGGCGCACCAGAGCGCTTTCTTGCAGGAAGCTCTCCCGATGGCTTCTACGTCGGCGGGGACGGGGAGGCGGGTAGCGGCGCAGGAGCAAAAGAGTATTTGGGAAATGGGGATGGACGATTTCGAGGATGATGAGGAGAGTGAGGAGGAGAGTGAGGTGGAAGAAGGTGCGTTGAGCTGCTTGCTGAGGGTGGGAGGGAGCTGATACCGCTGTACGCAGAGGTGTTTGCTGGGCCTGCAAGCTCTGGGCCTCTGGTCGTCTCGTTTGAGGAGCCGAGGCTGCTTGGGGCGGGGACGAACAAGGATATGCGCGCGTTCATGGTGCGTTGTGCTCTTCTGGCTCGCTGGGAGCAGCTGCTCACGCTCTCTGTACAGTCTTCAAAGGTCAAGAACGCTCGAACTACGTTTTCAGTCGCAGACGCTGCGAACGCGAAGCGGAAAGGCTCGCACAAGGTCGTGGCTCCTCTCGACGCAGAGGAAGAAGCGTGCGTCCTCCACTTCCCATCTCTCCCTTCGCTAGATGAACCAAGCTAATCAACGCCTTTACGAACAGACACCTCTCCACCCTCGACTCCTCCCTCTCCGCTCTCATCCGCCCCCTCACCGCACCAGGCGGATCAACCCACTCCCAGCTCCCCTTCCTCCTCTCCTCCCTCCCCACAGCCCCGACCAAGCTCCTCAAAGGCCTAACCCCTCTCCCCGTCAACGCTCCCCGAACTCTCCGCCGCGGCCAAGCTGCCGCCAACCTCGGTCGAGCGCAGAAGCGGGATGCAGCGAATGGAGTTGTCCTTGGAACTAAGGGAGTCGGAGCGGGGAGGGAGGCGACGACGCTCAAGGAGAAGAGGAAGAATGAGGGTGGGGATAAGAGGGAACGGGGAGTGGGAGGAGCGATTGGGAAGATGACGAGGGGGGGATTGGTGTTGAGTCGCGAGGAGGTCGAGATGGGGAGCGGGATTGCGAAAAGGGGGGCGAAGGGAGGACGAGGGGGAAGGGGTGGTGGAAGGGGTGGAGGAGGTGGAAGGGGCGGTGGTGGAGGACGTGGTGGAGGGAGGGGACGCGGGAAGAAGTAGAGCTGTGCGAAGCGGAATCCGACTTGATGCCTCGCAACCAGGCCCGTTCCTGTAGCTCCTTGCACGCTGAAGAAGCGCGGTTAAGCAGAGAGATTCCTGGAGCAGAGTAGACACGAGCTCAACGTCTCCCTCCAACTTCGCATCCAACTGTCCGTCCTTCCTCGTTGCGAAACGTACAACAAGCGTCCCCGCATAAGATCCCCTTCTTTCGTAATACCATCCGCAATCAATCCCACTGCAGCAGCAGCAGTCAATCAGCTCCGCTCCCCACGCACCGACCCGACCGCGCGTACTCACCACCAACGGCGTTCCCTTGTCTCTACCCTTGCTAATCGCCTCCTCCCTCCTTCCACCGTCGGCCGGCATCGCGGCCAGCTGCGTACTAAGTTTCCCACCCACCGGAGCGCCCCTCTTCGTCGCCTGCTTCCCCATCAGCTCCGTCAAGCCATCGCATCTCCCTCCCTGGCACTCACAGATTTGTTCCGCTCCTCAGCCGCTTTCGCCATAGCTTCCCTCCGACCTGCTTCTACTGCTGGAGCGCTGCCACCTGTTGCGCGGCCCGTGGCGGGAGAGGTGGAGGCGAGAGTGCGGGGAGCGCGTGCGGTGGTCGGGGGTGCGCTGGAGGGCCCGCCGAGCTTTTGCCCCTCTCCGTGGAAGTCGGAGGACTTGCCGCAGACGGCTCCCATGGCTAGCTGCTGAGTGGTGTTGTGGGGAAAGTACAGGAGGGATTGGCCGAGTCGACGGCGGAGTCCTCGACTTTGCTCTGGTCCTGGCCTGGGTTGCCTCTCTCCCTCCTGCCCTCACCGCCCTGAACACGACCCATGATGAGCTCAACCCTCTCACTGACACGCCGAGCGTGGGCTCTCAAGGTACGCTCGTTTGGTGGCGCCCAGCTGAGCTCGTTCGCTAACTCTTCTTTCTCCCAGTCCTCCTCCCGCTCCCTCTCAACCGCAACCGACTCCCCCGCCGCATCCAGCAGCAGCAGCAGCACTCTCCCTCCTCCCACCCGCCAGCCTCTCCCCAAAACTTGTGCGTCCATCCTCTGCCCCGATTCCTCTTCGCGAGCTAACTCACCCGACGAACAGCCCCTCCAACGCCCTACCACCCCTACGTCTATGTCCCCCTCGTCACCCTCTTCAAGCCCTCCACCTCTTCCGCCCCTCTGATGGTTCCCCTCCCCTCTCCCCTCTTCAACACCCCCTCGCGGCCCTCCCTCCTCCACTCTCTCATCATCTCTCACCTCGCCTCCCTCCGCGCCGGTACCGCCTCGACGAAGAACCGCTCCGAGGTCAACTACTCTGGCAAGAAGATTCGCCCGCAAAAGGGGACTGGAAAGGCGCGGTTGGGCAGTAGGGGAAGTCCGATGCTCACGGGTGGTGGGAGGGCTTTTGGGCCTAGGCCGAAGGGGCCGGACGGGTGGGCACGCAAGGTCAATCGCAAGGAGGAGCAGTTGGGATTGCGTGTTGGGTTGAGTGAGAAGTGGAGGAGTGGGGATTTGTTGGTGGTGGAGAAGTTGGCGGTCGAGGAGGTGTCGACGAGGATCGTTAGGGAGCGGTTGGCGACGAGGGGGTGGATGGACGCGCTCTTCATTGTTGGGAAGCAGGATCAGGAGGAGCAGGCGTTCGAATTGGCGGTCGGAAACCTCCCTGACGTCGCGGTCGTCAGCGAGATTGACAAGCTCGGCGTGTGGGATATCGTCAAGAGGCGCAAGGTCGTGCTTGAGCTGTCGGCGGTCGACGAGCTTATCGCGAGGTTGGATCCCGATAACCAGTGGGGAGTCGAGGATTACGACGTATGGATGATGAGGAGATGGATGAGGAGGATTACGAGCGGGAGATTGAGGAGGCGTTGGAGGATGTCGAGGTGGGACGGCAGGCGTAGAACGGGGGAATCAAAAGTCGCATCACGGGCGTCGTCGTTTGCATTCTGCTCGTGTTTCTACTTCGAAGCGCGCCACTGCTGCTTCCACGACGCCAGAATCGCATCGGCGACATGCTCCGCAACGACCTCTTCTCCAGGCTCGCAAACTGGGCCACCGTCGTGGGCTTCTGCTCAATCACATCAACCTCCTTGACCACAAGAGCGCGCAACGCACCACCGCATTGTCCCTGCTCCCACCCTGCGCGCCGCTCGGGCTCATCCATGATCACCACGTTGACCGGGAGCGAGATCTTGGGGGGGTTCCGTCGCGGTTTCGGCGTCTTCACCTGTTCCTGTAGTATCCACAAAGTGAAGCAGTGATTCAGGAGCAGTTTGTAGGAACACCCTTTTCTTGTCGAAGAAGTGTTTCCTGGTCGTCCAGAAAATCCCCCTGGAGGGAGCGACGGTCGAACCGCACGGACCTTCTTTTTCGGTCGAGTTGAGATTGGAGTCGCTCTCCGCCTCTCTCCCCCTCGAAAGAAGCAGCAAAAAGACTGAGAGCCCAGTACGTCTACTTGCTCACAGTCTTGGGCCAACAACAGCGGCCCCTGCTTCCCTCGACAGCCTCGACAGCTTGCTTCGTCGCCTCCGAGTAATACCTCTCGCGCTCGTCTCTCGCAAGCGGCCTTCGTTCTTTTAGTACTAGAAGGCTCTAACAGCTTGCGAGACGCGGGCTTTTCCATAGGATTTGGCCAGGACAGCCAGCAGGCTTCTTGACAAGGCTTTCTCCTCGCTCGGCAGCTCGCTCGCTCGTCACACGACTCCCCTTTCCTGCGGAACCTTTCGAGGAAGCTTTAGCGAGTATCTTGCTCATATCACCGTTTGCTTCCGGCTGTCGTTCGCGAGGCTAGTCGGTTCCTCACCAAACGCTGCTCTCTCTCTCAAGCGCCCTGCTTTTGCTGCTCCCGAGTAAAGTCGACACGTTCGCGTTCGCCCGCCTGAATGAGGTCCCCCTCCAACGAAGCTGTTTTTCTGTCAAAGTGGTTGCTTTAGCTTGGCTGAGAACGACTCGCCTCTCTCGCCAGGCCGCAGACTTTCTCGCTCGGCAGCGAGGTTTCTTCGCACGCTCCAAACCCAAACACCTCTCGCGTCTGCGCCAGCTCTCGTGGCGCGGAAGCGTTGAAATCTCCTACAAGTACCGTATCAATACAACCAAAAAAGGTCCCGCATTGCGCAGCTACTGCTTCCACAACGCCCCAATCGCCTCGGTAACATGTTCCGCAAACGCCTCGGGCACCTCCAAGCTCGCAAAATGACCTCCATCCTCAGCCTCTGCTCTTCACATCAGCCTCCTTCCCACCCACTCATCATCAAAACGCACCTTTAACCCACCCCAATACCCCCGTCTTGCGCACCCACTTCTCCGGCGTGATGGCGATCTCGTGAGGGAATACACTGAGTCCGAACGAGGGGAGAAAGTATTTCGGGTCTTCGAGGAAGGTCGAGAAATGAGGGTTGAGAGCGTAGGGAAGGAAAGAGGTGCCGATGCTGTTGGCTTTTTGCGGGGGTTAGTGGTGATGAGAGGGGAGGATGGGGACGTACTGAAGTAGTAGAGGGAGCAGGTGTCGAAGACCGTCTTGCGCGTTAGGCTTGAGGGCTGTTAGTGTGGAGTGAGTGTGGAGTGATGGGGAGCGTACGAGGGGCTGGGAGATTCGGCGGCGCGAATGACTGAGGGCAGGATCTGTTGCTCGTTCGTCAGCACCTCTTTCGCACTACTCGGAAATCAAGACGCACCTTCTCCGCAATCCAAGCCAGCAACCCCACAGGCGAATCATTAAGCCCATACGCCGGCGTCCTCGGCTACCTCTCATCAGTCCTCGTTCCCACCGGCAACAAAAAGCACGCACTGTGTTGTGCTGCATAGCATAGTACGCACTTCCTTTTTCGACGTATTCGAGAGCACGTAAGGCGCGCTCGCGATCGAGGTCGGAGAGGAGGAAGCGGGGGAGCCAGGAGACGAGGGTGCGGGGGTTGAGGAGCTTGAGGAGTCCTGGGCCTTGGGCGGGACAGAAATTGAGATGAACGACTGCGGGAGATGACCCGTCAGTTTAACGGCGAGAGAAGACTCGGCAGCGAGGAATGCGGCGCACGCTTGCAGTGATCCCCGTGCAGCGCACCAAGGCATCTCGCCGTGATACTTCCCCAATCCCCTCCCTGCGCAACATATTCCGCATACCCCAATCCCGTCATAAGCCTATCAAACACCCTCGCCGTATCATCCATCTTCCACCCCTCGTTCGGCACGAGTACGCGAGTACGCGAACCCGGGTTGAGAGGGGATGACGAGGTGGAATCGAGGGAGGAGGAGGTGGATGACGGGGAGGAATTCGAGGAAAGATCCGGGCCTGTGTGTTAGAGGGGTTAGCGAGGATGATGGAGAGGGAGGGGGGACGCACCAGCCGTGGAGAAGTATGAGTGGAATCGCGTCGGGGTTCTGGGAACGGTGGTGCAAGAAATGGATTGAGAGATCCTCAATGTCGACTTTGAAGTGGTTGAAGCTGCGACGAGGAGGTGAGGTGAGCTTCGGCGGGGAGCAGGCAGAGAGGACGCACGTGTTGAGGAACTTCTCCTCCTCGCGCCACGAGTAGTCGTTCCTCCACTCGCTCGCAAGCTCCTTCATCAACGAGAGCTTCGGTCCTGCGTTCCAGCGGTCATCAGCTCCAGCTCCGGCGACCCCGCTCCCACACGCCCGCATCACCAGCTGACCCCCGTCCACCGGCGTGCACGCCGTCCAGAAGCACTCTTGCAAAAATAAAGACTCACCGTATCCCATCCCGAAAGCTCCCAGCTGCTCCACTCCTTCCTCCTCCTGAACGACATCCACGAGCGGCCACCGCGCGGCGTCTAAGCGGGCATTGAGGTCTGCAACTTCCGCCTCAGGAACAGCGATAGTGAAAGGTTGCGGAGGAGCTGTGAAGGTGTGCATTGGCGAAGGGTGAGCGGGGGAGATGGGAGGAGGAAGAGAAGGGAGCTGGCGGGGAAGACGGCGACTTGGAATGCGCCCCCCTGTTTCCAAAGTTGTGTTGGATTCGAGAGATTGACAGCTGCGCTTGGAGCTTGAGAGAGTCTAGAGAGAGATGAAGGTGGACGTGGAGGGGAAGAGAGAAGACGGAACTGGTTCAGATCTCGATCTTCCAGTGCCCGAGGTGCGTTCCATCACTGCTCAACGCGGCGCGAGAGAAGCGCAAGAATGGACGAGCGTTGAAGTGTCGCAGGAGAGAGCGCGGGCAAAAGAAGTGGAATGTAGAAGCGTCTCCAGGACACAGATCCGCTCTTCGCAAGGCCTGCCTCCTGACCTCTTCTCTCACCTGCCAGCATCTACACCCCTCCTTCCCTCGCCACATACCCCTCATACACTCCTCTCACCGCATTGAAGCATCGCACCTCCAGCGTCCCCGCCTGCACCATATCAGCTCCCTCCCTCCCCTTCAAGCTTCGCACTCACCTCCGCCGCCTTCCTCGCCTCCTCAAGCCTCACAACCCCCTCCACCACCTCCCCCCTCTCCAACATCTCCGCCCTCATTACTCCCGCTAGTAAACCACAGCTCGTCGTGGGCGTGATCCATTCCTCCGATACGGATTTGTTGAGACGGAGTGCGATGTTGGCGATCGTGGATTCTGTGAGCTCTTGAGAGGGGTTGAAGAGGATTACGTCGAAAGGTGAGCTGGGAGGGGGAGAGGGGTGGAGAGTTGCGCCTGGAGCAGGGTTAGCGAGGAGGAGGGAGAGAGGGAGGACGAACCGTGTCGCAGGCGGGCGTCGTCGTAGAGTATTCGGTGCGTGGTCTTGTGCAGGAGGAAGGGGTCCGAGTAGTCGAGAGGTTGGGAATCGAAGACGAGGCGAACAGGATCTGGAGAGTGGTGAGTGCGTGCTTGCCACGGTGCGAGAACGACGAACAGGCAGGCATTGGAGCGAGTTGTGCAGAGGTCGCGTGAGGAGTTCCTTGCTCGTCTATCACCAGTCGTACCTGCTCTCCAAATCAGTCTAGTACTCCCACATAAACGCCAGACGCACCCTCTGCATCGTCTCCCCTCCAGCCTCGACGCACCGCTCGAGCTCCTCTATGATCGCCTCGTCGGCTGGGAACGAAATCTTCGCGCACCAGCTGCGCGGGAGCTGAGCCGCTAGTTCTGCATGAGCTGTTTTGAGGCGGTGGAGGTGGCGCGGCAGGAGGGAGAACGGGGGGAGAGTCGGAGGAGGTGACCAGGAGAGGGCGGTGAGGAGGGTGAACGGGGGTGATTCCTTCGTCGATTCGAGCTGGGTACTCGTTCCTGTGGTATCCATCAACGCGAGCAGTGATTCTGGAGTAGTTCTGAGAGCACTTTTTGTGACTGAAGAAAGTGTTTCCTGGTCGAGTGGTCCGTAGTCCTAAAGTCGGATGAGGCTCTCGCACGGACCTCACTCGACTCTGAAATTTTCCGCTGAGAGAGGAGGCAACAGGTGCTTCCACCTCCGCACCTTCTCTCAACTCCAAGGGAAGCAGCACAAAGATGGGGAACGACTTTATCATGACCCTCAGCTCAGACGACGAGTCGGCGCCCAAGCCCAGCAAAGCCTCGGCCTCGGCCTCAAGCAGCAAGCCCAAGCCCGCCGCGAAGGTCACGCGCAAAGAGCAGCTCAAGGCGCGCAAGGGAGCGAAGCCGACCAAGCAGAAGCGCAAGAGGACTGAAGGGAGCTCGGATGAGGGAGAGGAAGAGATGGTCCAGCCTGGGAGCGATGAGGAGACTATGTCGACCGACTTTGTGTTCGATGGACTGGGGGGAGGCTTTGTGGGAGAGAAGAGGCAGCAAGTTTGGGTAAGTCGAGGTGCCGGCTGAGCTTGTTTAAAGCAGCTTGGTGCTGGAAACGAGCTGGGCGGCGAGGCTGGCTGAGTGGGAGCTGACCTGCTGCTTTCTCCTCGCAGGACTCGGGACAGAACTACATCACCACCACTCGCCCTAACGCTATCGTACGCACTTCCGGCTCTTCCCAAGCTCGAGAGCTTCCGACTAATACCCACCGTCGCGCAGCCTCGCGTCACCGTCGACGAGATCATTGCCCGTCGCGCCCCCGAACGCTCCGCCAAATCGGCTGCTCGTGTCCTCCGCCGCGCACTCGCCGCCGAAGAAGTTGAGGATGTCGACGAGAACGAGTTGGAGAACGAGATGATGGAGGCGCTTGGTGGAGGTGTGGAGGGAGACGATGAGGATGAGGAGATCGACTTTGGGGATGGAGCGGAGGACGATGATGAGAGTGGAGATGAGAGTGCGAGTGATGAGGAGAAGGATGAGGAGGACAAGGGAGATGGATTGGAGGATAACGGAGAGGATTGGTTGAGGTTGGGCGAGGTCAGTGAGGGAGATGAGGAGGAGGAGGCGACGAAGGAGGAGGCTGTCGAGGCAGCTGCAGTGGATGCTGGTTCTGACACCGAGGAGCTGGGTGCGTTCTTACACTCGTACACTTGCGACTTGTTCTAACGCGCTGTCGCAGACGCTCCCACCGGATTCGCAGCCCTCGCCGACCAGGACAACATGTCCGAAGCCGACTCGGACTCCGACACTCCCGTCGACCTCAAAGTCGTCCGTCGCGCCGCCTCTCCTCTCAACCCCTCCGACCCTACCGCCGCCGAAGCCGCTGCCGCCCGCGCCTACTTCACCTCGCACTCAAACGCCTCGGCCTCCTCCTCCGCCCTCTCCTTCTCCACTCTCCCCAACTGCACCCTCAGTCGCCAACTCCTCCTCTCCCTCGCTTCTCTCAACCTCACCATCCCTACTCCCATTCAGGCCGAGTGCATCCCTATTACCATGCTCGGAAAGGACGTCGTCGCGAGTTCGAGGACGGGAAGTGGAAAGACGGTTGCGTTCTGGGTCGGCGTTATCGAGCGTCTCCTTCATCGTGATCGAAGGAACCCGACAACGAGGGTCGTCGTCATGACTCCTACGCGTGAGCTGGCGGTGCAGGTGCACGGAGTTGGAGTGGCGTTGGCGCGGTACACGGACGTTCAGTTCTGTCTCTGTGTCGGTACGTCCTTTAGCGCGTTGTTTCTGAGAGAGGAGAGCTGATGTGGTCGTGGATCACAGGTGGACTCTCGCTCAAGACGCAAGAAGCTGAGCTCAAGCTTCGTCCCGATGTCGTCGTTTCGACTCCCGGACGTCTCATCGACCACGTTCGCAACACGCCTTGCTTCAACATGGACGGCGTAGAGGTCCTCGTTCTCGACGAGGCTGATCGTATGCTCGAGGAGGTGCGTCCTTTCCTCCATCCATCTCGCCTTCCCGCTGACGAACGACGAACGCAGGGTTTCCGCGCCGAACTCGAGGAGATCATCTCGGCCGCTCCTCGCTCCCGCCAGACCCTCCTCTTCAGTGCCACCGTCACCGAATCCGTCTCGGAGCTTTCCCGTCTCTCGATGAACAAGCCCGTGCGAGTCAAGATTGACGAAATGGGCGCTACGGCCTCGGGCCTCATCCAAGAATGCACGTCCGCCCATCCCGTCCCTCTTGCACCACTAACGCCCCTCGCAGTCCTCCGAGTCCGAGGCGACAAAGCTGGAGAAGCGATCGAGCGAGGATTCCGTTCCGGCGAACGCTCTCGCGAAGCCCTCCTCGTCGCTCTCTGCACCCGATCCTTCTCCTCCGGCCGAACTATCATCTTCTTCCGCTCCAAGGCGCAGGCGCATAGGATGAAGATCCTCTTCTCGTTGCATGGAGAGGGGCTGGAGAGGAGCGATGAGCTGCATGGTGATTTGACCCAGGATGCGAGGTTGACGAGCTTGAGGAGGTTCTTTCTTTCAGAGTGCGCGTTCTTGCTTGCTACCGATTTGGCGTCTCGTGGGTACGTCCCATTTCCTTTCTTTTGCGGGTGGGAACGAGGGCTGATGAGAGCGCAGACTCGATATCAAGGGGATTGAGAACGTCATCAACTACGAAATGCCTAGGAGTATCGAGATCTACCTCCATCGCGTCGGACGTACCGCTCGTGCCGGCAAGAAAGGACGGTACGCCCATCCCTCTCCCTCCCTCGTTTATCGCTGACGATCATGCAGTGCCCTCACGCTCGTCGGAGAGTCGGATCGCAAGCTCGTCAAGCTCGCTATGAAGCATGCGCCGCCCGAGTCGATCAAGCAGCGCGTTATTCCTCCTGAGGTTATTAACGAGGTGACGGCGGAGTTGGAGGAGCTCGAGGGGGAGGTTAAGGCGGTTCAGAGGGAGGAGAAGGAGGAGAAGGAGGTGAGTTCGCTGTCGACGCCGTGTGAGGGTTGGGGCTGATGAGTGGGGTGCAGTACCGACGTGGAGATATGGAGCTTACGAAGGGGAGGAACCTCATCGAGCACGAGCTCGAGATCAAGAGTCGGCCGGCGAGGACTTGGTTCCAGACGGCGATGGAGAAGGAGGCTGCGAAGAGTCCGTTCTTTTCCCCCTCTCTCCCGCTGCTAGGAACGTGAGCTGACAATTGTCGGAATTGTAGAGGCGGGTCTGAAGGAGCACAACTCCAAGTTCCCCGAGAAGAACCCCAAGAAGCGTTCTGCGCCCGAGGACCGACCCGAGCGCGACCCCACCGTACGTTCCTCCTCCCTCCGCCATCAAACACGTCTAACGCGCATCGTAGGCTCCCAAGCGCACTCCGTTCTCCGGTCTCTCTCGCAAGGAGAAGCGTCGCAAGATGGCCGCCGAAGAAGATCGCGAGGACCAAGACGAAGGCACCCGCTCCTCCATCAACGCCTCCATCCGTTCCGTCAAGAAAGCCTCCCGTCCCACGAAGATGACGGTCGCTGCACCCGAGCGCGTACCGGGCAAGGATCGGAGCAAGCCTAAGAAGAAGGGCAAGGGTGGGTTCGATCGCGAGTTGGGAATGGCGGGAAAGGTCGAGAGGGAGCAGGGCGAGAAGGAGCAGAGGCCGAGCCCGATGAAGAGGAAGCAGATGGGTGGGAGTGCGGGCAAGGGGAAGACGGGAGGTGGGGGGAGTCAAGAGGATGGGAAAGGCGGCGAAGAGGTCGTAGAGGCATTTGCAAGGCGCTCGTTGGATTGTACTTGCTGCAGTCGTTGCCATCTGCTCGTCTGTCGTTGTCTGCGCTCGAAGGAGCAGAGAACAAAAGGTGCGCGGCAGAGTGCACCGCTCGAAAGAGGCCAGAAGAGGCCAGAGCGTGTTCCGTGGATCTCGTCGTCGCTCCCTCTTCGTCTCCTACCACACGCACAGGTTCCACCAGGACCACCACAGCACACCAGCCGCCGCGCACCACCCGCCGTCTCCCTCGCCCCGGCAGCCCACTCAGCCCACCCCAACCCCTCCCGCCACTCTCCTCTCAATGGGTCTCTTCTCGAACAAGAAGAAGGAGCTGATCCCCGACGTCGACTCGTTCACTCCCTCCACCCAATCCCGCGGTCCTCCAGCGCCTTACGGCCGTCCAGGCGGTCCGAACAGGAACGACAGCATCACCTCCGCCGCGCCGTCCTACCGTACTGCGCCTCCCTACGTCCCTCCCTCTCAAGGCGGACAAGGGTACGCTCCCGCCCGCCAGCAGGGTTGGCACCCTCAGCAGCAGCAGCAGCAGCCGTACAGCCAGGCGGGGTACGGGCAGGAGAAGGGACAGCAATCCGCTGGGTACCCGGGCGAGAAGCCCAAACCCTCTTTCGGTCGACCACCTTCTCTCGCGGGACCGGGATCGTACTCCCGTCGTGAGGAGCTCATGTCCTCCGCTGCTTCGTCGCGCGGGGCACCGTCGGTGTATGGAGGCGAGGAGGTGGTGTACGGTGGTGCGAGGGGGGAGAAGGGGGGGTTTGGGGAGAGGGAGGGAGAGGTGGAGAGGCCGGTGTTGGATGAGGAGGATGAGGAGGTTGAGGGGATTAAACAGCAGATGCGCTTTGTGAAGCAGGAGAGCTTGGCGAGCTCGAGGAATGCGGTGAGGATTGCGAGGGAGGCGGAGGAGACGGCGAGGGCTACTTTGGACAAGCTTGGGGATCAGTCGGGTGCGTTCTTCTCACTTCGTTTGAAGTATGGATGGAGCTGACAGTGAGACGTGGCGCA
Source organism: Glaciozyma antarctica PI12 (assembly GCA_002917775.1). NCBI lineage: Eukaryota > Fungi > Basidiomycota > Microbotryomycetes > Kriegeriales > Camptobasidiaceae > Glaciozyma > Glaciozyma antarctica. The sequence goes on from KZ627161.1 coordinate 2,034,770, forward strand.
GACCGAGTCGCCAACACGGAGCGTAACCTCGACCTCGCGAAAGCGCACAACGAGCGCGCGATCGACGAGACGAAGCAACTCGAGATGCTCAACCGCTCCATCTTCCGTCCCTCGTTCACTTGGAACAAGGCTTCGAAGCGCGACAACTACGCATCCTACGCATCCTGAACCGGCACAACGCGGAGCAAGCCGAGCGGGAGGAAGTTCGTCGCGAGCAGTACGAGAGCCGCGTGAGGATCGAAGGGACGTACTCCGCTATGGATCGCGTCGCGGACGAAGCGGCGGGGAACCATTCGAGGAACAAGGCGCGCGGAGCGACGGGGGCGGAGCGACTGCGGTACCAGTTTGAGGCGACGGGGAGCGACGACGATGTCGAGGATGAGATTGATGAGAACCTCTCTCAGCTCTCGGGCGTCGCGGGGAGGCTCAAGATGCTCGCGATGACGGCGGGAGCGGAGGTGGACTCGCAGAACAACAAGATTGGGAAATTGGCGGGCAAGGTCGACGATTTGGACAACAACGTTCATCGGAGTACGGCGAGGTTGGCGAGGGTCAAGTAGGCGCTCGAGGATGCGCTCTACTCGTCCTCCCTTCTTTCCACGTCGGCACCATCCTCCTCGTCGTCCCTCGTCGCCCGACCTCCCCCTCCTTCGACCTCTGACACTTCGCACCATCCTTCTCCTCCCAATCTCCACTCTCGACTCTCCTGTCTTTCCCTCCCAGCCCTCACGCCGCTACTCTTACCCTCCGACCACCTCATTAATCGCATCCACATCCGCACCGCATCCCTTCCTCCCCTTCCTCGTCCACTCGACCTCGTTCACACAGCCTGTACCACTCTTTCCAGTCCCCTTCGCTCCTTTCCTTTTTGTAGTGGACATAATCCATTTCCATGTATCGCGAGACCGGGAGACGAGGCTGTGAATGTACAGCGCTCTCCTCGCTACACGCTCGCTGCGAAGCTCTCCGCGGAAGGGGCGAGATTGGCCTGTGCGAGCGCCCCCCGATCTCGGATCTCGCTAGGTGAAGGCACTCAGTCGGAAGTCCTGCTCGCTCTCTAGTCTGCGCCTACGTAGATGCTGTATACGAGCCGTGCTGAGGATGAAAGACCAGCGCCAGCCAAGGCCTTCGCCGTCATCGAGCACAGCAAAATCTCGCGCAGCAAAAACACTTCGACACAAGTCAAACTTCCCTTCCTCCTCTTCCTTCCTCCTCTTCCTTCCCCCACCATCCTGTCCCAGCCACCAAGTCCGCATCTCTTCTCCATCCTCGTGAGACCCAGCTAACGCGCCCCCACAGTGTCAGCCCCTACCGTCCCTCGTGCCCTCCAAACCCAGCCCACCGCCGCCCCCTCCATGTCGGCCACCTACCCGCCTCCCTCCACCGAAGACGAGGCTCTCCAACTCCGTGGTGGCGGACAATGCTGCCGTTGTCTGTGCTGCTGTCCTTGTTTCGAGGTCAGTTCTCTCACAAGACGAGGAGGAGGTGGGAGCTGATGTGTGTGCGCAGGCGTTGTGCTGTATCCTTACGTGTGGATGCGTGAGGCCGCATACGAAGGTCGGACCTTAGAGGGGAGGACCTTATTATGCCGCAATTGTACATCATTGCATCGCCCTGGATCGGTCCTGCGCCTGCTTTTGACTGCGTTTCGTTAGTGGCGCTGCTGGGACTGAGATGAGTGCTCGTCTTCTGCGCGTGTCTAGGCTGCTGGGGATTGAGCTGGGAGCATCGAGCATCGATGTGCTTGTTCTGCTCGTCAGTACCGTTGAAGTCGCGATTGAAGTCAATCTGCTCGCTGTTCGATCTCAGAGGGCTGCCCGTCGCCCAGCTCGCAGTCTTCGACTTGTCGTGGTGCTCAATTCCGCTGGTAAACCGTGCCCTTCCACCGCCGTTTCCCTGCTCATTATTCTGCGCGTGCAGACGCCACTATCGAGATGCCTTCTCTCACAGTCTGTCGTTGGTCCTTGCTCCCGCGAGGAATGCGAAACGCAAGCTGCTTCTGCTCCACGACGTAAGATCTGAGTGAGGCATTGCGTTGATGTTCTCGAGCAGTTGAAGTACGGCTACGTCGCTCGCGAGGGGCGAGAGGGGAACTAGGGAGGTTGCTCGCTTCTCGCTCGAACGTCGCTGAGCCTCTTCCTCGCTCTGGAAGTTCGTCACTGTTACCAGTCTCAATATACCTGGGCTTCTCGCAACAAATAACCGTCGAGCGTGCTCAACCCGAGAGCTACTGGCTGCGAAGACGACGCGAGTGGCGCGCCTGCGATCTCGAGAGCAGAGAACGAGAATTGCCACGTCTGAAGAACTTGTCTAAACCGTCTTCTGACACGTCAAAGACCGTAGAGAGGGCTCGGTCGGTCAAGGGGAGACCAGCGAGAACGCAGCCCTGTCGCGGGAGGATCGGCGAACGACGTCGGAGCGAGCTCCGAGAGAACAGCTGCTTCCTTCCCCCCAAGTACGCGAGATCCCAAGTCGGAATCCAGAGCGACTAAGAGGCAGCAGTGCAGAGCGGTGTCGAGGCAGAGGGGGGAGGAGGTACAAACAAACGCGCGATGGGATCAACCTCTTCGCCTCCTCCCTCTCTCTCTCCCCCGCCATGCTCACCCCCGACAGCTCCCTCACGCTCGCCTTCGACCCCACCCTCCTCTCCTCCTCCCTCCATTCCACCCTCCCCACGGGCATCCACCTCCGTCCCCTCTCCTCGACCGACCACTCGCGCTCCCACCTCTCCATCCTCACCGTCCTCACTCCCGCTCCCGACCCCGGCCCCTCAGCCTGGCTCGCTCGATTCGAGGAAATGGTAGCTACGAAAGGGACGTACTACCCTATCGTCCTCGTCGAGGAATCGTCGGACCAGATCGTGGCGCTCGGGACGGTGGTACTCGAACGCAAGTTTATCAGGGGGATGGCGATGGCGGGACATATTGAGGATATCGCGGTGGGAAAGAGGATGCAGGGGATGGGGTTGGGAAAGAGGGTGATTGAGGTGTTGACGGCGTTGAGTGAGGAGTTGGGAGCTTACAAGGTGCGTCTCCTTTTGGAGCTGGGGCGGGGCGGGAGCTGATGTGCGTTGGAGGGCAGACGATCTTGGACTGTAGTCCTGACAACGAAGGTCAGTGGGGCTCGCTTGTGGACGTGGCGGTTGCTGACGACCTTTCGCAGCGTTCTACGTCAAGTGCGGGTGCGTTGGGAGAGCCTCGGAGAGGAGGACGAGGGTCCAGCTAACAAGCATCGCAGCTACGTAAACAAGGGCGTACAGATGGCAAAGTACAGGGCGGATCTCAAGCACGAAGCCGTGCACATCTAGTTGGGTCGGAGGGTAAGGACGGGGGGTACGTTTACTCCTCTCGCTCTCTTGCTGCAGCTCCCTGACTCTCCCACAGGTTATCACGTACGAATAGACACTCTCGCAGCAACTGCAAACTTCATCTTTTCAGTCGTCAACCTCGCCCAGCATCGCAAAGTAGTTGTCGCGTCCTCCCGACCTCGACTCCTTCTCCTCCCGTCTCGTACTCCGCTTCTCCCCCTCCGCACCTCCACCATCGCTCTCCTCCTCCATCATCGCTAACCGATGCGCCACCCTCTCTGCGCCATGCCTCGTTCCAGCGAGGTTCGCAGCGTCGGGACCCAACTGCTCAAGTCAGCACCAGTACCCACGCTCGAACCGACGCTCAACTCACCTCAAGCATCGCATAAGCTCCAACGACGAACAACGGCAACTCGGCGTTCCACTGGAGGTCCTGCGTCAATCGCGGGAACGCCGCGACCATCTCGATCGGGTGTGATTTGAGGAGCGGCTCGAGGAAGGGGAGATTGGCGAACGACATCGCCGAACCAGTCGAGCAGACGACATAATCGACTTCCTCAATCTCCTCGACGACCGGTCCCCTTTCCTCCGCCAACTGGGCGTCCTTCGCCACCGGCGGCGTGAGCGTCGCCAGCCTCAGCGACCACTTCTTCCGCTCGCGATCGTACGAAGCGGCCGTGACGCTCGTGCAGGCTTTCAAATCGAGCTTCTCCTCCTTGACGTGCTCCTTGAGGAGACGTTGGTAGGTTGGGTTGACGGAACCTCCGCCGCGAGCTTCTTGGACCATGGCGAGACGCTCTGAACGCGCGTCCTCTTGCCAGAATCGCATCTTCTCCCGGTTCGAGTACTTGGTTACCCATTCGAGGCCGAAGTCGAAGTGCCGGACTGAGGGGAGGAGGTGAGTGGTTTCGTTTGTGGAGAGAGGAGCGGGACTGACCTTTGAGTTGGCCGCGACAGATGAGGATCACGCGGGTGACGCCTTGACGGATCGCAAGGTCGGCGATTTGGGCGGCAGTGAGTCTGCGATCATCAAAGGTGAGTAGGCGTTGTCGCAAAAGAGAGGAGGAGACTGACCCTCCGCCAATCACCACCACCGTCGTGCGAATCCCAGCCCTCGCCCTCTCCCTCAACTCCTTCGGCAAGAAGCGAAATCCCTTCCTCGCAAACGCCGCCGAATGACACCACCCTTCTCCCTCCAGCTCCCCATCCTTCCCCTCCTCAACGACCTTCGCCTCCTCGATGATCTTGGGAACGTTGGGAGAGCTCGTCGGCCCGACGGCGATAACGACCGTCTTCGCTCCTCGGTACTCGATCGTCCCATCTGCGCTCCTCGACTCAACACAGAAGCCATCCATCTTCGCCTGGCCTTCGACGTGCAGCGGCCCGTAGGAGAGGGAGGTGACGGTCGCTTGCTCGACGACCGAGCCGAGATCGTATCGCTCAATAATCTCGTCCTCGCAGAAGGAGCGGAAGAGGGCGGCGGAGGGACGGAAGTAGTCTTCGCGCGAGCGTTCGTTGATGAGGACCGTTCGGCCGATCCTTCCTGCGCTGGTTTCGGGTTTCGTCAGTTTCTGCGAAGGGCGAGAGGAGGGACGACGTACCACTTCTTCCGCGCGTGCTTGCTCTTCTCCCGACCTACGACACCATCAATCGCGATAAGCTCGTCTTCCCTCCCTTCTCGAGCGGCGTAACCGACGAGCGCATCGACCTCGGCGGGCGAAGGGTGGAAGAACATCGGGCTTCGCAGGTGCGTAATTCCCAACCCTTTGAAGAACCCATCCCACCGACCTAACCAGCTCGACGAACTGCTATCGAGCACTTTGACGTCGTTCCCCGCCTTGGGCCGTGCGACGATCGGGATCAGCTTCCGAGCTGCGTCGCCGCCTTTGACGTTCGCACGCTTTGCTTTCTTCCCTTCTGCGTCGCGGCGGAGCCATGAGAGGCGAGCGTGCTCCAGGTCGTTGTAGAGGGCGGACGGTTTGTCTTCCGCCAGGCGAGCTGCGACGGCGAGAGCGTGGGGGCCTGCGCCGATGATGAGGAGGGAGTGGAAGGAGGCGGGAGGGATGGAGTGGGTTGGGGGATGGAGTGGGGGAGAAGGAGTGGGAGAGGTGGAGAGGGAGAAGGTGCTGGAATTCGAGGAGCAGGAGCAGCCCAAGTCGGAGGAGGAGTAGGAGAGGGAGAGGGGTGGGAGCGAGGGGAAGTCGTCGACGAGGGGGGATTTGAGGAAGGCTGTTGGGATCTCGATAGGGGAGATGCTGGTGGTGGGCGGGATCATTGTGCGAAGGTGGGTATGGAGGAGGATAGAGAGGTTGGAGTGCGGAGGAGGGGTTGATATGGGCCTAATCGGCTGGTTGTGACCTTAACGGTACTTGGGGTACTCCCTCTCGCGTCGCGGCGTGATCCTTGTGCTCTAAATCGGGTTAATTGCAAGCACTGGTTACTGGATATTTAACGGATCGACCACGAAGGTGGAAGCGCGTCGCATCGCTAGAGAGGAGAGGAAGGCAGAGGGAGGGGAGAGGGGCCGACGCGCGAAGTGGAGGCGCTGGAGGCGCTGGAGGCAAAACAGGGCCGGATAGAGGGCACGCAGCTCCTCGCAGAAGAGTTTAATTGATCAGAGCGATTGAATCAGCTTCAGGAGAGAATGGTTGGACCGAGGACGGCGGAGAGAAGTCGAGCGGAGGCTGCGCTCGCGCTCGCGGTCCTCCCTTCTCCCTCTTTCCTTCACGCCTCGACAATGGAAACGACACGATGTAGCAACTGTGTTCGCCGTGAGCACTCCAGCCTCTCAGCCAGAGCTGAGGAAGCCGCTCACCTCCTCACGCAGCTGCCCAAGAGCTCGACGTCAAGCTTCTCAGGTGTGGTGGCTGCCGCTCCGCCTTCTTTGAGCTCTCCATCAGCTTCTGCACAGTTGCTTGTCACAAACCAGTCGCTCAGATTGCGGGAGGCGTAGGCGGTCGCCGCTGAGATCGAGTTGGGAAGGTCTTTACGCAACGCGGGATCGCAAGCTGTTCTCTCGGCGCTATGCTCTCTGGAGGGCCGGCAGAACGAGAGCGAGAAGAGAGATGCACCTGAATTCGAGGCGGTTGGAGATCGTCAAGCGAGGAGAGAGGACAGCTGCGAGGAAGGTCAGAGTTCGTTGAGAGAAGCAGCAGATACGGCCTCGGTGCGCGTTCTGGTAGCCGGGTCAGCTGGCGAACGTGACGCTGAAGAACGCGGATTCGTGGCAGTACAAGCAAAGAGCAAGCAGTTTGGAAGATGAACGCAGGAGGGAGCGAAAGGGTAGCGTTCATTCGAAGTCCGGTGTGAAAATCATTTCATTCAGTTTCGCCATCTAGTGCTCGCTCCCACAAAGACCGACAGCATGTAAGGGATCAGAATAGAGACCACCGCAAGCAGCAGCCTCCCGCTCAGCTTTCCTCTCGCGAGGTCAACCGTAAAGCGCAACTTCGTCATTTCTCTCCGACGACGAGCGACGGAGATTCCCCGCCAGCCCAAGAGTAGTCCGAATCGAGTTAGGCGCGACGCAAGCGCACGCCCACCGCGGATTGCACTGAAGCGGGGCAGGAGAAGCGCCAGAACCGAGTGCAGAGACGAGTATCTTCAGGTCCCACCCCCGCTCCTTCTCCACATCCTAGTGTAAATCCCAATCTTTCTTTCCTACTCAAACCGCAGCCTTGATCCCAACGCTGAGGCCCTCCTTCTCCGAAACTTGGCTGCCAGCTCACGCGCGCAGAACAACCGGGAGGAGCCACATGGGGGCAGTCTCCGTCACCAACGAAGCACGCGCGCGCATCCACCCTGACCACCTACCCCCCGGCCGTAGTTAAACGGTCGTAAAGTAGGCGTGCACCAAGTTCGGGCGGAGAGTTCGTAGGGCGTCCAGCAACGGAGCGGGCGAGGTGATTTTGCACCAACNNNGTGATTTTGCACCAACACCTGTCGGATGACATCGAAGGGAGGCTGAAGTCGAGAAAGGATGGGGAGAGTACGTTGATGGTGGTGCACGCCGACTCGCTTGGAGTCGTGCTCGGCGAGAGCTGCTGCTGTGACTAGAACTCGTTAGCTCGACGCGCTGTCCTGCTCGTAGGACTCACGGTGTAATACTCGGACCTTGACCCCCTCGTGAACGTGCCTGGGGAGGCTGTGGGTAACGAGGAATCGCGGTCTTTGAGCTAGTTGGTTGAAGAACAAGGGAGGGAGCGCGAGTCGCTCTGGTCTCTTCTTCGTCCCCGTCTCGCTCGCCAACACCGCTTAGCAATGGACGACGACGAGCTTGCTTGTGCCTGCTGTGGAGCATGTGAGTACTGCCTTGGGAGCTGGGGTCGGTTCACCGAACTGACCTCGCCCGCACGTAGCTGGCCACCCGTCCCAACCCCTTCAGCGTTGCTCCGGTTGCAAGTCTATCTACTGTGAGCTCTGCTGCCTTCCTCTGTCGCCCGTACTGATCCCTGTCCGCGACAGATTGCTCCACCGCTTGTGCCGGAATCGATTGGCCCTCTCATCGCCGTGTCTGCTCCCTCATCCGTCGAGCTCCCATCGGACACTTCCCCTCCTCCCCAGGGCCCCCCAACTCCCTCAACACTCTCTGCCGCGCGGACCTGCAGGCCTTTGCCGCCCTCTTCAGCACCGAGATTGCCACCGCTATCCAGCACGCCTACCGCCTCTCCACTCCGCACCCTCTTCACCTTACTCACGTCGTCAATATTAAGCTCGCTTTCGACCCCCGCCCAACTTCACTTCGACAGCGATTCTTATTCCTCGACGCCGAGCTGCTCCCGCACGCAGAGATACGAACGTGGCTCGAGGCGTGGGAGGACACGGTTGATTCGGATGATCAGGATTGGAAGACGGTCGACGAGATCGTACGAAGGTTGTGGCAAGAGTACATTCGGGGGATTGTGGTGGACCCGCCGCTGGAGGAGGGGCATATCGCGGTCCCGTATGTGTTGACGGGGTTGGCGCGCGGGACCGGGCGAAAGGGGATGGCGGATATGCTGATGAATACGGTGGCGTTTGAGCCGGCGAGAGTTGCGGTGGATGAGGGCTGGAGGGAGCATCTGGGCGATCATTTGAGGGAGGCGTTGGGTAGGGGATGAGCGAGGGGAGCGAGATCTTTCGGCTGCGAAGGTTTGGGAGCTTGGAATGCTTCGAGTGAGGGCGCGCACTGTTGCAGTACTCTAGCACTGCAATTTCACTCAAAAGGAACATAAAGGAACTCGGAGCAGAGGGAACAAAGGGAAGACCTGGAAGACCGACTGGCGAGGATCTGGCGCTCCAAGTTTCTCCTTTCTCCTCCTTCCTCCTCCCCGTCCACTCGCCCAACGAACCGCACAGCTATGGACCAGGCACGCTATGTCTGTGATAACTGTGGGCGCTGTGAATAGTCCTTCCGGGCGATAGCTGAGCAGTGCGCTCACCTCCCGCTGCAGCTGCCAACGAGCTCGGCGTCAAGCTCCTCAGGTGCGGCCGCTGCCAATCCGCCTTCTGTGAGTCTTTAACTTTGGCTCACTGGCTTGCTCCACTGCTGACCCGACGTGCAGATTGCAGTCGTGACCACCAGAAAGCCAGCTGGCCGACCCACCGCCTCCAATGCAGCAGTGAGCCGCCCTCGCCGCCCACATCAACCGAAGTCCACCAACTCGAGGCGCTCATAAGGAAGTATCAAGGCGATCTCACGAAAGCCGTCGGCACCGCTTTCAAGCTCGCCCCTCATCTCGTCAAGACGCACACCCTCTACATGCACCTTGCCTACTGAGCGCACCCGTCGAGGCCGACCAGGCTGTACACCCTGGGCGGCGCAAGGCTCATAACGCATGCCGAGATGGGAGAGATGTACGAGACGTCGAGGGAGGCAGTCCGGAAAGCTCCGGGCGGTGGGAGGGTGCCCGCTTCCCGACGGCAAGGGATTCGTGCGAATGCTGGCGGTGGGGCTTCGTGGGAACGTGGAGCACGGGGCCGAATGGGAATGTTTGTGCTGCCGGCGTTGCCCGAGGGTCAGGGCGGAGGGGGAAGGCGGACCACGCGCAGGACGGAATCGAGGTGGCGGTAAGCGGCGTTGTCCTCAAGCTGGACCCCGAGGGGAGCTGGACCAAGACTGGCTGGAGAATTTGCGTGAGGCGTTGGGGAGGTAGGGGGGCGGGGTGGGTTGGGCCGGGCTAGGTTGGGTTCGGAGGAACGAGGTACTTGCATGCAAAGCGAATCTTGCGCATCGCTGTGATATGATGGCTTGGAGAAGAGAACAGCAAGCCTATGAGCTCGAGCAGACTCTCTGCAAGAAATGGAAGAGCTGAGGCCTGAGGAGCAGAAAGCGAGCACCTCGGCAGCGAGATTTGCGAAAGCGAGAGCAGTGGCGAGCAGATTCTCCTGAGCCTCTCGATTCCCATCCCATAAAATCGCCGCGTTACGATAAATCCGCCAAGAACAACGCCAGGTGGTCCTCCTCGTCAAACTCGTCGCTGTCGTCGACCGGTACAAGGTCGTCCCATCTCGTCGCCAGCGTTGACGCCTCGTCCTCCTCATCGTCCTCGACAGGAACAATGTCCATCTCCGTTGAGAGGTCGTCCTCTTCCTCCTTGACGTCGTCCTGGTCCCCTTCCTCATCTCCGTCAACGTCATCGTCCACGCCCTCCTCATCCTCCCCCTCATCCTCCACCTCCGCAACCTCCTCAATCTTTACCCCACCCGCCGCCTCATCCAATTCCTCAATCTGGACCCTCCCCTCATTCTCCTTCCCTGCCTCCACCCCCTCCCCACCCAGCTCCTCAATCCCACCCTCCTCCTCACACTCGCCCACCCTCCCCTCCACCCCTCTCAGCCACGCGTTCTGCACCAAGAAATCCACGACCTGGAGCACGTCGCTCGTCACCTGCGCGACGTCTCGTTCGGCGAGCTGGGCGAACGGGTCGGCTCGTGCAAAGGGGTTGTGCGTCGGAGCTGGGGGAGCGGGTCGACGCCTTTTGGGCGGGGGAGGCGGGTGGGAGGCGGCGGCGGGGAGCTGTGGACGTGAGGTTAGGATAATACGGAAGCAGGAAGTGGGAGAGGACGCACGGAGTGGAGGTACGGGCAGGAGGGACCTTGGGCGCAGTTCCCGCGTCGCCAGTGGCGGCAGACGACTTGAAACTCTTTCTCCCGCTTCCCCTCGTCTACCTCATCGATAGGAGCCCCCCGCTTCGCTCGATCAGGATGCACCCTCGCTCCTCCCCCCTCCACCACCCCGGGTTCCACCTTTAACGCGCCATTCTTGACCTCATCGAGCGAGGGCACAGCAACCTTCGAACTGCTAGCAACCGGCGGACCGTCATCCGAATCGTCGTCAGAGTCGGAGGAGGACGACGAGGAGCTCATCGCCATCTTGGCCTTCTCCCCGCCCCACCCTCGTCTCTCCTCGCCGTTCCTCCCTCCTCGTCCGCGTCCGCGTCCACGTGAACCTCGATCACCGCGTCCACCGCGCCCACCGCGTGTCCGAGGAGGAGCTTCGAGTCCAGCTGCGATACGTTCAGAGCGTTGTTGTTCCTGCGAGGAGGTTAGCGAGAGCAGGGACGAGAGACGAGCGAGCCCACCTTGACATCTACAACCTGCTTGCTCGGCCATCGCGCCTTTCGCTCTGCTATCCACTGCGCAATCGCCTCGGGCGAATCGAGGCTGATACTCGATCCCTCAATCCTCGCTCTGCGAAGAAATCAGCTCCTCTCCTCCGCACGAAAGAGTTCAAAACGCACCCTTCGGAAGCCTTGTACGTAGCGACATATGGCTTCGGCTCTCTCCCCTCCGCAAAGATAAGATGTCGATCCTCCTCGTGCTCCCTCACCAGCTTCCGCGTTCCCTCAAAGCTGCACCCATCCTTTTGGCAGCTCACGAGCGGCGCAATTTGCTGCCCACCTCCTCCACCACCGCCGCCGGTCGAAGAAGAGGGTCGTCCACCAGCACGGGCTTTAGGGCCGCCGGTGCGAGGGTTTGGGCGAGGTGCTGAGGGTGGAGGAGCGGCGGAGGGAGGAGGAGGGACGTAAGAGGAGGAAAGGGTATAGCCTTCTGCTGTCGTTCGTGGCGGAGGGGCGGAAGGGTAAGGTTGCTGCTGCTGTTGCTGTTGATAGGGAAAGGGGAAGGGTTGCTGGTACTGCTGCTGTTGCTGGAAGAAGGGAGGTTGGAAGGAAGGAGCTTGCTGAGGAGGGAAGGGGAGATTGGGGTCGAACGCTCCTCCTCGAGGGTACTGGGCTGCTGGGTATCCAGTCTGTGGTCGGCCCTGCGCTTGGGCGGCCCAGGGTTGCGGTGGAGGAGCTCCCCAAGCTGGTCGCGCAGGCTGCATCCCCATCCCCGAGAGCGCGCCGGCGATGGCGCTGGAAAGGTTGGACTGAGGTCGCTGGATGAGTGGAGCTGTACGCCGAGGTTGCTGAGGTTGGTTGGCCATCCTTGCGGTGCTGGCCTGGCGTGAGGAGAGAAGGAGACCTGCGAAGGAAGCAGCTCTCCCTCCTCCAATCCTCTCCGAACCACCTCGACCAGCTATGTTGATCGAGCAGACTACGCACGAGGTGCAGACCTCCACAGGGCCTATGACCATTCACCTTATCACTCCCAAGGTGCCTGGATACCCCAACGCTCGCTGGCCCGGCGTCGTCGTCTGGAGCGAGATCTACCAGGTGCGCACCTCGACGCCCTCGCTCGTCCTTCGCAAGCTAACGCCATTCGTAGGTCACTGGTCCCGTCCTCCGCTTCGCCAACTCTATCGCTGCGCAGGGTTACATCGTCGCTTGCCCGTGCATCTATCATGAGTTCGAAGGCGCAGCTCCCATCCCCTACGACGGCCCAGGGACGGACGCAGGGAACGACTACAAGATTCGCAAGCTGCTCACGGCTTACGATAGTGATGCGAAGGCGACAGTCGACTTCCTGATGGAGGAGAAGACCTGCAATGGGCGGATTGGGAGCACGGGGATGTGCCTTGGGGGACATTTGGCGTTCAGGGTGAGTCGGGATCGGGATCTTTGCTAAGAGGGAGGAATTGCTAGCTGGGTATGGTGTGGGAGAGGTGTGGTGCGGCGTTGGGCTTGGATGGAGTCGATTGGGGAGCTACGCGATCCGAGGAGCTCAGCGTAGCTCCCTGCTTCCTGCTTCGGAATGTCGAGGAGGAATGCCAGAAGAGCTTTATGGTCCGAGACCTCCTTTCTCGCTCTCTCTCTGCAACCTCGTTGCGCAGCCGAACCTCGCTGATCCATCGCACAGAACGCTCTCGACCCTCGTATTATTGCCAGCGTCTGCTACTTCCCCACCGGTTAGTCCCTCCCCAATCTTTCTCTCACCAGACCTCCAGCTCCCTGACTCCTTGCCGCAGATATCCACGACGCAGCCCTCTCTGCTTCCGGCGACGACTCGCTCGTCCGCGCTTCGCAAGGCGAGATCAAAGGCGAGGTCGTCCTCATCTTCGGAGTCCAAGACGGGCACATCGTGCGTCCATTTCTCTTCCATGCTTTGTACGGGGAGCTGATGCGTGTACGAATAGCCGAAGGAGGGCAGGAGCTTGATTCGCGAGAAGCTCACGGGACCGAGCGTGCAGCCGCCGCTCAAGCTTAGCTTCCTTGAGCTCCAGGTGCGTCGTTCCTGCGTGAATTGCAGACCGTTCCTGCGTGAATTGCAGACAAAATGCTGACGAGTTCGGTAGGCGAACCATGCGTTTATTCGGGACGAAATGTCGAAAGTGCGTGTCCTTCCTCCTCTCCGACCCCTTTCTCGTCGAACTTCGCGCCTCCCGCGTCTCTCGATGCACTTGGAGCTCTAAGCGCGTACTGATGGCTGAACTCGCAGGGACGGTTCGACTCAGCTTTGGCCAAGGTCTGCTTCGAGTTGCTGCTCGAGACGTTCGGGAGGACGATTGCGAGGGACTTGGGAGACAAGGTCGAGGTGGGAGGGAAGGAGGAGAAGCTGGTTTGCTGAGCTGTGGGCGGAGGTGGGAAGAAGAAGGTGGAACGCTGGTCGTTGGAATGCTCACTCAGAGGTCTTGCGTGCCCGACACTGCTGGAAGAATGGCTGCGTAGCCTGTCTGGACCACTGGGATTGTTACGTACGCTTCCGTCCTTTTACTGAAAAGCTGCGTCCTCCGAGAGAAGGAGGCGTCGGAGAAGACGTGGTCCCGCGAGAGTGAGCAGCAACGCCTAGCGAGATCTCTCGAGCTGTGGCCAGTCGAAGGCGGGCAAGCACACGGTTGGAAATAAACAGTCAGCAAAGAGCTGGATCAGTTCTTTTAGAGGGAAGCGCTGAGGGAGCTGAGCTGAGCTGAGGGCCAAGAGAGTCGAGCGTTCGGGCGCAGGTGGCTGTTTACCTCCTTCCTCTCCCTCTCGACGGCTGAATCTCCCGCCACAAGCTTAAGACGCCTTTGAGTAAGTTACTCACAAGCACGCACGACCTCCGTAACCCGCCAAACGACCGCCACCGTTCCCCGACCTCCCCCAACTCGTCAACGTACCTCAGCCCCCGCCATGGCCCAGCAGCCCTCTCCCGCCCCCGCTAGCATTCTCTCCTCCAGCAGCCACACGAGAAGCCTCTCCCGCATCTGGGAACGCATCTCCGGCTCGCCCTCCACCTCCTCGTCGTCTGTAACAGCAAATCAACACGAAGTCGACTCGGGTCTAGGCCGGCGCACGACGCTCTCTGACGACGGGAGCGGGGAGAGAAGAGCGCCGAGTACGCCTACGCCTAGGCGGACGGCGGGGAGGGATTTGAGTGAGGGGATGGGCGGGGAGCCGGTGGTGGAGAGGACTTCGGTGGGAAGGCTGCCTGGGTCTTGGGGGAAGCTTGCAAGGTGGGGAGAGGTGGATGGGAAGGGGAACAGGGTGGAGGTGAGGGGGATGATGGATGACTCGGATGTAGCGTGTTCACGAGAGCGCGTTCCCGCTTGATGGAGAGGAGGGGGTGGTCGTTGACGACGAGGCGTGCTTTGTTGATGGCTGGGAGGGCAAAGTCGGTACGTTATTCTCTTCCTGGGTGTGCAGAACTGTGTGCTGAGACCGTGTTCGCGCAGACTTCCTCTCATCACTCCCTCACGAAATCTCGCTCTATATCCTCCTCCACCTCGACTTCCCCTCCCTCCTCGCCGCGACCGTCGTCTCGCAACAATGGCGCACTCTCGCACAGGACAACCTCGTCTGGCGCGATCTCTTTCACCGCGAGAAGCGTTGGCGAATCCGCGAGGACGTCGGAGACGTTGCGGCGGCGTACGGCGTTGGTGCGGCGGGGTTGGGGAGCACGACGCCTGCGAAGAGGGTTGGCACTACGAGTGCTGGTGGGGGCTCGACGCCGAGGAGGGTCCCATCAGCTGAGGGAGGAGGAGTCAGTGGGAGCAGGCTGGGGAGACGCCTTTCCGACATGATGGCCGACTTGGGAGGACTGAGCTTGACGCCGATGAGGGAGGGGAGGAGTCGCCCGATTTCTCAGGCTCTTCCCTCTCCAGCGATTGCGGACGACGCCGAACCGAGCTGGACGTCTACTTCGACAGCAACACCTCGGCGACCCGCATCAGGCATCGTCAACAACCCCTTCCCTCCCCTCTCCTCCTCCGGTACTCTCCCCACTCTTTCCATCTCCACTCGCACAACCTCGAATCCCGAAAACGGCGCATTCCTTTCCCGCAACCCCTCCTCGTCCGGCCTCACCTCCCTCGATTCCTCCGTCTCCAGCCCCGCCGGTCCTAGCCGTCGTCCCTCCTCCGCCACCCTCCCTCCTCTCGGACCAGTCCCCTCTCCCTCGCTGGGAGTCACGCCTTCCGCGCCGCTGTTCCTCGATTGGCCAAAGCTGTACAAGGATCGCCACGTGCTCGAGCAGCGATGGGCCAAGGGAATCCCCAAGACGCAGTGGCTGCGAGGGCACACGGACAGCGTCTACTGTCTCCAGTTTGACGAGTTCAAGGTCGTTTCTGGATCGGTTCGTCCTGTCCTCTCTTGACGTGCGTCGAACGCTTGCTGACGAGTACTTTCGCAGCGCGATCAGTCGATTCGCATTTGGGACATCCGCACCGGACTCTGCGTCAAGGCGCTCCTCGGCCACTCGGGATCAGTCCTTTGCCTCCAGTACGACGACAAGGTTCTCGTTTCGGGATCGTCGGATTCGAGGATCCTCGTTTGGGACTTGGTCGGCGAGGCGGGGACGGGCAAGGGGCGTTGGGAGGTCAAGATGAGCTTGCTGGGGCACAACATGGGCGTCCTCGATCTCTGCTTCGACGATCAGTGGATCGTCAGCTGCTCAAAGGTGCGTTTCCCTCTCTTCGCTTGCCAAGTCGGCGCTGACGAACGAATGCAGGACACGACGGTTCGGATCTGGCACAAAGCGACCGGCGAGCTCTACCGCACTCTCTCCGGCCACGGCGGACCCGTCAACGCCGTCCAGCTCCTCGCGAACAAGATCATCTCAGCCTCGGGCGACTCGCTCATGAAGATGTGGGACGTCGAGACGGGCGAAGTCCTCCGCGTCTTCACGGGGCACGATCGCGGGCTCGCGTGCGTCCAGTACTCGCCTTCGGGGAAGCTCATAGCGAGCGGGTCGAACGATCGGCTCGTCAAGATTTGGGACGCCGAGACGGGCGAGTGCTTGAGGACGCTCGAAGGGCATACGGACCTTGTGAGGAGCTTGGCGTTTGATGAGACGAGGGGGAGGCTGGTGACGGGGAGCTATGATCGCTCGGTCAGGTTGTGGGATTTGGATACGGGGGACTCGTTGTTGAGGTTTAAGGCGCATGGGAGCTTGGTGTTTGACGTTTCGTTGTCGGCGTCCAAGATCGTTAGGTGCGTTTTCGCTTTCGCTTTCGCGTGCATTGCTAGATCTTACTGACTTGGTCATCGTTCGCAGCTGTAGCCACGATCAGAGGATTGTGATCCTGGACTTTGGCGATGGCTTGGAGACGTCGCGATTCCTTTAGAACTAGCACCTTCCCTCCACTCTTGCATTGTTAATCGTATCGTTGATTTGCCAGCAGATCTTTGAGCGCTCCGGTTCCTGTGCGAGCTACGACTTGTCGTTGGAGAGCGCGTCGAGAGAGAAAGCGAAAGCGGCTCGGTTGGACTGAGGAGACATTATTTGCGTCTTTTACAGTGATTATTCCCGTGCTGCCTTTGCTCCACATCAGGTGCTCAACAACGCCAGCTGAAGCTCCCTACTCTGAGGCTGAATCTAGGAGTCTCCGCTAGGAAAAGACGAGCTGAACGGGAGTCGACCGCGCACAGCCCCTCCGACGAAGTCTCTCCTGTCGCCGTCGTGCGGCTCCCTTTCTCTGGCTCTCACCACCACCACCATCAGGGACCATGTTCCGCTCCAAGAAGAAGGAGCTCATACCAGAGGTCTCCCCTCCCTCTACCGGCCTCCCCTCTTCTCCCTCTCGCAACGGCCGTCCCTCCCTCGCGCCCTCCTCAGCCTCCTATCACTCTCAGTCCTCCCACGGCCCTCCACGCCCTTCCTATCCCCAGCAATCCCACTCATATCCTTCTTCGCAGTCGAGCTACCGCGGTGGGCCACAGCAGGCGACGTACGGCGGACCACAGCACAGTGGCGACCGGTACGCTCAGCAACCTCCTTCGCGCTCAGGCGCAGGAGATCGCTACGGCGCTCGTCCTCCTACCGACCGATTCGGCAGCAACGACGCGCGCAACGAACTTCTCTCCGGAGCGCCCGCACGACCTCCTCAGGCGAGCTACGGCGAGCAGCAACAGGCGGTCGGCGAGTCGGACGAAGAGGTGGAAGGGATCAAGCAGCAGTTGCGGTTCGTCAAGCAGGAGAGTCTTGCAAGCACGAGGAACGCGGTGAGGATTGCGAGGGAGGCGGAGGAGACGGGGCTGGCGACGCTCGAGAGGCTGGGGGATCAGTCGGGTGCGTTTTCGCTTTCGATTGTGCGTTGAGGAAGAGCTGATGCGGGGGGTAGATCGTCTTACGAATGCCGAGTACAGTATCGAGATTGCCAACTCAAACAACGCTCGTGCGGCGGACGATGCGAAGGAGATTAAAGCTCTCAACCGCTCCATCTTCCGTCCGAACCGTGCGTCCACCATTTCTGATCCTACTGAATTCTACTGAATTCCCGGCACAGTGACCTGGAACAAATCCGCAAAGCGTGATAAGGATGACGCCCGCCTTCTCCAGCGACACGAGGACGAGAAAGCCGAGCGAGAGCAAGTCCGTCAGCAGCAGTACGACGCGCGACAGCGGATCGAGACGACGAGGAAAGGCTTTTATCGCGCGGAGGAGGACGAACGGATTGAGCGGATTGAGGGCGAAGGCGAGGGGAGCGGAGAGGGGGAGGTACCAATTTGAGGCGACGGGGAGCGACGATGAGGTTGAGGATGAGATTGATGACAACCTCGGTGAGTGGTGCTGTGGAGATGATGGGGATTAAACTGATGAGGTTCTGAGCAGATCAGCTGGCGGGAGCGGTGGGGAGGTTGCGTATGCTGGCGGTGGCGTCGGGGCAGGAGGTCGACAAGAGTATTCAGCAGGTCCAGAGGCTGTCGGAAAGGGTCGATCGCACGGATACTAGCATTGTGCGAACGACGGCGCAGATGGCGAGGATCAAGTAGTCGTTCTCGTCGCTCCGTCCCTCGTTTGTGTGCTCCCCTCCTCCTCGCTTGCTACCTGCACCCCCTCCCGCTACTCTCCTTCTTGAACGTGGATTAATATACGCTGGTCGTTTGTTCCATCGAGCAGCGAGGCTGGCTGCGAGCAGAAGAGCGATGTCGAGCGAGCAGGCGGAAGCAGAAGACGACCCCATCAACGACGAATGCGACGCCTCCCTCGCTCGATCCTTGCACAAATAACACGCAACATAGACTCCCAATTCTCGTCGCAGCTAAGATCGCCTCCCTCCCACCTCCATCCGATCTGCGCGCGGAGGAACGATGACCGTCGCAGCATTCCGCTCAACTGGACTCTCCCCCGCTCCTGGTTCGTCCGCGTCGTCGATCCATCCCGGAGGTACGAGACACGGGAGAGAAGTAGCGACCTGTAGCGCAAGTGGGGTGAGCCTCTGATCAAGGTGAAAGGAGCGAGGGACCGCACCCATGCTGCGCGATTGATCCATCCTGGCGCCCTTCGACCCGTCAATCGCCAAAGCAGCTCGTCCGTAAAGGTGTTGCAGTTCCTGCGTCTCTGCATCAGCTCATCCTGCCTTCGCAGCCCTCGCCAGCAAGCGAGAACGCGACTCACCTGCCGAGCAACTGATACCTCGTCCCACCCCATTCCTCCTCCTTCTTCATCTCCTCTATAATCCTCCACGCCTTCCTCTCCATCCTAGTCATATACTCCGTCCCATCCCTCTCCCCTCCATCATCATCCTCCCACTCCGCCCCAAGGTCCCTGAACGGGTCCTCCACCAGCGACATCGTACATGCCCCTTCTCCGAGGTTCAACGCCGTCGTAGACCTCCCCGCCCACTCCCTCCCCTTCTCTCCGCCTCACCTCACTCCGTCGCCGCCGTTTCGCACTCCGTCGCCGCCGTTTGGGCCCAAACACCCTCTCCCAGTCCTCCCCGAAACAGTTGCCGCATTCCACGGTCAGGTACGCCCTAAGACCTGGCATCCTCTGCGCCGCTGTGCCGGCTGGGAGCGCATAGATCCCCGTTACGCCGCCCGAGGAATGCCCTCCGAACGCGTATTCGGGAGGCGCGGATTCGGGTGAGGAGGATGGAGAGGACGGAGAGGATGGAGAGGGAGGGAGGGACAGCTGGATGGAGGAGTGGTAGACGCCTGTGCCGAGGATGTTGAGGAGGGAGGCGAGGTGCGAGGGTGGGAGCTGCTGAGGTTAGCGCGCGCGAGGAGGGAGGAGGCAGAGGGAACGTACGAGGTCGTAGACTGTTATTGAGACTGCTAGAGGTGCGTCAGGACGTGGTGGCGCGCGTGGACGAGCCATGGTGGGCGGGAGGGGAGGTGGAAGGAGGATAAAGCTGCGAAAGTCGCGAAGTGCTGAGGAGGTCGGCGCGACGGCTCGTTGAGCGGATTCCTTCCTTCCTTGCCTGCAGCCTGGTTCCTTTGCTCTTCCTATGTACAGGCCAACACCGTAGCTGCCGCGAGATTCACCCTGCTCTCCCAGCGAGGCTCTCGACGCCAAGTCGACCTGGTTCACCAACACCTCCCCTCGCGCTCCCTTCCGTCCTCTCCACAATCTCCCGTACGAAGTGCGTCGAACCAAGAGCAATCCATAAGCAGCTCTCGCTCCCAATCTACAACTTGAGGCTAACCCCACTCCGTCCCCCATCGTCCTCCTCTCCCCTCTTCCTCTTCTTCCCTCCCTCCACCTTCCCTCCCTTCCCAATCACCGTAACCCCCTTCGTGCCCACGAGCTCCTTCGTGGCCCTCTCCTTCTCTCCCTTCTGCCCCTTGCTAAACTTCTCGGCACTCTTCGCCATCGCCGCGCGCGCCTTGCGACGCTTCTGTCGCGCAGTCTTCTTCATCGAAGGCGTGAAATCGCTCCTATCCTCGTTCGTAGGATCGGGGACGAAGACTTCTTCGGGTGCGAGGAGGGTCGAGACGGAGGCGGTGGTGGGGAGGGCGGATTCCATCGTGATGGCGGCGACGTTGGAGAGAGTCGTGATGGTCGCCTTGGGCTGCGCGCGTGCTGTCAGTGGTGCTCGATGCGTGAAGGAGGGAAGGGAACGTACAGGCTTAGGCGTGAAGCGAGCGTTACTAAGCGCATCCAACTTGCCCGACAGCTCCTCGAACAGCTCCTCAATCTCCTCGTGCTTCTTCTCGAGGTCCTTATCGACCTCGTGCGTAACCTGGCGACCCGCTTCCTTCTCCTTGGCCGTGTTGTAGTCCTCCTCGTAGATCTCGGCGAGCGACTTGTTCGACTTGACGTCTTGGATCTCCATGAACCGCGAAGGGAGGAACGCGTTCGGGTCGATCGCGCGCTGCCGCACCACGTCGTCAAAGTTGTTCTGCGACACGCCCATCAGCTCCCGTCTCTCCTCCACACGAACGAAAACGAACGCACCTCGAGAATCCTCTTTTTAATCAAGTCCTCGATCGTCTTGGTCGTCTCCTCCGTAATGACAGGCACGACCTTCCCGCTCCGCTCGTACTCCAGGTCTTCCTCGAGGAGCGAGTTGACAGGCCTATCACGCGCCTTGGCCTCTCCCTTCGTCGCCCAATCCTTGGCGCCGACGTTCTCAGCTTCGAGAGTGGCGATTTGGGTCGAGAGGGCGAGGAGACGGCGTTCGTGCCGAGATAATGAGGCGGCTGCGAGTGGGGGCGTTACTTAGTGCGCAAGAGTAGGAGGGAGGGACGTACCAGGAGAGGCAGAGTCGTCCTCGTCCTCCTCGTCGAACAGCGAAGACTTGAGGCGATCAATCGTCTCCCTTCCCTCCTCATCATCGCTCTCCTCCTCCCCACTCTCCTCCTCCTCCTCCTCACTCCCCTCCCCCTCCTCCATCTCCACATCCTCCTCCTCCTCCTCAAACCCAATCTCCTCCTCCTCCTCCTCACCAGCGAGCTCCTCCTCCCCTCCCCCCAACCCTCTCATCCTCTTCCTCCAACTCCTCTCCCGCCGCCTTGGCCTCCGTCATCTGCTCCGCCTTCTCCCACCCAAACTTGTTGACAAGCTTCTCAAACTCGCTCCCGCGCGCCGCGATCGTCTTGACCTTGACCGCGTCCGAGAACCGCACGCTCCGCTTCTTCGTCTCCGTCTCCATCGGGGCCGTGGGGGCGTCCTTGGGCTTGGGAGCGGGCTTGGGAACGACACCCTTGCCCTTCTTCCCTTTGCGGTCCTCCTCTTTCCCCTTGCCCTTGCTCGGCTTGCCCTTGACGTACGGCACGGCGGGAGGGTCGAAGAAGTCGGCGTACATGATCCCTGCGTCCTTCGTCAGCTCCCTCCACCATCTCCACGCAAAACGAAACGCACCGGTCCCATCCAAGTCCTCCTCCTCATCTGCGTCCTCGTCCTCCGCCCCGCCCGAAACGGGCTTGAAGAGATCGAATTCATCCTCGTCCTCGTCGTCCGAAGCCGGTTCTCCCCTCATCGCTTTCGTCATCTCAAACTCTCCCTCGTCCGCTGCGACGTGGAAATCATGCAAGCTGAAGAAGGTATCGTCGACGGCTGAAGGTGGTCCAGGTGCGCTGCGAGGAAACGTTAGGTCTCGCGTACGAAGGGGAGGAGAGGGGACGAACCGTTTAATGGGACGACCGGAGCCGGGTTGGTCAAAGGTTGCGAGAGTAAGAGACTTGGTAGCGTCGGCTTCGGGGTCGTCCTCCTCTTCTTGCTCGTCTGGAGCCGAGACGCCCGCTGCTCCCAACTTGCTAAAGTAAGGCTCCTCCTCCTCGAACTCCTCCTGCTCCTCCTCATCCTCACTACTACTCTCCTCTCCCTTCATCCCCTCGAACTCCTCCTCCTCGCTCTCCTCCTCCTCACTATCCCCCATTTCCTCCCCTCCCTCCTCCTCACCACTCTCCCCTCCCTCTCCCGCCCCAAACATCTCCTTCAACAACCCCACCACCACTCCAGCCCTCATCTCCATCTGTTCCCACACCATCTCCGCCTCCATCCCCTCCGTCGTCAATTCCGCCAGCGGCGTGAGAGAGAGATGTAGCGGCACTGCGGCTTCGCGAGCGGCGGAGGCGGAACGGGTGGTTGGGGCGGAGGAGGGGGAGAGGGAGGTGAGGAGGGTTGAGAGGTGGGGGAAGGAGAGCTGTTCGGACGATAGGGCTGCGCGTAAGGTGGTTAGCCTCGTGAAGGAGGAGGAAGGAGGAAGGGAGCGCACCTCGATCGAAACTGGCTTTGACGACAGCTTGAGCTTGCGCGATAAGAGTGGGATCGGTGTTGCCTGGCGCGAGGAGGTGGGCTGAGGAGGTGATGGACTCGGCGAGGGAGAGGAGGTCGTTGTCGTCGGTTGCTGCCGGTGTTGGTGCAGGCGCTGGTGCTGGCGAAGGAGGGGCGAGCTTCCCTTTGCCCTTGGGTGACTTTTTGGGAGAAGATGCCATCGTCGTGCCTTTCTCGTGCTGCTCTCTGCTCTTTGGCTGAGGAGAGGTGAGCTGGATGGAAGGAGGCGAAGAAAGTCGCCCAAGTTTTCGGTCAACTTGAGGGTCCGAGCTCAACTTGAGGGGAAGCGACGACGACGACGACGACGACGACGACGACGACGACGACGACGACGACAAGCTCGACTTGAACGACGACGACGAGTTAGACAACTTGAGATGGGGGGAGGAGGATATTGGAGAGAGCAACTTTGGAAAGGACAAGAGAAGAGGAGGAGACAATCGCTGAACGTCCTCGGAGCTGACTCCAGCTTGACAGAGTAGTTCTCGCTCAAGAATTCATGCGCCCGACGAGGAGTAGCTTGTCGAGGGAGCAGCAAGAAGCCTGCATTTGACGGACCGAACGAAGTAGAAATCGAGGAGCAGAGGGACGCCCTGGGACTGCTGGAATTGATGGAACTCGGCAGCGAGAATCCCAGCAGGAATCGGTCGCGCTCCCAGCTGAACGACAGGAATTCCGAGCCTGATTTACAAGACAGCCAAGTCTCGAACACACTGCTGCGCCAGAGAAGCATCAGCTGGACCCATCCAGCAGCGAGAGAGGGAGCAAACGCACCTTCGACCCCTCAAGCAAGCCCTACCCTCCCAACCTCCACCTAATCGCCATCTCCCTCCCTTTGCATCAAAAGCACATTCATCGCCACAAATCTCGAGATCCCACCGACTTCGCACCCCTCCTCCCTCTCCACGATCGCTCCGCTCCCCTTCATCCCACGAATCATCCTCCCCGCCTTCGATTTCGAAAGCCCGTCCTCGCGGTAAAGCTCAATCAAAGGGACCTGTTTCTCCGGCGCTTCAAAGAACGAAGGGCCGGCTAGCATCGCCCTCCAGGCGGCCCCGGTGTTGAGCTCCAAGTGCGGGACGAACGCGGTCGTCGACAGCGAGACGAGGCTGCGCCACGCTGAGCCTTCCTCGGCCCCGGAGTCCTAGAATGTGATAGCGATAGAGTAGACGCCCGTCGATTCCTCCTCGATATTCTCCACCGCAGCGACGACGAGACGAAGGCCTTCGACGACGTGGGCCGGGTCGTAATCTGGGTTGTCGACCTTCTCGACCAGGGAAAGACCGTTCGGCGCCAAGAGGCCTTTGAGAGGACGAACGAGCTGGCGCCTGTGACGGTGTTCCAGCTCGAGGCTCTTCCACTCCTTGACGACTGCGTGAAGCGTATCGAGGAGGTCGGAGTCGTCGGTCGAGAACTCGTCGAAAAGGGTGATGTGCGGTGGGAGGAGGGTGCGGTCTTTGGAGAGGGATTCTATGATGGAGCTGAAGACGAGGGAGGGGGAGAGGGAGCCGGGCTCGGAGGGATCGAGGGAGAGCCAGAGGGCGTAGGAAGATGCTGGGAGACGGGGAACATCAGCTTCAGGAGGGGGAGAGAGTAAAGAGAGGACTCACACATGCTGGAGTTGTAGCTGCTGACGAGTTGTGGCAAGAGGAAGAAGGAGCGAATAGGACTCAGCCCCGAACAAAGGGAGGGGACTCGGGGACCAAGCTCTCCCCCAGTTTGCGAGGGGGTCTTTCCTTTTGCTGGATTTAGAGGGACACACGATAGGTATCAAGCTTCAAGAGAAAGGGAGGTGTTCCCCAGGTTACTGTCAACGGAAATTGATTCTGGAAATCCTCTCGGCAGCGTTTCGCGGTGAGTCCCTTGGGAACCAGCTCCCTGATCAAGCTCCCTAAGCAGATCATGCTACGCACCAAGTAGCTCGAGCCGCACCAGGAAATACTCGACAGCACTGTGGAACGAGAACGGGGTCAGCCAAGGGATCCAGCGAGCGAGCGAGCGACTCCCGAGAGAGGTCAACGTACTTTCCACCGTGCTCAGGCAAGGGCGACCCTCCCAAACTCTTCTCCACTCCCAATATCCCTCCATCCATTCCCCAGTTCTCTCCTTCCACATCAAGACGACGCTCCTCCCGCCAGATTCCTGTTTCCTCCCACCTCGCATCCCTCCTCCCTCCCCAAGAACCTTGCCGCCCCGCTCCAAGCCCCTCAATCATCGCTCCCTCACTCTACTTCGTAAGTGAATCATAAGGATTCTTCAGAGCTGGGTAAACCGCGAACCACGACAATGCGAGAGAGCAAGCAGAGCATCGCAGGAGGCCCCTTCGCAAGCTTCTCGACCTCCTCGCTTCGCTCATCTATCGCAAAGGTCGTCAGCTCCCGTTTCGAGGAAGAAACGGTAGGAGAAAACGCACCCTCATCTGAGCCGGATGAGACTGGCCTCGAATTGGATCTCGCCTGCGAAGCAGGACTCGACGGGCAGCAGCGAAGCTCGAGCGGAAGAAGCACTCGCCTCCCTCCCTCGTCACCAGCGTACAACAACTCGCTTAGCAGTTATTTACTAACACCTGAACGTCGGCGCGTAGTCGTCCACCTGCGTCTCCCTCTCCTCGACCTTCCCAAGCTCTCCCTGACCTTCTCAACCTCTTCCGACTTCTTCCACTCCTCTCTTCCTCCCTTGACCCCAAAGGCATCTTTATCACTGTGTCCCAAATCCCTCTCCGGCGCAATCTTGTTCCTAATCCTCTGCTTCTACTCGCCCCATCAGCTCCCCTCCCGCACCAGAGCAACACCAACTCACCAGCTCCTTCATCTCCGGGAACCTTCCCTCGATCTTCCTATCCCACATCAGCTCCGCACCATCCCAGTTCTCCCGCCCTTCGCTCTCCTCGAACTCCTCCTCAATCGTTCGAGAGCGATACAACCACACCCTAAACCGACCGCCCGTTTCAGGCGCCGAGCGTGGTAGGAGAGAGATGGCGCGTAGGCCTGACGTAGGCGTCGGGGGGAAGGTGAGGAAGAGCTGTGGGAGGTGTTAGCGGGGAGAGGATAGGGAGGGGGGAACGTACCTCGGTGAGAGTCCAGGTGGCGCGGTGCAGCCAGCGACAGCGGTCGCAGAACTCTATTACGATACGGGGGAGCTCTTCGGTCGCTGAGCCGGGGGTGAAGGAGGGTGGAGAGAAGGTGTTGGGGTCGAGGATGGGGTCGGAGGAGGGAGGAGCGGCGATGGAGGTTGCTTCGCTGGTGGTGCTGGGGAGGCAGTCGAGGCACGCTGTTGCTGTTGCTGTTGACTCTGCCATTCGTGTCGTGTGGCTGGCGCAGAGGAGCGGGCGCTCGGAGTTCTCATCTCGGACTTTGGCCTGGGCGAGCGAGTCGTCAGCTACTGCTTTCCCTCCTCCCATCACCTCAAATGCCTTCTTTCCAAGCCCTGACCGTCCCCTCCCCCGGCCAGCTCGAGCTCACCTCGCACGAGGTCCCCACCGTCTCAGCCGGCGAGATCCTCGTCAAGGTACGCAGCGATCCCCACCCCTCTCCTCCGCGCTAACATCTTCCGCAGACCTCCGCCGTCGCTCTCAACCCTACCGACTGGAAGCACCGCGATTTCGTTGCCCCTCCTGGTGCCGTTCTCGGCTGCGATTTTGCTGGGAGGGTCGAGCAGGTTGGAGAGGGTGTGACCATTGTCGCTGTTGGTGACCGAGTTGCGGGGTTCGTTCATGGAGGGAAGAACGTGGGCGTCGGATCGTTCGCTGGTGCGTTGAGCTCTTGTGCGAAGGAGTTGGAGAGCTGATTCGCGGAACAGAGTACGTCAAGACGGAGGGCACGCTCGTCTGGAAGGTCCCTGACAACGTGGACGACGAAGAGGCGGCTGCCTTGGGGGGTATTGGACCTCGTACGTCCCTCCCAACCGCTCGCGTTGAAGGAGACTGAAGCGTGGATGCAGACACGGCTGTTCAGGCGCTGTACATGCGACACCACCTCCCCCCAGCCCTCGGCACCCATCACCGATGGAACGCCCTTCCTCGTCTGGGGCGGCGCGACTAGTGTCGGCAACTGTGAGTGGCTGAAGAACGTTCGCTGTGAGGGAGAAGTTGACGCGGGTTTGCAGACGCTATTCAGCTCGCCAAGCTCTCAGGATACACGGTTATCGCTACTGCTTCTCCCAAGAACTTTGAGCTCTGCAAGTCGTTCGGAGCCGACTTTGTCTACTCTTGTGCGTCCCCTCGTCCTTCGCTACCAGCAGAACTCCCACTGACCCTGCTCACCGCCTTAGACTCTGACCCCGCGACGCCCGCCGCGATCCGCGCCGCGCACCCCACCCTCGCTCACGCCCTCGACACCATCTCCGAGAAGGGAACGACCGCTCTCGTCGCCGCTTCTATCGGCGCCAAAGCTGGCGGAGGAAAGATCGTCACGCTCTTGCCCGTCGCGCCCGAGCAGCAGGGAGGGATTGAGGGAGTCGTCGTCGAGGGAACACTAGTCTGTGAGTCGTCGTCTTTTTGCGTGGTGAGGTAGTGCTGATGCGTGTTGCGCAGACACGGTGCTCGGAAAGAGCTTCGGAATGTTTGGAACTGCGTTCCCTGCGTCGCTTGAGGACAAGAAGGCGATCGAGGAATGGTACGCTCGCTCTCCCTCCGCTTTGTCTCTCCCTGAGTATCCAAACCTAAACACGCGCCGACCTTTCTCTGCAGGAGCCTCTACGTCCCCTCCCTCATCGCCGCTGGCAAGTTCCGCAGCAACCCTCTCTGGAGGCAGGAGGGCGGCCTTGCGAAGCTCAACGACGGGCTTAACCTGCTCAAGGAAGGAAAGGTGAGTCTTGTCGTCATATTGCAGGACGGCGGCTGATGTGGTTGCGCAGAACTCGGGGCAGAAGGTGACCTACAAGCTCTGAAGAGACGAATAGGAATACGATCGCCTTATTCATACCTGGTGCGGGAGCCCTTGGTCGAGAGCGTATTGCTGCTTGACTGGTATCTTGCGGAGAGCTTCAAGGCCCCGAGGCCTCGAGGTGTCGCAGGAAGCGAGAGTGAGTTGTCCGCGGAGAGATCTGAATCGTCGCGGGCGCTCTGCCAAAATTCTTGAGCTGCTGCTGGATTCCCTTCTCCATCGTTGCCTCTCGCTCTTCCACTCTCCATTTCTGCTTCCACAAGTGAACACCGGTCTGCGTCCCATCGCCAGCTAATCTCCACGGTACCTCCGCGCCTGTGTCGGAAGTTGGTCATCCCCGAATCCTCCTCATCAGCCTCGAGCCGACCCCGAGGTTCCTCTCCCTCCTACGCTCCTTCCCTAGTACTACACATCGACAGCAATGGCTTCCTACCGCGCTCTCACCATGGCGACCCCCGGTCTGCTCCAACTCACCTCCCACTCCCTCCCCACTCTCTCCCCGCTCGAGATCCTCGTCAAGGTACCTCCCTCCCTCCCATCTCCTCCGCACCCACTCACGATACCACGCAGACCACCGCTGTAGCGCTCAACCCGACCGACTGGAAGCACCGCGACTTTATCGCCCCTCCTAAAGCGGGACTGGGCTGCGACTTTGCCGGCACGGTGGAGAGGGTTGGCGAGGCAGTCAAGGGGATTGAGAAGGGGGATAGGGTGGCGGGGTTCGTTCACGGTGGGCGGGAGGAGGGGGTGGGAGCGTTCGCGGGTATGTCGTCGTTCTCGAGCGGGAGGAGAGGGAGCTGATAAGTGGGACAGAGTACGTCAAGACACAGGGTACGCTCGTGTGGAAGGTTCCTGAAAACGTGGAGGATGAGGAGGCAGCTGCGATGGGGGGTGTAGGACCTCGTGAGCTCTCTTCTGCTCACCTCGCTGAGCTGCGCTGACCGCGAGGACCAGACACGGCGTTCCAGGCGCTGTACCTACGCCACGGTCTTCCTCAGCCTTCAGCACCTATCACTGATGGAACGCCCTTCCTCGTCTGGGGCGGAGCGACGAGCGTCGGGATGTGTGCGTCCTCCTCTCTCCCTCAACTCCACGACCACTGACGGCAAAATAACAGACGCGACGCAGCTCGCTAAGCTCTCAGGCTACACCGTCATCGCCACCTCCTCCCCCAAGAACTTTGACCTCTGCAAGTCCCTCGGAGCCTCCTTCGTCTACTCCTGTTCGTCCCTCCCTCCTCCCCGCCTCTCCCGCGCTAATCCACCGCAGACTCCGATCCCGAGACTCCCGCCAAGATCCGTGAAGTGCATCCGACCCTTGCGAAGGCACTGGATACGATTTCGGAGAAGGGAACGACGGCGCTGGCGGCGAAAGCGATTGGTGAGAAGGAGGGAGGAGGGAAGATTGTTACGCTGCTGGGAGTGCCGAAGGAGGCGCAGGGTGGGGTCGAGGGCGTTGTGGTGGAGCCGACGCTGGCCTGTGCGTTCTTTTCTCCTCGCTGGCTGATGGTGGAGGAGGAGCTGATGAGGATTTCGCAGACACGCTGTTGGGCAAGGCGTTTGAGATGCGAGGAACTGATTTCCCTGCGTCGCCTTCGGACAAGAAGGCTGTCGAGGAGTGGTGCGTCCTTCTCCTTTCCCTCGCATTCCCAGCGAATAACGCTAACCCGCCTTTGAATCAGGCTGCTCTACGTTCCATCCCTCATCGCCGCTGGAAAGCTTCGCAGCAACCCCCTCTGGAAGCAGGACGGCGGTCTTGCGAAGGTCAACGACGGGCTTAACTTGCTCAAGGAAGGCAAGGTGCGTGTCCCTTCTTCGGTTCGAGGAGGGAGTGAAACTGATGCGGTCGTGCAGAATTCTGGTCAGAAGCTCACGTACAAGCTGTGAGGAGGTACGAGGAGTAGTTCCAAGAGGTGTAGAACCTAGCTTGCCTATCAACGACTCTCCAGACTGCTTGCTTGAGAGATCCTGGAAGCTGTGACCTTCAAAATTGACAGCGGACTAACTCCGCGGAGAGTTTTGAGCGGGATCCGCTCGACGAGTTTCCTCTATTGCTCCTTCCACTTCCTCGCTCAGGCATGGGTCTCCCCCTCGGCATCTTCGTCTACCCGCTCTCGCTTTCTCCACTCCTCTTCTGCGCTCTCTGCTCCACCATCCTCCACAAGCCCCAGAGCGCGTGCAGCTCGGAACACGCTTTCTGTGACGAGGTACGTCCGCGCCTCACGGTTTCGCGTTTCGCGAGGACCTGATGAGGACGCAGTGCATAGACAAGTGGATGAACAAGGCCGACGACTGCCCGACGTGTGGGGAGTCTCTGGAAGTGGAGACGCTCGGAGTGGCGGAGAGGATGGTGGGGAGTCTTGAGTGAGTCGTAAGATGGGAGTACCGTAGACGGAGCTGATGAATCGTGAATGTAGGAGCTTCTGCATGTATCGGAAGGATGGGTGCAAGTGGCAAGGTCCCTTCGCGAAGCGTGAGGAGCACGCAGCTGTACGTTCTCCTTTTCCGACCCAAGAACCCGTTGCAAACGCCGAAACTCTTCACAGTCTTGCTCCCGTCGACCAGTCGTCTGCCCGCAAAGATGCTGCGACGTCGTCCTCCCCTTCGGCGACGTCGAATCGCACGTCCGTCTCAGCTGCGGCTGCGTTTTCGAAGCGTGCGGTCGAGGAGCCTGCTCTAGTCGGTTCTTCCGAAAGAACAGAAGCGAGCATGATCGCGTTTGTCTGGGTTGGACGTACGTTCGCATCCCTTTTCTGCCCCACCTCCCTTCGCCGCCGAACCGTTCTCCCAGCCTTCTCTCCCTCCGAGCTGATGCCCGGTCACAGCTGCAGCATCACACCTACCTGCGGAGCCCGCGGAAATTTCTCCACGATCATCGAACACGAGCGATCGTGCCGTCTCCGCGAAGCCCACATCGCAAGCCTCAACGAGCAACTCGCGGGGACGGAGAAGCTGAAGCAGAGGTGGGAGGCACTGGAGACGGCGAACGAAGAGTCGCTTCCGGATCCGAAGAGGACGATCTTGATCTTTGAGCTGGGGAGGATCTGGTTGGGGGCTGTGGGAGGGTAGGAGGTGGAGTCCGGAGTCCGGGGCTTCCTGGGTGGAGATTTCGGGTATGTACGTTCACTTTTGACCGCTCTAGGGAGATCGTTAACGGATGACTTGCAGTTGCGCAGCGATGGCTCTTCTTAGCGGAGGTGGTGGGAGGGGTAGCTTGGAGTACACTGCAGAGAGGGTTGGCTTCGCGAGTGGCTTTGTTTTCGAGCCCAGGTTTGTGTGAGCGTGCGTAGACGACCCGTAGCTTCTCGAACGTGTAATGCTGCTTCTTCAAACCAGGGAGAGGAAGGAGGAGAGAGCGTCCCATCGCAAATCGCTCGAGTCGCTCCGCCGAGGGTTTTTGCTCCGCCACTTCCTCCCTCTTTCCTTCGACCCTCGACACAAGCAACTGAGCTCTTAGGCATGGGCATACCAACTGAGACGTTCGCAGACGCTCGCGGCAAAGGCCTCGAGGCGTCGTCCCTCTCAGCACTCATTTGTGATATCTGCACCGAAGTCCTCGATTCTCCCCGCCTCGTCTGTCGTCTGTAGCATGCTTTCTGCAAGAAGGTACCCTTTTTCCATCTCATGGGGGGGGCTGGGGAGAGCTAACGGGGCTGTCAGGACATTGACCAGTGGATCGAGAAGGGCGCGGAGACCTGTCCGACGTGTCGAGGCAGGCTTCTGCCGACTTTGAGGAAGTCCAAGTTTCTTACGCGTATGATCAATGCGCTCAAGTGCGTTTTTCGGAGAAGGGGGAGGGAGGGAGATGGAGCTGAATCAGAGGACAGGTGCTTCTGCGAGAGACGAGATGAGGGATGCGAGTGGGAGGGCGACTACGCAGCTCTGGCGACGCACACTGCTGAAGTGAGCTTTGCTCCACTTAGATTCAAACTTGACAGACGCTGAGCTGCGTCTCCAGTGCCCTCTTCGACCCGTCAAGTGCACTAAAGTCGGCTGCGAGGTCGTCGTCGCCGCCCGCAACCTCGAAGCGCACCTCAACTTCGACTGCCAACAAAGGCTCGTTCACTGCCCACGAAACAATTGCGTCTCCATTTTCAAGAACAAGAAGTCGTACGCGCACGAGCAGCGCTGCGAGTGGTGGTAGTGCGTCTGTTCTCGCTGCCCGAATTCACAGAAGCTGATCTTTCTGAATTGCCCCCAGCTGTCGAGCCACGCATAGCTGCCCGACCCGTGGTACTATCGCGATGCTGGAGGAGCACGAAGACGAGTGCTGCCGCAAGTCACTCAAGATCGCCAACCTCGAGAGAGAGACAGCCAACTTCCGCTTGCAGCTCAAGCAGCTCAAGAGCAAGGTTGAGCTCGAGCTTCGCGCTAAGGTCGAGCGCTGTGAGAAGCTTGAGGTCGCCCAGGTTGGACTTGAGGGGGAGCTAGAGGCGGCGACGGAGCAGTTGAAGGTGATGCAGAGGGCGTTGCGTCGCGGTGCTGGCCCCGTCGAGTCTTCATCCGAGGCTCCCCCGTCGCGCAAGAGGAAGAGCTCCGGGAGGTAAAAGGAGGGGAGAAATTAGCGAAGCGCAACGAGGCTCCTTTGTCCAACTTATTCGAAAGCGAGAGCTTAGAAGGCAGCGAGCGAAGCAGCCCAAGACCCTCTCGATTGCGAACAGAAAGCAAAGGTATAGATTGAACGAAAAGGTATCATGCGAAACAGCTGCAGAAATCATGGCTTGTAGTCGTGCTCGTCGAGAACATCACTCTCCCCATGGTCGACGCTCTCTTCGACCCAGTCATGCGTAACGAGCTTCCGGTAGCGCGGCCTGCCAAAGGTTCAAAGTCAGCCACCTTCGCAAACGAAAGCACAGGGAACGCACTCGGAGGTCTTGCGAATGAGAAGCTCGTAGCGGTCTGGGACCGTCGCGTGCACGATGATGTGCGTGAGATCGGGGTTGAGGAGGTTCGCCGTCGCCTCGCCACCGTTCTCGACGAGCACTGGGGAAGGAAGCGTCAGCGAAAGCGAAGTAATCACTGCGAGAGCGACGAACGGTTCTGAGCCTCGAGAAGCCTGGGAAGAAGGTGGTCAGGTCGCCGTCGCTGTGCGAAGAAGGAACGACGTACGCCGCATCCGCCTGATCCTGGATCTTCTTCGACTTGTTTGACTCGGGCAGGCGGTTGTTCGAAGCGTTCTCGGCCGTATCAAAGTAGCAGACGAACGGCGCGAAAAGTCTCGTCGAGTCGAACGCGACCGCTCCCAGCCCCGCTCCCATCCCTGCTCACTTCATCAGCTCCCTCCATCCGCACCTCCCGCAAGAAATGCACCTGGCTTCGCGTCCGTCATCGACTTCGGGTCGACCTGCATCTTGATACTCTCCTCGACCGTGAGCTGCGAGACTCCGCTCCTGATGGGCTTGACCTCCTCGGCGAGCGGGCGGTCCACCATGTCGAACTCGGCGTCCTCCGTCTCCGGCTCCACTTCCTCAAAGCCGCCCTCGTCGTCCGTCGTCACAGGCTCTTCGTCGGAGCGGTGCTCCGGAGCGTCCGCAGCGCCGACATCCTCCTCGATGGGAGCGAGGTCGGGAGTCGGAGAGCCTTCGAGATCGTCGAGGTTGAACGTCTCGCTCTCGATGGTAGCGGGGAGCGCGCGAATGTAGAACCTGCGAGGTCCGCGGCGTGAGAATTGGCAGAGGGACGCGAGTGGGCGAGATCGACGCACCTCTTCGTGAGAGGGACAAGCTCGTTGTCCTCGATGCACTCGAGAGCCCAATTGGGACAGATGATGTCGGCCGTCGAGGAGCCCCTCTTCAAAAAGATTCCTAGGACGAGGAACGTCAAAAGACGCTCAAGCTGCTTGCGAGACTGTACGCACCTTTCCTCTCCGTGTACTCGCACGCGATGACGATACGCGAAGTTCCCTCGTCCGGGACTCGCTGGATGATTCTACCGCCGTTCTCGAAAATGAGCTTCTCGAGGTTCTCCTTGGTCGAACGAGCCGTGTTGGGGAGCCTGTGAACGTCTGCGAGGTCGTCAGCGAAGCGCAAAGCCGCCCGAATGAGCGAGCGTGCAGAAGGTAATGCCTTTGAAGAGGTCTGTGAGCACCTCGACGTTGTGAAGACTCTGGGAGAGCGAGCGAGCTTTCGCCGTCGTCTGGGAGTGCGATCAGTCAGCGAGTGCGCATTGAGCTCGAGAAAGAAGGCCTACAGGACCTGTCCTCAGCTTCTTTTTCCCCCTTGAACGAACCAGGACGTCAGCGCCGTATCAAAGCCACTTGACCGAGTCCGCAACTCACCTGAGATTCTCGCCAAACTTCCTCTTCCCTCCCGCTCCCCGAAGCGCCCTGCAGCCTGAGTTCGAAACGTATCAGCTCGCATCCTCAACTCCACCCATGCGCTAAAGACGAACCTTCCAAAGTGAGAGCGTCCGCCTGAGCATACTCTTCCTCGCCCATGAGCTTGATCGCGCCTGTGCGAGCGGGAACGTCAGCGAGCCCATTTCGAGAGCACCGCCGAGAGCAACGCACGAGGGAAGCGCAGCGTGAACCCTGCTCCGTAATCATCTGCGAAACCACATCAGCGCAGCCCTCCGTGCGAAGAAGCGCGAGCGGAACGTACTGCCCTGCACGATCTCAGCCGCCTTGATCGTAACGACGAACGAGCTGTTCCGAAAACTCCGTAAGCCACGAATCTATCGCACGAGGAAGGAGCCGTACTCGGAGGGATTGATGAACTGGTCTGGGTACTCGCTGACGGTGTTGAACCAGCGCGGTTGGCCCTTAGTCGTCTGGAACCGTTTCGGATCGGGATTGTACCACTTCCCAGCCGTCTTCTTGCTGCTCCAACCTCGATTCAGCAACGGCGCGAAAAGAGGTGAACGAGAGACGTACCTGATCCATTCGTACGCCGCAGCGTTGAACCCCGAACCGACCTTCGCGAACGAGACGAACCTGCGTTCGAGAGCTTCAGCGACCTCCCCACCGAGCAGCGAGAGCGACGTACTGGTACTCACCGTCGACCTTCTGCTTGCTCTCATCCCTCAGCCCAACCATGAAGCTCGAGTGCCTCCCTCCCCTCCCTCCACTCCCCCAGTACCCGCCAATGACGACCGCATCGATATTCTCGCCCAACTCATCCATGTAATCTGTTCGCACAATAAGCGTCCGATTCCGATTCCGATTCGAGGGAATGGGACGCACCGGGCTTGACCTTGATCCAGGTATCCTCGCGCCCGCTAAGGACGTACCTCGACTCCGGGTTCTTGATCACCAATCCCTCCCCTCTTCATTCGCACAATCAGCTCCCCTTCTCACTCAGCCAGCAAAAGCGCGCACCTCGACTCGAGGACCCATTTGAGGTAGTTGGAAATATCCACCGTCGTCCTTCCCTTCCTCATGTCCGCCAGTTCGAGAACTCCTTTCTTGGGCTTAAAGACGCGGTGGAGGAGTCGCTTGCGCTCGCGGAGAGGAACGTCGAGGAGGCATTGAGAGCCGTTCGGACCGCGGATGTAGAGGATGTCGAAGACCTTGACTGTGCGAGAGGGGTTAGTCGACGTGCGCGGGAGGGAGAGAGGACGTACAGCAGGGTCGGGTGTCCATGGGTCCGAACGCCTTGACTGTGGCGGGGGGTCAGTGAGAGCGAGGAAGGCAGACGGTAGGGACTTACGGTTCGCGAACGACTTGAGAGTGCCAAAGGGGATGTACTTGTCCGTCATAGGATCGTACGCCAGCATCTCGCCGTCGAGGATGACTCTGTCGCTCGTTCGATCAGCTCGCTCTTGGTCTTCGGCGCAAAAAGGAACGCACTCGATGATATCGGGGAAGAGCGTATCGGCGAGATAGGGCGTCAAGGAACCGCTTCCCGGGGTCGCATCCTTTCCATAGAGGTACGTATAGTTATTCGCCTTCCTGCACTCACCACCACATTAGCCTCACTCACCTCGCCCCAACGCCGCGACTCACCTCGACCAGTAATGAAACGCGTCTCCAATCTTATGAAGCTGAATCCTCTCCCCATCAAGCTTCTCCTCAATGATGAACTCGTCCTTGGCGTAGTGATACGGATCCTCCTCCTCCTCAGGCGTGGGCTGGTTCGAGTCGGCCTTGCAAAGCTTCGACATGCTCTTGACGATCCCGGCGAGATCGCGCTCGTTTCGAGAGCAGAGCATAGGGCGGAACGCATCGCCTGGACGAACAACGCTGTCCTGCGCGAGGAGTATCAGTAACGGTTCGCTTCCACGGAGAAGAGGGGAGGAACGCACCTGCTTCGGGAGACGGTAGTTCGGGTCGTACAACTTGATCGCCACGCGAAGAAGGTCGGAGCAGGTGTTGAAGTACTCGTTCGCGTCTGGGTGAAAGGCGTTGAAGACGGCGCGCTCGCCGAGTCCGACTTTGAGGTCTCGCAGGATGATACGAATGAACCACTTCTGCTCGACAGAGGTCATCTTCTGCGTACACTCCCTGATGATATCAGCGTGCTCGGCTCTGTATCATGCGAAGCGAGTTAGCTTCATTCTCGCCACAGAAGGAACGGAGAAAGCCTACCCGGTTCCTCCCCTTCCTCCGCTCGCACGGCCGGATCCAGCGTTGGAGATGCGGTCGAGAATGTCGTTGACGTCGTCGACAGTCAAGGAGGGGCTAAGGACCGACGAGCGCTGCTTGATGATCGAAAAGGCGACGGTCCTGCGGTGTCGAGTCAGATCGCTTTCGCGTCGGGAAGAGAAGCGACGTACGAGAAGTCTCCTGCTCCGAGGAAAATCTGGAGAGAGGTCAGCGGAGACACGTAGGCTAGTTCTTCTGCCTCACCTCTTCCTTCGTTGGGACCTTCCAGTGCTCGAGCGATTGGGCAGCGGCAGAGTCTCTCGAGAGGGCGAGAGCCGTGATGTAGGCCTTGGCAAGCTTCTGCTCCTTGAGGTAGTACGTCTTGCGGCGGTTATCGCGCTGTGTTTGGTAGGATTCAGCTGGCGGTAGAGTGGGAGCATGGGGGAAGGACGCACGTCGGGAAGCATGAGACGCAGGACGGGATAGAGGTCGGGACCGACCTGCTCACGCCACATCTAGCGAGAGAGAACAGCCAACGTCAGCTATCATCCTCTCTGCCTCAGCCCCCGCTGTGCGACTCGACTCACCGTAAGGAAGTGCACGAGGAGGGGCCCCTTGAATCCAGCCTTCCTCTTTGCGCCATTCGCGCTCTTCGTATCGCTAAAGTCCTCGAGCAGCTTGACGAGGCGCATGAAAAGCTGAGAGGGGCCCTTGTTCTCAAATCCCAGTGGCCTCAGGACCTCGTCTGCCGGCGGAAACGGGGGGTTAGCTAGCACTCGGACCTGTTGGCGCCATCACGCACTGGGAGTCGATTCCGGGACAGCGGCTTCCAGGTCTGAGTTCTCCTCCGCTGGTTCGTCGCGCTGAAAGTTGCCTCCTCGCCAGGACATGATGGATGGTGGAGACTCGGAGAGGCCGTGCAGAGGGGAGGGGGATGCGTGGTGAGCAAAGCAGGGGCGGCGAGTGGTCGGGATGGTTCACCGCGAGGTTGTAGTGCTTCTCCAGGCGAGGCGCTGCTGGCGTTGACTTGAAGACGAGCGAGTGCAGGAGTCCAAGCTCGAGATTCCCCTTCGAGTCGAGAGTGAGTTGGGCTGCATTCTTTCTTTTCCTCCAATTTCGCGTCTCGGTCGCGACTTCGTTCGCTCAAAAATTAAAGTCAAAACCGAACCCCGTTCGACCTCTGCAGCAAAGCCTGAAAGCAGGTAGTTTAGCAGCAACTGGAAGCACGCTTCCTCCGAGCCGAGAACGGCGGTTCAGAGTCGTTAAAGGCGTCGCACGAGATGTCAAAAAGGCGCAGACGACGTTCAAGTTGCGTTCGAGCTTCCCAACTGCACCACCAGAGAGTCTGCGCGCAAAGCAAAGATCCAGAAAGGAGGATCGTTAAGCAACCACGCCAACCGAATCGCGCGAACGACCCGTCTCATTTCGCAATCTTGAGCGCCGTCAAAAACACCTCCTCCAACCCCGCTCTCCTCATCCTACCGCTCCCCAACTTATCAGCGCCGTTCTTCCCCACAGGTGAAGCAAGAAAAATTCACAAATCACCAATCTCTGCCATCCCCTCCACCTCCCGCACTCCCACTTTCTCGCCGAGCACGACAGCGAGCTTCGCATGTCGCTCGAGGACCCATCCCCTCGCTTCGCTGACAGAAAGCTCTGGTGGGAGAGAGATAGAAGGGCCGACAGTCTCGCAGCGGACTTGAAGGGCCTTCCAATTCAGTTGCTGTGCGAGCCATGGTCAGTCGGTGAGAGTTGAGAAGCGGGTGCGGCGTACCTTGATGCGGTACACGAACTCATCAACGTCCGTCGTAATCCCCTCAATGAAGATCAATCCCGGGTACCTGCGATAGAAAGGAATCAGCTCCATCTCCAGCAGCTCTATCCGCCGCTCACCCAGGCTTCGACAACCCCCATAGCTCCAGCTCCCTCCCCCAGCTAACGATATCCTTCCGCTTCCCAGTCGCAAGAAGATGATGACTCCACAGCATCACCTCCTTCATCCGCAGCTCCAGCACTGCAGCCTCGCGACGCGTTGCGCGAGTTGAAGACTGCGCGACGGGAGGAACGGTCGGAGGAGGGTGGGCGGAGGTCCATTCGTGGAGAGAGGTGAAGAGGGTGAAGACGGGGTAAGGAAAATCTGCGCCAAGGGTATGTAAGCAAGGAGGAAGGGAGGGAGGGAAGCGCGATGCACCTGGATCCGCATCGACCTCAAGCCTCAGCTTCCCCAGCTCTGCTGAAAGGCTCGCCGCGTACTCCCGATCGACGGTGGCAGCGCTTATAGAGCAATAAAAGTCCTGCGTACATGGCGAGCCGTACTGGACGTGGAGAAGGACGTCCTCTGCGAGCTGGAGCGTAAAGTTGGGTAGCTCCAAGCTCCCGGCGTCCCCCTCCCATGCGTCCGCGAGCACCAGCTGCGTCAGGAAACGCTCAGTACGGCGCGGTGAGGTGGAGCGGAGGACGTACCTCCCACGCCTCCGCTGCGAGCGCGGAGAGCTCCCACACGAACTCCTCTTCGATTAAGCTCGAGCATAGCAGGATCAGCTCATCGCGGATAGCGTTCATCGTGCGTAAGGTGGCGTGGAGAGCAGAGGGGAGCAGGCGCGGTGGAGAAGAGAAGAGGCGACGCGGTGCCGGGAGAATTGGGGCCGGAGCGTCGGAGACCTGGAGGCGTCTGAGGGCTGCTCGGGGAGGGAGAAGGCCTCGAGTGGAAGTCCTTGGAGTTCAGAAGCAGCTTCACGCAGAAGCTCATGAGCCTCGTGAGATGCTTTGGTGGAAGCAGTCTGAAAAGGAGAAGAGACGAAGGAAGTTGAAGAGAGAGAGAGTTGTCCTCGCCAGCGAGTTTCGTTTCGGCCGCCTCCTTATCGAGGGACTCTTTATTCCCTCGATATTTAAAGCTGGAAAGGTGCGTAAAGGCCTCACTTCGTCTCAGGCTGGCGATACCCGCAGAATGTCAACTCGAGAGAGCGAGCAGCGAAGATTGTGAAGCTGGGAAGGGACCGACACCTCTTCCTCGAAGATCAAGCAGCTACAGAAGGAGAGCTTGACCGTGTCGTGACAAGTATCCGAAAAGCGGCAAGCCAGCGAGGCCCTCGAACGGAAAGGGGAAGGCGAAAGTCGTGCGAAGGTCCACCTTGCTCTTCTTTCACGCGCTTGCGTCTCGTCTTGCGATGACGGGACCTTCCAAATAGAGCAGAGAAGAAGCAGCACAGACGGTAAGCGAAGCAGTCTGCTGAACTGACGAGCAGGGCTTCCCGCACAGCGAGTGTCGACCATCGTCTTCCACGTACCCCCGAATCTTGCGATGTTCATACCAACAGTACCAACGCACAATCCTGCCCTACTCCTCCTCCACCCACCGCTGCGCCAGCTCTCCAATGAACGGCAAATGATACCGATCCAGCAGATCGCTGTCCCTGTACGCCCGCCAGCTGCTCAAATCATCAGCGCCTTCCCTCCCTATATAAGCACCTACTCACCTCATGAATCCGAGCAGCACCAGATCCCCTCCGAGCAGCAACCACTCCATCGTCGCACCGAGCGGGAGGAACAGCACATGCAGCACCATCAGCGCAGCGCACAACAACGCCGACTGCACGCTCATCAGCTCCTCTCCCACAGCCCCAGAACTCGTTACGCACCTGCCACGCCTGAAACCTCACGAAATCATTCTCCGTCTCTAACAGCAAGCACGCCAGCGCCCCAAACGGTCCCGCATACGCCAGCGCTCCAGCCCAATCATGCCGCAACCACGAGAACTCCATCCCGGACCTACCGCTCGCATAAGGGTTTGAAGAGGTGTAGGGATTCGAGGAGAAGGAGGTCGAGGCGCCAAGAGAGGAGATGGGGGCGCCGGATTGGTAGGACGTGGTTGGCGGAGGGGCCCAGCGGGTTGGAGGGGAGGGTGGGGGGTCGGAATCTGTGGATGGGGTCAGGAGGAGCGGGTGGGCGCAGGTGGACGGCGTACAGGGTGCAAAGTTGAGAGCCATGCTGGAGAGGAGCGGGCGAGGAGGCAGGTGCTGCAGGCGGCTCGAGGCGCGACGGAGGGCCAGTTGCTGAGGTTTTACGTAATCGTGAGCAGCTCCGGGAGTTGCGAGGAAGCTGTGTTTGTTGACGGCGGACTGGTAGGAAGCAGAGCGGCACCGACGCCGCAACTCGAGCTTGGGCTCCACTCGACGACCTCTCTCGACTCCCAACTGTGCGATGGAGGTATTACAAAACGACTGTGGCATCTCCTCCTCACGCCCCTCTCCGGAAAATGATGTCGGGATCTGTACGCGAGATCAGCTCCTGGCACACCTCACAAAGCGCCGGACTCACCCTCCTGGTACTCCTCCGCCGAGACCCACATCTTCTTGAACGTGCTCAACCCCGCCAGGATACTGCCTCCGATCCAAGTCGAGTACTTGCGTTCCGGAGGCGCGCTGATACGGATCTTCGTCTCCCGCAACGCGAGCTTTTTGACCTCGTGCAATAACCGGTCTCCGAATCCTGCATGCGAGTATCAGCGTCCTGCACTCTGAGAAAGAACGAGAACGTACCCTTGACCAACGTTCCTCCACCGCTGAGCACGACGTTACCGAACAGGCTCTTTCGCAGGTCCAGATCCGAGCGATTGATCGAATCCACCACGACCTGGTGCACGCCAGCGTACTCCAGTCCGACGAGCTCGGGAGTGAAGAGAAGTTCGGGAGCGCGATGGCGTTCTGCTCCAAGCTGCGTGGGAGGTATCAGTCCTCGTTCCTCGTAGAGCGGACGAGAGACGAACGTGGATAATGTT
Source organism: Glaciozyma antarctica PI12 (assembly GCA_002917775.1). Lineage (NCBI taxonomy): Eukaryota > Fungi > Basidiomycota > Microbotryomycetes > Kriegeriales > Camptobasidiaceae > Glaciozyma > Glaciozyma antarctica. Next base: position 2,075,034 of record KZ627161.1, read on the forward strand.
CCCGTCTGGAAGCTTGAAGTCCTCTCCTCGTCCTCCTGCGTCCTTCTCCTCCTTCGAAGGCGATAGAGCGACATAGCACGTCTTCTCCTCTGCGCTCCAGCATCAGCTAGCGTTCCCGATACAGCGAAAAGCACGCACTGATCATTCGCACCACCTCCTTCTCCGCCGTCGTATGCAGGTGGTAGCCCGATTTGCGAAGCAAAAGCTGTAGATGATCCGTTACGTCTCTGCGCAGTTTAATCAATGACCATCGCCGAGGGAGAGCGAGGAAGACGTACCGCCCTGCGACATCCACTCGCCGAATCGCATGCGGAATGGAGAAGCCCTCGAACACTGGCACAGCGTGGGTGACTCCATCTCCTGAATCAAGCACGATACCCGTCGTCCGGCCGGAAGCGTACCTGCACGCACTATTGAGCACGAAGAACGAGCGGAGAGGTCTAGAGCAACGCACAGCGCTAGAATCGCCTGAACAGACGTGTACATAGCAGGGACGTTGAACGTCTCGAAGAAGATCTGAGCGGCTTGCTCGCGATTCGAATGCGGGTTGAGAGGAGCTTCGGTTAGAAGGACGGGGTGCTGCGCGGGGGTCAGCAGCTGCTGGGAGTGTGAGGTGACGAGACTCACCTCTTCTGAGAGCGTGCGAAGGTCCTCCGAGTAGACGTGTGCCCAAATCCGCTCCATGTCGTCCCAATCTGTTACGATTCCGTGCGTGATGGGGTAGCTGGGGGAGACTGGGTTAGCGAGGAGTGCGATGTGAGGTGTGAGGTAGTTGACGGCTCTGGTGTCACTGACAGAGCTCCCTTGTCTCCATTCACAAGGTGCGACCTTGAGGAGGGGAGCGCTGTCTCCCGCTGTACGCTTCGGTAGCCGTGCAGCTCACGAGGTGCTGCTGGCGTGGACAAACACGAAGCGAACTGTGCGGGCACCATTCGCCACAGGCTCGAGCTGGGATCCAGACTAGAAATCCCCACCTACAGCGGCACCTTCTGGCGAGGGAGACCTCGCCGTCAGGTACAGCATCAGGCATGGCTCCAGGCTGGCTTCGCGCGCAGCTCCTCGCGCCTCAGGAACTGGAACGCGCAGGGCATGCATGATTCTCTACAGCAGCTAGTCTCTTGGTCCCTAGGGAAAAGAAAGCCGCAAGCAGTCTCTGCCGGCCCTGCGTCCCGAGCACCGCGAACGGCACCACCTCCTCCAACCTCACCAACCCAACCTCACTCACTTGATCCTCAACAGTCCTCTCAGCTCCTGCGCCTTCCTCCCAATAAACGTATCTCCCTCCACAGCCCCCGCCATCACGCGCGTATGCTTCGGCCGACCTGCAGACCAACAATCAGCACGCGTCCTCCAGCAGCCCGCTCGAACGAAGACGCACCGACGTAAGAGGGGAAGAAGGCCGAGGGGTGGTCGGATCCTGCGAAGCCTGCCTTGAGCGTGCCGGACCCATTGTCGATCACGACGGGTTGGTTGAGTTGGTCCAGTTTGGCGGCAGGGAAGGAGGGAGGGCCGAGCGGGCTGGAAACAGGTGCTGTGGCGGCGCGGACGGGGCGGTGAGGGAGGCAGCGAAGGTGATGCGGTAGTTACTGGAGGTGTGCGAGCTGGGGGAGGAGCAAGAGAGTAGAGTTGGCCAAGGGACGCGAGCGAGCTCTTCGACGGCGACGACGCTCTTTCTCTCCCCACAGCTTGCTGCACTCGAAAGACCAGCACTCACCGCCTTACAGACCAGCTGTTTACGCCTTCGCCTCCCTAGATCCTCTGTGGAACGAGAGCAGCACCTCTCCTCCCTTCCTCGACACTGGCTCTCCGCTCGTTCTCTACCTCCGCCCTCTGCCGCCCTCTTCACCGACTCCTCAGCAGCTCTTTCCATATCCAGCTCACACGCCAGTCCCGCCAGCTCAATCCAGTCGCTCTCCTCCGCCATTCCACCTCCTCCCTTCGATCCGCCGCTTTCTCCTCCACCTCTCTCCAAGCCGCCATGCCCGCCTACGACAGCAACGGCACCGCCCGTGTGAGGCGGCCTCAACCAGCTGCATCTCGAGGAACCGCGATGGAGGTCGATGAAGAGGTACCGGTGTCTTTGGCGCAGAAGGCAGCTCCTTCGACGTTCGAGCCTCAGGCGGAGAGCACGACGCTCAACGCTATTCCGCACAAGCTAGGCAACTTTGAGCTCATTACGGAGGAGACGCTCGAGTTTGCGGATGTCAAGATCGCTAAGTGGAGGAGCAAGGAGACCGGGCTGAAGGTCGTCTGGGCGGATGTCGAAGGTGCGTAGCTCAGAGCGGTTCGTGGAGAGGAGCCAGCTGACGAGGTGTACGTACCGCAGGACCTCTTGTGCAAGGCTACTTCTCGGTAGCGACCGAGATCTTCGACGACAGCGGGCGACCGCACACGCTCGAGCATCTCATCTTCATGGGCAGTGAGCAGTGAGTCGGAGGAGCCTCCACGAGGGGCCGTAAACTGACTTGGCTCCGCGCAGATACCCTTACAAGGGAGTTCTTGACACTCTGGCGAACCGCATGTTTGCGAACGGCACGAACGCCTGGACGGATACCACCAACACGACCTACACTGTCGTACGTCTTGCGCATGGGAGCTAGATCAAGCAGACTGCTGACCTCTGTACTCACAGGGAACCGCCGGAGCTGAAGGATTCCTCGGTATCCTGCCTGTCTTCCTCGATCACGTTCTCTACCCGTCAGTCCCGACGCTCTCGTTCGAAGACGCACTCGCTCACGCTCCACGCAGGACCCTTACTCAAGCCGGCTTTGTGACCGAAGTGCACAACGTCAACGGAAAGGGAGAGGACTCTGGCGTCGTCTACTCTGGTAAGCTCATCTCTCCAGCTGTCCACGACCGAAGCTAACGAAGTGGGGATCGCAGAAATGCAGGGCAGGGAGAACGGCAGCGACGACCTTATGCAGCTTGCGTACGTTACTTCTCTCCCGAGCAGAACACCCGGCTGACGGCTGCGTTCCAGCCTCCAGCGAACGCTCTTTAGCAAGAAGAACGCCTACCGCAGCGAGACCGGCGGCTTGATGGAAGCTCTTCGCAAGCTCCGCGTCGAAGAGAGTACGTTCTCCCCTCCTCTCACTCGAACCAAGCCGTAACTCTCTCCAGTCCGCGAGTACCACGCCTCCGCCTACCTCCCTCACAACCTCACCCTCATCGTCGCCGGCCGCTCCCTCTCCCCCGCCGCTTCTACTCTCCAATCTCCAATCCAAGATTGAGCCCTCCCTCGTCGCGCACAAGCAAAACAACGGCCCTCACCCCGAAGGCTGGAAGCGGCCGTTCGTCGAGAGCACGACGGCGAGCAACCACCCCACGATCCCGAAGGACTTGACTGAGGTCGTCGAGTTCCCGGAGAAGGACGAAAGCGTCGGAACGATCTACGTTTCTTGGATCGGACCGCCTGCGCAGGACTTTATTACGACGACTGGGTTGCAGGTCCTTGGCGAGTACTTGACCGACAGCGCTGTCAGTCCGCTGTACCAGCAGTTTGTTGAGATCGAGGAGCCGACTTGCACGGGTTCATTGATCCGCGTTGCCTTCTTCGCGCCCGAGCTGATTTCTCTGGCGGCGCAGACATCTCGTTCGCCTCGTCGACCCAAGATCCCTCCGTCCTCACCGCGTACCTCTTCTCCGTCCCTTCGGCGAACCTCAAGACCCTCGATGGCGAGTTCAAGGACGCTCTCGCGCGTATTGCGAAGGAGGGCATCGACATGACCCGAATGGCGAGCATCCTTGAGAAGCAGAGGCTTCAGACGCTCGAGGCGATCGAGACGGACGCGGCCGACTCGCTCTCGAACTCGATCCTAACAGGTGCGTGATACGAGTGCTGGTTGATGAGCTGGAACTGATGAGGACTCGCAGATGCTCTCTTCGGCGCTGAGGACGGTTCGGAACTGGGACCTTCGATGGCCGATATCTCTCACTACCGTACGCTCAACGGCTGGACCTCGCCGCAGTGGGTCGCCCTTCTCAACAAGTGCGTTCTTTACCTTCCTCGCACTTGCCAGAGCCTAATCCTCGCCTCGCAGGTGGCACGTCGACGCTCGTTCGGTCACCATCATCGGCCAGCCCTCTGCCGCACTCGCTGAGAAGATCGAGAAGGACGATAAGGAGCGGGTCGCCGCGACCGTCGCCAAGCTTGGACCTGAGGGACTCGCTAAGCTTGCGAAGGAGATCGAGGACGCGCAGGAGGAGAACGATAGGCCTATTCCACCTGAGATCATCAAGGAGTTCGAGGTTCCCGACGTCAACAAGATCGATTGGATTTCGGTCGAGACGGCTAGGAGTGCTGGCGTTGCGAAGGACGGGAAGCAGCTGTCGAACCGCGTGCAGAAGCACATCGATGCTGATGGAGCGGAGCTGCCTCTCTTCATTCAGTTCGATCGTGAGTCCTCCGTCGCCCGCACAACGCTCTCCAGATGCTCACTCTGCGCTCCGCAGACATCCAATCGAGCTTCGTCGAGATCTCCATCGTCCTCTTCGCCGACGACATCCCCGGCATCCTCGGTTCTCACCTCCGCGCCCTCCTCCCCATATACCTCGACTCCTTCTTCAGCCTCCCCGTCACGCGTGCCGATGGCACCAAGCTCGGCTACGAAGACGTCGTGCGAACGCTCGACGCCGAGACCCTCTCTCACTCGATCCACTGCGGAAACCCGCTGCAGGAGGGCATCTCGCTCAAGATCAAGGTCCTCAAGGAGAAGTACCCCACGGCGATTGCGTGGCTTAGAGATCTGCTCTGGGGCAGCACCTTCTCAGTCGAGCGGTGAGCACCTTTGCTCTTCGTTGCCCGTGCTCGAACTCACGCTCCCTCGCTTCGTTCATCAGGCTTAAGATCTCTGCGATCAAGGCTCTTCAGGATCTTCCGTCGGAGAAGCGCGAGGGCTCAGAGGTGGCGCACAGCACCTACCGTCAGCTCATCAGCACGGATGACAGGTACGTCTTATCCTCCTCGAGCACGGTACGTTGCTGACGCACTCCTCACAGCACTGGAATCGCTATGAACCTCCTCAACCGTGCCGAATTCCTTCCCGCTTTCATCGCCAGGCTCAAGCAGGAGCCCGACGCTATCGTCGCCGAGTTCGAGGCCTTCCGTCGTGGCAGTACGTGATTCCTCTTTCCCCGCGGAACAAAGCTGAACTGCCGTCACAGTCACTGATCCCAAGGCGATGCGTGTCAGCGTCAAGGGCGACATCCTCAGCCTTCAGAACCCGTCCTCGGCGTGGCTCACCAACTTCAGGGAGCTCCCCAAGTTCCCAGTGAGCAGCTACATCTCGCGCTCGCTCCTGATCGCCTCATTGACGCGCGTGCTCCTTTGTAGGCGACGGAGCTGGTCCCCGTCACCCTCGGCAGCGACGTTCTCGGTCCTCTCGGACGCAAGCCTGCTCACAAGGTATGCTGGCTCCCATCTCACGGTTCGATACCAGGGGCTGACGTCTCTCGAACAGGTCGTCGTCTTTGGCATCTCCTCAATCGAGTCGAGCTTCGCCTACCACGTTGCTCGGGGACCTCAGGGCTGGGCTCACCCCGATCAGCCTGCGCTCACTGTCGCTCGCTCGGTCTTGAACGCGATGGAGGGCTTCCTCTGGAAGTGTGAGTTTCCGCGCGCTCGTTTTGACTCGAGGGACGGGCTGACGCGATGGCTTGCAGTCATTCGTGGTGCGGGACTCGCGTATGGCGCCAACATCGAGCAGGACCTCGAGACTGGTTTGATTTACTACCGCGTACGTCCGCATAACTTGCGCACGCGTTAAACGAAGCTGACCTCGTAAACAGGTGTACAAGTCGCCCGACAGTCACGCTGCGTTCGTTGCTGCGAAGAGCCTGATCGACAAGCTCGTTTCCGGCGAGGTGCGTCTTCCTTCTCTCAAGCGAGGAACCCGGCTTATTCAGTTATGCAGATTGAGATTGACGAGCTCACTGTGGAGTCGGCCAAGAGCTCGCTAGCCTACAACACCGCCGCGAAGGAGTCGACGATGAACGACGCTGTGCGTGTCCTTCCTCTCGTTTTCGAGCCGCTACTCAACTCAAGCTCCCACAGGCCCACGCTTCGTTCGTTCAGCAAGTCTTGCTCAACCTACCACCGGGACACGGTCGCATCGCTCTCGCCAAGACCAAGGTTCGTCGCACCTCGCCCGTCGGCGAAACAAGCTGACACCCCTCTCTTGTAGGACATCACCGTCGCTGATATCCTGCGCGTTATTCGCACGTGGGTGCAGCCCATCTTCCACCCCGATACGTCCATCGGCAGTATCGCGATGGGAACGGCGAAGCTCCCGGAGACGGTCGCTCAGTTCGCGGCTCTCGGGTACAGCGTCGAGGAGCGGCAGTTTGGCCAGACGGACGGTGATGATGAGGGGAGTGAAGGGAGTGAGGGGAGTGAGTCTGGCTCTGAGTAAATAGACGTGACATTGAGAGCACCGCCTGTCTGAGAATGAGAAAGGAGTCCGCGAGAACGCCGACTTGCCAGAGTTCAAGTCCTTTGCTGTTTGTCCTCAACCAGCTCCCCCTCTCGCTCGCTGCTTCCGTGCGCTCGGCAGCTATCATGCCTATCATGCTAGAAGACAGTCATTGTGCCACTTGCGGTCGCTGTGAGTCTCATTCGCTGCCGCCTTGGTTCCGACGAGCTGACTCCGACTCACGCTCTCCCTTCCCTCAGCTACTGACGATCCTCAAGTTACGCTGCCGAGGTGCGCAGGCTGCAGAAGCATCTCCTGTGAGTTATAGTCTCTTCGTTACGTTCCCCCGCTGACGTCTCTGCACCAAGACTGCAATACCGCCTGCCAACGGCGTTGCTGGAGTTCCCATCGTCCCATCTGCACCATCATCCAGCGAGCGTGTTCCGACAAGCACCTGAAAATCCCACTTCTAGGCGAAGACGACTTTTCTCGAGCCATCGGCATGGGACTCCTCCTCAAGTCGTTTAACCAGGACTGCATTCCCCGCCTGTGCGACTACCGAGACCTCTACGTGCACCAGCTCATCGTCGCCATCGCAAGCGCCTACCACCTCTCCTCTCCCCAGCCTCTCCACTCTACCCACGTGGTGCACCTCGTCTTGTCGCTCAATCTCCCCTCGACTCCCCTCGCACAGGCGTTTACCTGGATCGACGCTTCGCTCGTACGGCACGAGGAGATGCGAGCTTGGGCGCACGCCTGGGGAGATACCGGCGGAATCGCTTACGGCTTGGAGGAGCCGCAGATCGACGAGTTTGTGAGGCAACTTGGGCAGCCGTATCTTTCGGGGCTAAGGAGCTCGAACGACCGGACCTCCGTCGTGGTCCCGCTTGTTCTGACTGGGGTGCTTCGCGGGAAAGAGATGGGGATGTCGGCGTCGATTCAGCTGAGTGTGGAGATTGCTACGCCGGTTGAAATGCCGGTGGATGAGGAGTGGAAGGAGCACTTGAGGGAGGCTTTTGCGACGGGTCCGGAGTCCGGCGGTTCGGTGGCATGAAAATGGGAGAAGAAGCGGAGCGATTACGAGCTTGACGCGAAGTTCAGATGATACTGAGCTTTGGTAAAGAGACGTGGGCGAGAGCAGGAGAGCAGCAGGCCTTCGACGCTCGGACGAGTCTGGACGAGCTCGCGAGATGGAGCTTCCTCTTCCTCTCTCCTCGTAGCTCCCTCCCTCTCCCCCCACCCCCCCAACGCGTGCCAGGACGTATTCCGAGCTTCTAAGATCACGCTGTGCAAATGTGTCGCCGGAGTGAGTCCTCCCACCGCTCGGGAGAGGTGGCGTCGTTGGCGAACAGGTCGCTGACTTCTCTCGACTCCTCTAGCGGCGACCGATCTCTACCCCAACACTCTCCTATGAAGGCGGCGAGGATTGATTATGCCGGTGAGGATGAGCTTTAACAACTGGCTGGATAAGCAGGAGGACGTTGAGTGGCGAAGGTCGTTCGTGAGGTGCTTGCGAGGGCCGAGGTTGCGAAGCTGCAGAAACACGAATGCGAGAGCGAGACTTCGTCAAAGTCTGAGGGAGAGTGAGAGCATCGAAGGAACGTTCGAGCGAGAAACGATTACCCTTCACGCGACGGATCAGCGCGATGCTCTCTCCCCCCAATTCCCCTCACCCCCAGTTCACATTGCTCGCAGCGAAGCTGAGCATCGTCGAAAGCTTTCCAGAGATACCTCGCGCCCTCAACAGCCCGCACAAACCCCCATCGTACATTCCAACAAAAGGTTCCCCCGCCTCGCACTACTTGCTGTCGCAGTGCTTCTCTATCAGCCTCGGGAACCTCGACTCCCACACCAACGCCGCTCCGATCATATCACTGCACCCGCGCCATCAGTCACGCACCCTCAAGCTCGAGAAAGACGGAAACGCACGCCAAAACACGATCGTAACCTCCGTCGCTCAATTTTCGCACATCGACCTCGCGAATATTCTTCACTGCGCGCGCGTAGAAACTTAATCAGCCTCGACGACGAGCGAGAGAGCGAGAAACGAACGTACTGCACCAAGGCTCGGTCTCACAATCCCATTCGACCGTCCCAAACGTCCAATGCGTCGCCATGAACCACCCCAAGCTCTTGACCCTCTTCTGCTGAAACAAACTTCCATTAAACCACAGAGGCCGGCCGGTATGATCGAGGTGGAAGAGGTGGTCGGAGCAGATGCGAGAATCGACGGAGTGCGAGGAACGGTCTGGGTGGGTGAGTTGTCCGATGAGGGCGGCGAATGGGGGGTCGAAGTGGTAGGGAATCTGGCCGAGCTCGAAGCTCATCCAGAAGGATTCTTTGTCGCCGTACGTGAAGGCGTAGGTGACTGGTTCTCGTACCGCCTGCTCGCAGCGAGGTTAGCGAAGGTCCCCCTGGCGATCGAGAACGAACGAGCTCACCTTCGTATTCAGCTGCCCCGTCAATATAAGCCCCATGACAACCTTCTTACTCATCTTATCAAACACGACGACCCCACTTTCCATCTCCTCCCTCGAAGCCTTCTCCGTCCAAAACCGACTCTTCAGCATCTCCTCGCTCGGCGTTCGTCCTTCCATCACGCCTCGCCACCATGTATGAACGTCGCCATCGCCGGGAAAGATCTCGCGATCGCGGAAGAAGAGAGTGCCGGTTTCGAGGTAGCCTGGGTCGGAGAAGAGGTTCTCGGGAGGTTGGAGGAAGATGGCGTCGGCGTCGAGGCTGAGAGGAATCATTAGCTGGGTACGACGGGGCGGAGAGCGATATGGAGAGGAGAGGACGTACATGATGATCTCTTGGAAGGTCGAGGCGAGGAGAGCGAAGCTCTTGATCGCCCAGCCGCCGTCCTTGAGCCCGACGTGTTCCTCATCAAAGAAATGCATGACGTTGAGCATATCGCTATGCAGCAAGAACTCGTCAGCCTCCCTCCAGCACAACGAGAACGAAGGACATACACGTCGGGAGAGATGGAGCGAAGTGCGGCGCGAAGCTCGGGAGGAAGGTCATCGTTCCCTGCGTAGGCGACTTGGATTGGGAGAGAGGTGTTGTGGACGTGCTTGAGGGTGGCGATCAGGTGAACGGCGTATTGGAACTGGTCCTTTCCGACGGGGATCACGATGCCTTGAGGACTGTTCGACGAAGAGGTTAGCTCCGCCCCCTTCCAAATTCTCCGTCCTCAGCGTTGCAAGGGGATACGACGTTCCACCGGAAAAGAGAGACCGCTCACACAGTGTAGTGAGCTCGAAGACTGCCCCAACCAAAAGTCAGCGGAGATGCGCGGTCTCCGAGAGGGAAGGCTCACGCTTCCAGTGATCGAGGCTGTTTGGGAGAGCGGTTGACGAATGGGAAGAGCTTGGCGAAGAGCTTGTCGTGGTGGTAGGCGAGGCTCCGCTTGTACGTCTGGAGCGTCGTCGCGTTGAGCTGAGGGAAGCGTTCCTCCATCGTTTCCTCGAGGTGCTTCATCTCGCCCAACGCGATGAACCGGTCCGCAAAGCCTGCGATATCCTCAATTTCCGTCTCCGTCTCGAGTCTGCGAGACGCCGTTAGCTTTCAGGAAGGTGGGGAGAGGGACGGGCGACGCACGCATTCCGTGTGAGCAACAGGACCCGAATGAGCTCCGTGTCGGCCTCCTTCTTATCCGCCAGCTTCTTCGAAGGACCGAACAGAATCTGGAACCAGAACAGGTCCGCTAACAGCAACAGGAGGACGATCGCGACTGTAGCTTGGCCTGCCGCGCGCTTGGTGAACCCGCCTTCCTCGCCTTGATGCGGACGGGCGAGTCTTGCCTTCCTTGTCCTTGTCCTTGCCAAAGTCGCGGCTGTTGTGTAGTCCCATTGTACGCGCGTAAGGAGGGCAAGGGGAGCTCGGGGGCGAGAGGTAGGAGGAAGAAAACATGGTGCTCCCCCCTCGAGCGGTCACCGCTGCACGCTCTGTCCTCGAGGCGGAGCGAGCGTAGGAGTTCCGTCTAGCGTCGTCGTGGGCGGAGCGAGAAAGGTATGGCGTGAAGGAGAGAAGCAACGGCGCCTTCGCGCTAGCTCGAGGGAGAAGAGTCGGAGGAGCCGAGCAATTTAAACTTTGCACGCGTCGACGCGACTTGGTCGTCTTCTTCGCGCCGTTTGCTAAGGAGGCAAGTGGACAGCGAGACGATTCGACGGTGTAGACGATCTAATAGGACGCAGAAGGCGAGCGAACTGCTCAGAGTCTCCAGTCACCTTTTCTCCGAGCGCGACGCTGCTTGCTGACCGAGACCAGTTCGACTATCTCTCGCTCGCTCGCGACCATCGTTCCGTGGTCCCCCTTGCTCACGAAATTAACAGCTGAACGCCCTCACGCAATTCACACGCGCCTGCATTACTCCTTACTCCCCACACTCGCTCTCCGTCCCCCTCTCAGTACCTCCCTGCACTCCCTCCCCACCTCCTCCGCTCCACTAACTCCCTCCTCCTCCCAAGCTCTCAAACTCGGTTCCCACAGCCCCCACAGCTGATCCGCCTTCTTCCTCTCCCCACTCGCCAGGAGCTCGCGCAAGAGGATGGGGAGGGAGAGGAGGGCGGGGAGGTGGAGGAGGGGGTCAAAGGCGGTTTGAGGAGGGACGGATTCGGGGAGGGAAGCGAGGGGGAGGGAGGAGGGGTGTGAGGGTGGAGGAGGTGGCGGAGTGTGGGTCGGTGAGGAGGCGAGGGAGGTGGAGAGTTGGGAGATGGATTGGAAGGAGGCTTTGAGCGAGTCGAGAGAGGCGTCTAGGGCGAGAGCTCGGGATTTCATCTGTAATCATAAGAGCGTTAAGTTTGTTCACGACGAGGTACGGAGGCGCCGCCAGTGGAGGAGGAGGTAGCTCCCTCCGCGAGAGAGCAGGACGTCGTCGAGCAGCACACACCTTCCGAATCGTATCGCTCGCCTCGATAAGCTCGTGGTGGTGGTTATAAACCAAGCTCTGCCTCTCCCCATCCAGCTCCCGAATCTCTGCGCGCCACCATCAGCTCCCACCCCGCACCCACTCAGGACCCACCACGTACCACCCAGCAGCTCATTCTCCCTCCTCAGCAACTCGGGCACCGTACTCTCACTACTGAGCTTCTCAAAATACACCGCAGGGACGAACGACGCCGGTGAATCTGCGTACACCTCAGCTCCCTCCCGCCTTCCTCCTTCAAAGGGCGAACGCACCGATATCCAACGGGTCCCCCTTCTTCTCCCCATTCTCTGAAGTAGCAGGGAGGCCATAGTAGTCGCGCAGGAGGTTGCGGGAACGCTTCTTTCGCTCGGAGCCGTTCGAGGAGGCGATGGACGTGGAGCTGAAGCCACGCGTGAGGGGAGCGGGGATGGGAGGAGGGGAGGTCAGGCGTGAGGTGCTGGCGATGCTGTTGGAAGTGGTGTGGACTGGCATGGAGGAGGGGCGACGAGGCGAGGATGATGGAGGAGGGAGAGAGCGACGGGCAGGAGTGCTCGCGCCTTGCAGCCCGCTTGTTTGGCAGCGCCTGTTCTCTCCTCGTAAAGGCTTATAGGCTCTGTACGGAAGCTCAACAAGCTCCAGGGACACGAAAACGAGGGTCGCTGCATTCGTAAAAGAATCCCTCCGCTCCTAACAGGTCACCTCCTCGCTCCCCTCGCTCCTTCGCTCTTCTCCATCACCGCTCATCCTGGGAGAGAGAAGGAAAGTAATAAGCTGAAGTCAATTGCAAAGGGAATACGGTACTTACTACCTCACAGCTCTTCACGGCAGGAGTCCTTCAGCGCGTCGCAACGCCGCTTCCGTCAACTTGATAATACCCTCCGCGTCCTCGACCGAAATCGTGCAGCGCAGACAGGGAATGTCGAAGATGTACACGCTACCTGTCGTGATATCGAAGCTGGAGAAGGGTTTTGCATCAGCGGTGGAAGTCGGTAAGGGCACAAGAGTGATACTCACGGGTCGAAGGTCCCAATCTCCTCGTCGCCAGTAGACAGCGTCCGCGACCCGTGGCAAGTCGTGTACTCGACACGACTCCTGATTTCCTCCCTCGTCGCGCGCACCACTGACCCTCGCAGGTGCTGATCCCAGTCCACCCTCATTGAGAAGTCACCATAGTTCTCCTTCCCAGGGGTCGTTCGCGCGATACTTTGACGATAGCGCAAGCGCCACGTGTCAGAGCACATTCGTGGCTGCGGAGTGTTGAGGTCTACGACGCTGGAGTCCCCCTCCCAGTCATCTTCGTCGCCCAGCGCCGGCCCCCAGATAAAGACGGTCACGCCCGTGAGCACGCCGTCCTCGTTCCGGATGCCCTCACCCCGAAGGATCACAAACGGCGCGGAAAATACGCTATCGTCCTCCACCTCCGCCTCGAGGTCCAAAAAGAGCCGCCGGAAGACCAAGCCGTCCTCGTCGCTGTCGTTCAGCATCCGCAGGACCGCCTCGAGTCGATGCAGCGCGTAGAGCGCCTGGCAGGTCTGTGTGAGCAAGTGGAGAGCTTCGGAGCTTAGGAGCTTTGGTGACCATGTACTGGAGCTCCATTGGGAGGGCGAGGAAGGACGGTGGCATCGCGGTCAGGAGATGGGAGAGTCGCGTCGGGTGGGAAGGAGGTGGAGCGAGTGCTTGGGGAAGGCGCGGTTCTGGTGCGATAGGAGGAGCGGAGGGGAGTGCGGAGGGAGTGCGGAGGGCCTGTTGGTGAGGAGGAGGGCGCGACTGGTGGATTTGAGCTTTGAGGACGCGCTCGGAGTGCAGGCGGACAGGTGCGCACAGGCTGCTAGGCGTCCTGTCGAAAGGTGTCGCTGGAGGAGGTGGATTGAGGTAGGGAGAGAGGGTTGCGGGTTCGGGACGACGTGGGAGGGGAGTCGACGAGGGAGTGCGGAGGGAAGGCTGTAGGTGGTGCCGGTTCGGCGAGCGGCGAGCTGAGAGATTGGCAGAGGCTTTGGAGAATGAGGAACGGAGCTCGACAGGCGCGTTGTTCAGCAGGGTCGAACGTCGAAGGAGGGAGGAGAGAGAGGGAGTAGGCGGCTTTCGCAGAGGGCGTCGTTCGCGGCGTCTGCGATTCTGCTAGCTAGTCTGGCTACGCTGAATGCTCTGGCACCGTACCAGTTGTAGGCTCTCAAGAGCGAGGAATGAAGGAGCGCCTCGCATTCCTCTCAGCTCCAGCCCATCGAGCCCAAGCATCTCTCCACAACGATTCTTTGATACAACACAAACGTATTTCGAGCAGACCATGTTGCATGACCCAACCCATATCGCTCCGGAAAAGTTCCTCGCGCAGAGTCTCCCTCCTCGGCGTTTCTCCCTCCTTCTCCTAGTCGGCACGACACATTTACTCGGAGACGACGGGGAACTCGAAGTGAACCTGCGGTAAGGCGTTAGCGTGGGTTTGAGGAGGATGGAAGAAGGGGACGTACGTCCTTGCCGGTGAGGCGCTTGTAGACGGACGAGAAGGAGTCGAGCTTGTACTCGAGCGAGGTGGCATCTGTGGAGTCAAGGCGCGGGTTAGGAGGAGAGCGGCGAGGGCGGGAACGGGAGGTCGGCGTACCCTTGGGGTCGAGGAAGCTAGAAATGGGAGGAGAGGGTCAGTTGGCGTTCAACGGGGAGGACTAAGAGGGGAACGTACACCTTGATGATCTTGCTTCCGTCAACGTTCTGGCGAGTTCGCTTTCCGGTGATCTCCTAATAACCCAGGCGACGCCGCAATCAGCATATGCTTCCTATCGCTGCGTCAAGCCTTCCACCACCCTCCTTTCCCCCGCGCGCACAATCCCTCCCCCCAAAGTGTCCGAAGGACCGATGAGCTAGCACCACGACAGAATACGGACTTACGGTGGGGTAGACGAGGTCCTCGAGGATCTTCTCGTGCACCTCCTTCAGGGTGCGAGAGCGAGGGCGCTGCTGCTTGATGCGCGAGACACGAGTGGGCTTGCGCATCATGCGGCGCTGGCCGATGAAGACGACGTGGCGGTCGGAGAACTTCTTCTCGAGCTCGCGGGTGAGGCTTTGAAGGGGGAGAGTCGGGAGGAGGGGAGGGGTAGGTGGGCGCACGGAGGGAGAAGGCAGAGGTAGAGTCAGCGGTCTGTTCGTACGAGCAGCAGTCCTCCCTCCGTCTGGTCCACCCCAATGTACACTCCATAACCTCCTTCACGCAATGCCGCCTCGCCCACTCGCTCATCCCAGCTCGTCGATGAAAAAATTGCTTCCACCCAAGAACGGCTCGACTTACCGACTCTGGATCTTGTGGAACGCCTTGACCTGGGGGACGGGGACGAAGATAACGATCGCCTTCTTTCCACCCTTGACATCGACCTCGCGGGCAGCAGAGATCTGGAGAGGGCGGAGCTCAGCCTTGAGGTCGGCCACGTTGTTCTCGAGGTCGAGCAGAGCCTGAGCGACGAGGAGCTCGGTCGCGTCGGGGGCGGACTTGGGAGCGTTGGCCGTGCGGAGGATCTTGGAGGCGGCGGAAGACATGCTGGGCTGAGGGGGACGAACGAAGACAAGCACAAGCGAATCGAGATTTCCCCGAAGTCCAACAATTTGGATTAATATCGAGGGAGAGGACGCAGATTAGGACGTAGCGCTAGATTAAGTCCCCGAGGTTGGTCCGACTCTTTCTCGAGTTTGGACGCTGGTGAGGACGCAGAGGAAGCTGAAGTACGCTCGGTAAGACTGAGGAAGGATCCGAAGCTGAAATCCGCACAGGAGCTGCTCATTCCTTGCATAGACTGCTCCACCTCACTCCGCACGCGAAAGTCCTACCAAGCACAGAGACGAGCAGCGACAAGGAGGAAGAGAGGCTATCAACTCCGCGCTCGGAGGGATCGTGCGGTCTGCGTGCAGAGGCGAGCGTGTTCGCCAAGCGGAATCCGTCCTCTCCGGCCTCCGAGCTCCTTCGCTTCCTCCAGATCCTTGCGCTTCGTTCGCTCCCCCAAACCATTCTTAGAAAGAGTAAACGTTGTGAGACGTCAAAGTCACCATTAGCTTGAGAGCAGCAGCGAGCACATCAAACTCTTGCGCGATGTGGCGGAGGCGACCTCTCGCGAAACGGGGTTCGCAGCTGCTGACGTGGAAGGTCTCGCTGCTATGGCGGCTGCCAGAGAAAATTAAAACGGTGGGGATGTTGATGGCGGCCGTTGTCTAAAAGTGGAGAGGGACGCACTGAACTTGGATGGGCAGGACGAGACGAACGCGGACTTTGACGAGCCATTTGGCGCATGAGTACGTCTAAGACCTGATAGGAGTGTTGTTAAGGTGTAATCAGGCATGGCCCGTACCTGGGAAGGTAGAGGATCAACTCGCTGGTCTCTCCATCGCAAGAGTACGCTCCCTCGCAACCCCGCGATTACTCTTCCCGCGCTCCCTCGAATACAATCCGTTCAGCACATTCCAGAAAGGTTGTCGGAAACGGCGTCCCAGGGCTGGCCTCACGTCAGCTCGTACGCCCAGCACGAAGGGCAGTGGACGAGCTTCCGAGGGCGTCCTGAAGGGAGAACGGAGAGTCTGAAGAGAGAACGGAGAGAACGCAGGACACGAGCAGTGGGGAGCAGTTCTTATATCGTCGCCAACGATGTCTCAACCGCATAACGCATGCTGAGCAGGAGAGCACCTCCTTGGAGCGACTTCGAGGTCGACGAGCGGTCAACGAGGCGAAGGGCGCCCGTCGAGACCAGAGCGACCTCGTACGCTATGGTATCGTTATCCTGGAGTACGAGCACTTCCTGTGCGCCAACAGAGAGAGAAAAGAGCGGACGTGGTCGGAGCCAACCGCCTCGACGGCCAGAAAACAGCAACCAGCTCTCTCCCTCCTCCCCTCACCACCACCACCCCCTCCCCTCCCCCCAGCCCACCAACAATGTCCCGCCTCTTCCGCGCCACCTCCCGCCTCCTCCAAGCGACCCCCGTCGCCTCCCCTCCCATCGCCCGCACCCGCCTCTCCACCGGCCTCACAGGCCTCGCCGTCCACCCCGCTCCTCTGCCCGCCCTCCTCCAGACCTACGCCTCCACCCTCGCTCTGGTGTCTCAGATGCCGCCGTCGGCAGTGTACCGTCAGGCGGTTGAGAGTATCACCAAGGAGCGGATCGCGGCGATCGGGGAGCTTGGACAGCAGGGCGCCGAGAAGGATATTGAGGCGGTCGAGGCCAAGATTGGGATGGGACTGGTGGAGGAACTGTTGGTGATGGCGGATGGGGAGCTGCAGCTTGCGGCCAAGATGCTTGAGTGGAAGGCGTGAGTTCTGCTGCTGGTTCGGCCGAGGGGAGGGAGCTGACGGCGTTTGGATGTGCAGATCTCGAGGGAGCTCGAGACTGCACCGGCACCAGGGCAGTGGGAGCCTTTCAAGATGACTCCGTCGACGACGACGGCGGACGACCTCAAGTAGAGCTGGAGATGGGTATGTGAGGGCAGCAGCAATGGATATGCTCGAACCAGGATTCTCTCAGGCGCCGCTCTCCCGATGGACAGTGATGCTGCTTCCATTGCGACCTGGCTACTGCAGCTCATGAGAAGATCTCGACCTCCGCTGCGAGCGCTACGTGGTCGGACGGCTCGACGCCCTTCTTGGGCAAGCCGAGTCCCATCGCTTCGACCGGGTGCATACTGAGGAGAATCCAGGCGAATCGAGGAGCAGGGACAGGAGGGTCCGAAGGTGGTAGGAGAGTCGATGGAGGGAGGAGGAAGATGTAGCTGCGCGCGAGGAGGGGTCAGCTTCGCGTTGCGTACGGCCTGCGGGAGGGGAACTCACTCGAGGGTACAACGCCAGAGCGGAGTGACTGCTCCACCACATCGTCAGCTCAGCTCTGCTCGATCTGCTCCTACAGAACGCTGGACGCACAGTTTGTAAACCTCGGTTCGAAATCCCCTCGCCGAACCCTCTCCTCCCAACTCCCCGCCCTCCTCTTCTCCTTGACCTCCTCACTCTCCTTGATGACCCACCCACTCCCACTCTGCACCTCCGGCAACCTCTCCACATACCACTGTTCCTGCTCCCCCTCAACCCTCCCATACGCCTCCCCATACGCGCTCCTCACCCCCTCCCCTCCCCCGTACAGCCTCTTAATCTCCTCCAATCCCATCAATCCATCCTCCTCCCCTCCCTCCCGCGCATTCCTAATAACCTTGTCAGGATGCTGCGAGAGGTTCCCGTCCCGGATCCCATCGGCGTCAGCCTGCTTCGTCGCTTCCGACTCGGGAGGGGGAACGAAGGAAGGGTCGTGTAGCTTGTCGACGGATTGGTGAACGACGGTCGAGCGGGAGAGATCGCCTTCTTGAGCTGGGGTGAGGGGGAGACCCATGAGGAGGCGGTAGGTGATTTCGCGCGGTTGGGTGTTGAAATCTGCGTGGTCGTTCGTCAGCTTTCCTTCCAACGTAGGCGCGGGGAGAGCGTACCCCCAGCGAGGAACGTCGGCCAATCCTTCCACGCTCCTCCCCCTCCTTCTTCCCTGAATCGCCTCGCCTCGCGATACAAGATCCCTGTCTGCCTCGCTCGCTCATACACATGCTGCGGGTGCCAAAACAGGTGCGTAGTCCCGACGATGACTCCGCCTTCGCGGTCCTTGAACTTGAGCGCGACGAGGAGAGCAACGTTTCGTGTTGAGCGCGAAAGGCCGGCGCGCTGACGGGCGAGCTTGGCAGTCGGGGAGGAGGGATCGTATGAGGGGGCGTGGGTCGTTGAGTCTTCGTTCTCTGGTGTAGAGGGGTCGGAAGGTGCGGGAGAATCGGAGGGGAGAGGAGCAAGGGAGTCATCGATCGGGAGCTCGTCGAGTCGGAGCCCGCGCTCGCCGACTTTGGTAAAGAGCGAGTTCTTGTGAGCGATGAGAAGTCCGTGTGACTTGTTGGGGTAGCCGATGTAGGATGTGTAGGCGTGCGTGAGGGTGAGCGAGGGGAGGTGGTCGGAAAGACGGTCGACTTCTTGGAGGCAGGCGATGTCGGGGGCGTAATGGAGGACTCTACAGCGGGAATCAGCGCCTTTCAATAGAGGGTTAAAGTAGAGCGACTGACTCTTGCATGAGCGTTGGAATTCGATCCTTGACCTGAGCGAGAGGTCAATATCTCGCACGCTGCGAATGGGAGGAGAAGTGACTCGCCTTCAGAAAGTCGCTGTTTGGGAAGAGCTCCCTCCTAACAAGAGCCTGAGCTAGCATCTGTGGGTCGAGAAGAGTCAGCTGGTGCGCTAGGAGGGAAAGCTGCTCGGAATGTATCGAGATGATACGACAGCTGGAAGGCTTTCGACCCTTCATCGCAGAAACCCTGACGCGCCCCGGCACGCGTCAAAGCCTTCTACGTGAAGGACTCCTACCTCACAGCTGACGCTTGAGCTAGCCTGAAGCTGAGAAGTGCGGCGCAGGCACGATAGCTGAAGCAGCTACGCCGGTTCAGCGCCTCAGCTCCTCACGGCAGCATCGTGACGGCAGGATCGTGACGCAACAGCTCCCGAAGTTCCTCGATACGCTCGCAGGGGTGACACCCTGGTGCTGGAGAAAGCGAGCGGCTTCCGACAGACACAGAGTGAGCCAGTCCGCGTCCATAGCTCCTCCGACAGTCCAGCAGCCACTCGCCACGCACCGCACGTAGGTAATCCACAGACATCATCAGCCGCTAGCTGCTACCCAACTTCCCGCGCCCGCTCCACCCCGAGCTGCTCCAACCTCCGCTCCAGCACCACCGCGAAGCGACTCACGTTCCAGCTCATAATCGATACCTTCCGCCCCTCCTCTCGCACCTCCTCCCCCTCGAGCGGCTGCACCTTCCCCCACTCCCTCGGCAAGAACCTCAACGGGGCACTCTGCTTCTCCTGCACGACCTGCGGCACGCCCACCTCCGCCTTCTTCGCCTCCTTCTTGGCGTCCTTCTCCGCTTTGCGCTGGTCCTTGAGAAGCTGCTTTTGGATCGCGAGAGAGGGTTGGGCGGTGGGAGGAGCGGGGGAGGGAGTGGAGAGACGCGAGGGGAGTTCGGAGAGGAGCTCAGAGGTCGCGGGGAGGGAGGACATGCTGTGGGAGATGGAGGGGAGTGAGCGGAGGAGGGTGGGCAAGCGGTGTGCCAGCGAGTTGAACTGGAGGGTTGTGGAAGAAGGGAGAGCAGTCCGATGGGCGCGCGCGGTTGTTGTTAAGCGTCGGCTGGGCGGGGAGAGCTTTATCTCAGCTCGCAGGCGCGCTAGAAGACAGCTTTGCGGTGTAATGCGGTCGTACGCCTCGAGTGGAGCTGTGGCAATCTTGTTCGAGTGTCTTCAGTCGACCTCGCTACCGAGCCGATTCGATGAACTTCTCACCGTTGGCTCTCTTGCGAGATGCTGCTGCACCTGGGCGAGGCGAAAGGGATCAAGAGCAGTGTCGGATACTCGGCACACCAAGCAAGGAATCATGCACGACTGGGTTTCGACTGACTAAAGCGGGGGGGGATTTGTACGACGCGGACAATGTCTTTCTCCACCGCGATCTATCTCACTCTGACCTTCAAGTAAGGAACCTGCAAAGCGCATCAGCTTCTCCTCCCGCACCTCGAAGCTCAAAGAGAACGCACCTCGACATCCTCGCCCTCGTCGTCGTTGACCATGACCTCGAAAACGATATCCTTGACATGTGGCGGGATCGCCTTCTTCGACACCGTCTCAACGAGCGTACTCAGCCTGCATTCATACCACCAATCAGCGACGACGTCAAAATGGACAGAAAGCGAGGGACGAACGGCATGCCAAGACGCTCCTGGACTTTCTTCTTGGGCATGAAGCCAGAGTAGAGCATCGACACTCCGCTGCTGAGCATCGTGATCTCGAGCTTGTGCTTTTCCTTCATGAGGTTGATCAACTCCTGTAGCGAAATATCTCCCTCGATGAAGAAGCGGTCCCAGATCGTCCACTCGGTCTCGTAGTACTGTCGGCGCGAGTCAGCGAAGCCCAACGACGGAGGAAGATAGAGACGAACCTTGTTCTTGGCCATGGCGATGGGCTCTGAGAAGCCGAAGAAGGGAAGGGCGAGGTTGACGAACCCGTTCTTGTACTGCTCGATATCCTTCTTCCCATCGATAATCTGCCGCCCCTCATCAGCTTCCGTCCCTTCACCAACGCAAGATCGAACGCACCTTGTAAAGCTCTAAGCACACCAACCCGGTCGCCAAACTCGTCGTCGTCGCAATCGCCGGAATGATCTTTCCCGCCACCTGCTTCGTGTGATGACGATCGGCGACCTTGATCCCATAGTTGATCGCACGAAGATTGCTAGCAGCAGTGATGAAGTCCATATGGAAGTTCGTATCGTCGTCCTTCTCAAACGCCGCAGGGACCATACGGTATCCCGCGAGGCTAGAGGGCTGAGGGAGGCTCGCAGCGATGGTAGCGAGGTCGTCGTCGTCCGATGAGATGCCAGGGGCGTTGGCGACGGGTTCGTCGTCCTTGATTTGGACTTGGACGCCGGAACGAGGGACGAAGGAAGGGAGGGAGACGGTGTCGAGCGTGCGCTTGAGGATCGAGGGGTCGGTCTCGCCCTTGAGGCCGTAGTTGAAGGCGTGAAGGTTCGCAGCGGCAATGATGAAGTCCATGTGCGCGCTCTGCATTCGTTCGTCAGACAGGTTGTTAACGAACGATGAAAGAATCACGGACGTTGGTGTAGTCGAACGACAAAGGCTCAGGCGCGCGCTTAGGTCCCGACCAGAACGGCACTCCCTCCTTCGTCAACTGCGTCCGAACCTCATCAGCCCACTCCCCCAATCACCAACGAAAGCGACTCACCAGATCCTTCGGCAAGCTATGAAGCAACTGCCTAATCTCATTGCTATACTCGTTCTCAAACTGCTTCCGAGCCCAAACGACGCACTCGTCGAACCCAAGCGGCTTGTCATCGACGAGGTACGAGCGAATCTTGAGGAGCTGAGCCGTGTCGCCCGAGACTTTGGTCGCTTCCATAAAGTTGGGTTGCGAGAGGTACGAGTTGACGACTTCGGCTGGCTTCTCGAACAGCTCCTCGAAGCGCTCCTTGCTCCACTGCGTGCGATCGAGTCAGTCTCCTTCCCGTCAACGAACGAGGAGAGGGAACGCACGGCGATGGTGTGCTCGATCATGTTGGGGAAGTTCTTGATCGTGCAACTCGGATGACTCTTCTCCGGCGGGTCCTGGGAAGACGAGTAGGACTCGGTGAGGTGAGGAAGGACGACTTGGACGTTCGCCTTGGTGCCGAGCGTGCCTGACTCGAGGAGGGGCTTCTCGTAGTAGACGCAGCGTTGGTCCATGTATTGACCTGCGCGACCGCGTTAGTTCGATCATCAAGGGGCGATGAGGAGGGAACGTACGAGCAGAGACGTTGTCGAGCGCGTTAGTGACGACGTCGATTCCGTCAAAGAACGCATCTCCGAAAACGCCTGTCGACCCTGTCAGCTCCGCACATCAGCAGCAGCAACGAACGAGGACTCACCCTCCGTTTCCGCTCCAACCGCGAGCTTGAACACGTCTACCTTGCCCTCCAACCTCGGGTTCATCTCAACCACCGCCCTCCTCCCCGCCTCACTCTTAAAGCTCCCCACATCCCTCGCCCTGAACAAGAACTGGCGATTGAGGTTGCTCTTCTCAATCGTATCCAAATCCGTCACATGAATCCTCCCCTCCTCCGCCAGTCCCATCATCGCCCAATTCTTGAGCATCTCGCACCCGATCGCTCCGGCCCCAACAAGGAAGACTCGCTGTTCGGCAATCTTCTTCTGGAACTCGCGACCGAAAACGGCCATCTGTCCATCGAGGCGAGAAGGAGGAGAGGAGGGAGCGCAATCGGCTTCGGTGGGCTTGGAATCGGGGAGAGCTTCGAGGGCGTCGAAGTAGAGGTGTTGGTGGAGGGGGCTGAATTTCCCCGTGCAGGCTTTGAGGACTTCCTGAGCTACGAAAGCTCCGATGACAGCGTTGATAGGACTGAGGTCTCCGGTAGCTTGGTACGCCAACTCGGTGAGGATGGCTTCGTCGAGTTCCGTGTCGGGGGAGAGGGACTTGGCGAGGGAGACGAAGGCGGCGGCGTCGGTGGGGGAGCGAGGGGCCGGGAGGCGGGAGTGGGTGGTGAGGAAGGAGGAGAGGGCTTGGAAACCGATATGGAGAGTCGTGGGGCGCTCCCATTTGGCGAAATCGGAGATGAGGAACTCGGGGTCGAGGATCGATTCGCGAAGAGGTTTCTGTGGGCGTTCAATCAGAGGGTGTTTGAAGAAGTGGTGAGGGTGAACGTACGAAGTCGACGAGCTTGGGCATCTTGACTTGGTGGAACCAGCCGCCGCGCTGGTACGATCCGAGTCCGCGCGTGTCGCCAATGGTGAACGTGTAGGGTCCTATGCACGCTCATCAGCTGCCACTCTCCTTTGTTCTTCAGGAGAAGCGAACTCACCCTTGACAGTAACCTTCCTCGCTCCCTCGACTCCGACCGCGTTGATGTCCATCCCCGCGACCTCGGAGAACCTCACATAATCCCCATCCTCAAGCCCATGCCTCGTCTCATCCAAGCACATGACCATCGCCTCCTCCGCCTCCTCAATCTCGACCACCATCCCGGCAAGGGGCGTCTCCCCACTTGTATCGACGACGGGGAACCCAACTCCGAAATCGCAGAACGCGCTCCCGAACAATCCCGCCGTGTTGGCAGAGATGAACTTGATCCCTGCTCCGTGCGTAAAATCGTTCAACTTGAGCTGCTCCTCCGTAGATCCGTTGACGAGCACGACGACCGTGTACTTCTTGAGCGCGTCCTCGGAGAGCGTCTCAAGTACCGAGACGGGGGTGTAGGCATTGAGCTCTGCGAGGCGAGGACGAGTAGCGACGTCGCGGCGTTGGCCGATATCCGTGTCGCGGAGGAAAAACTGGGTTCCGAGGTCCGTGGTCGAGACGAGGGTCGGGTCGGAGAGCGTGACGGACTTGACGCCAGCGAGGGAGACGTTCTTGGCGATTTCGACACCGAGGCCGGAGAGACCGATGATGAGGACGTGCGAGGCGGCCATTCGCTTCATGGCTGCGTTTGGAAGGGGGAGAGGTGGAGGAGAGGGAAGGTGGTGGAACGAGTCGGTGGTCAGCTGCGGCCTCAGGAGATCGGAGAAGCGCAGATGGAGAGCTCGACTGTACCTTCATGACCTAGAACGTAGCTGGGAGAAGAGAGAGGAGAGTCAGCTGCTGTTCTTGAGCTCGTCGTCGGGGTCTCTGGGGGCGTGTCGATGATGACCAGCGCGGTGGCGAGTCCTCCCTCCCTCCTCCTCCTCTTCAGCTGCTCGTCGCTCCTCCTCCACACCTCCAGTGCTCCTCCGCTGCCCCTGCCACCTGCCTCCAGTCCCACCCTGACGACGCTCGTTGCCACGACAGCCCCGGCCTAGTCCTAAGGTGAGAGATGATTACTCACAGTTGCCTGCTGTACAAGCTCTCGTCGATAGCTTCTTCTCCACCACCGAGCACTGGATCAACTTCCATCTTAAACGTCGATTCAGAAGAGAGTTGAAGGGGGGGAAAGCTGACTAGGCGGGGGGAGAGAGAGAGCCAGAGGGGATAAGCGGGAAATTTGAGTGAACCTCAACTGTCACCCTGTGAAATATTCGCTACCGAGACTCATTTTTCCCACTTCCCTTGCCCTAATTGACTCGAACACGTCTTTCTAGCTGGTGACCTTCTTGCTCTATTTTCCCAAAAAGGCCGTGCTAAGGGAATTGGTGAAATTCCGAGGCTTGGTGGGAGAAAATAGTCGCAAAGGCTCTCGCGCCGAGCTCTGGCTGAAGACGAGGTGAGCGAGTGCAGTGTTGCGGTCTCACTGACGGAGGTTAGATTAATGAATTAATGCTGCTAACGAGCTTAATTCGAAGTACCTCGGAGGGACAAGGAGCGCAGAAGTCCAAGCGGCGCGCAGATCGTCCTTCGCTCCGTCCGACTCTGAGACGTGGAAGCCTGTCCGAGGAAGAGAGGGCGCCCTGGAAAAGACTCAAAAGCACGCAGCAAGCAGTAAGTAGCCAGATCGTCCAGTTTCCTGTCCCTTGGCAGCGTGGATCCGCGGTCGTTCCTCCTCGTGGCTCGCTCCTACGCAAGCGCTGAAGCTGATGTGAGGCTCGCCTGAAGGCTCCGTCGTCAAGAGAAGGGAAGCTCCTTTAGTCCCAGTCCTGGGCAGGGAACAACAGAGGACATAGAGGACGCAGAAAAACAGAGGACGCAGCGTCGGGACGCCCCTCCTCCCCCGGCGAGCTGTGCACCGCGGTGCTACTCTGGGCGCAGATAGACGAGACTAGGGCTTTCCTCTTCTGGGCTGTGCGTGGTGGAAGTCAATTTAAAAGGTGAGGAGGAGAGGGAAGAGCTGCTGAGGAGGAAAGCGAGGAGGAGAGTGAGAAGGAATAAGGAGGAGTCTGCGTGATTCGCCGCGTAGCCTGTATATCACAGTGTTGTCCCTGTTCAAAGTGCGCTTGACTTGTCTGTCTCCAAGCGAGGCTTCGAGGCGGGTTTGCGAAGCGCCGACCGATTTCAAAATTTGTCGACCCTGGCTCACTTTTTGGGAAGCTGAGATTGACGAAGACGAGCGGGATGCTGAGAGATGTTTGCTTGCGAGTGAGTAGCGAGACTGCTTTGCGTCTCAGCTGGATAGGTCCTTCGGAAGCGGTGCCGAAACCAGAGGTTCGAACGTTCGGAACAGCGACCGAGGAGAACGTAGTTACGCTCAGTCGAGCTACGAGCAGTCCTCACCACCAGGCCTTTCCCGACAGGCTTTCTCAACTCGCGTCAAAACCCTCTACTCCCCACACTGCCTCCCACTCCCATCCCGACCCCTCCCACTCCCCCACCAGCTCTATACCTCAACCCCATCGGTACTCCTCCCCCTCTCTGCGCCCACCGTCCTTTCCGCTCCCCCATTCCCGCCCTATAAAACCCCGGTAAACTCTCCGTAGGACTGGGAGGCCTGTACCCCCCTTCCCTCTCCCACTCCTTCTCCCCGAGCGAGCTTCTCCGCCGCACCTTCGGGTTGAGCATCACTGAAGGCCCGCCGTCCGCATCCATATCCACCGTCGCCTCTTCTCCGCCCTCCAAATCCGCACTAGGGAACTCGTCCACCTGCGTCCCGTCGAGCGAATCCTCAACCCATCCCCACCCCTCCAATCCCGCTCCCTCGGCGACCACAACAGGTCGAACGGCCTGCAGGACTCCCGGTAAACCAATCTCCACCCTCCCAGGCCAGACGACACGATCCTGGATCCACGCGCGGATCCTCGCTAGGATGAGCTGCTCGACCTTGGGGATGTCCTGCAATTTAGCGCGGGAACCGAGGAGGGAAGTGGTGGAGAGATCGAGGGTGAAATCGGGGTGGAGGGAGAGGTGGAGTGTGGGGTGGGTGGAGGAGGGGGGAGGGAGTTCGAGAGTGAGAGTGCCGGAGAAGTGTTCTAGGGTGAGGGAGAGGGCGATGGGGAGGACGGCGAATCGGGGTCGAGGGAAATTGATGAGGAGAGAGGTGGAGATGGCTAGAGAAACGTGGTCGGTGTAATCCACGTCTAGCTCGATACGCTGCCGTAACATGCATCAGCTCCCCTCCTCCTCGTAGCAGCAAGACCGGGACTCACCACCCCTCCCTCCGTACTAGGCCTAACCCTCGCATTACTCAACACCGGAAACCCCTCTCCAAGCGCCACGTTCCCGACCTCGATCCTATCCATCCCCAGCATCCCCTCCTCCGAACCCGCGCGGCTCAACACATCCTCCATCAACCCCCTCGCACCACCTCTCCCCGCTGTGGAACCCTCTACGAGCGCTCGGTACGCTCCTAGCGTTTGTGCGAGGAGGACGTTGAGCCAGTCGAGCGTTTCGGGAGCGTGCGTGGGGAGGTCGTGGGCGAGGGAATGGAGGATTGAAGAGGGGGAGACAAGGGGAGGGGCGAGTGGTCGCTGCACCTCCGGAATCAGCACCTCGTCTATGCGTAGAATTAATGACCTACCTTGGCGCGTGGAGTAGGCGGGGGGCGTGGTGAAGGCGTCTCGAAGACGATGTATTTTAAGATGATTTTGACGATGACGAAGCTGCATCTCGTTAGCTCCCGCTTCCACGCTCAACAGAAGGAACGCACATGGAAGCCTGGCCAAAGATGACGCCCTGCGTGAAGCTCCACCGCGGTACAGGCGGGCAGTCGGTGAGAGATGGCATTCGGCCTGCTGTGGAGGGGAAGCCTTGGAAGAGGGAGGCCCAGCGGGATGAGTTAAGCGCTTGGGCGATGCTCAGAGGCGGTCCGCGTGAATGGCAAGGGCGAACGAAGTGGTGATACAGACAGGAGACGACGGCGTCGAGGGAGAACGGCGTCGCGGCGCGCTCGACCTCTCAGGCCGAAAGCGAAAGCCCGGTAGCTTCAGGCTGCTTTCGAGCCTGCGACGCTCGGCGAGGAGAGAAAGACGAAGAGGACTGGACACAGCTTGGAGGTTTGATTTCTAGCTAAAACGAGGAGGGAGGGTTGAGGGCGCGCGAGAGGAGGGGAGCTAAAGGGGGGGATCACCGTCTCGCCCGACCAGCTCTCGCCGAACGATTGGTATAAGCGCCGTGCAAAGATAGGAGGGAGCCCGATAAAGGTAGGGGAGACGAAATGGAAGGTCGAAAATGCGAAGGGGTGAGGCGACGGAGGGAGGTTCAGAACGTCTCCTCCTCGCTGCCCAGTGCTTCCTCGCCTTCTGGGACTTCAAAGCCGTCCTGCGTACGCACGTAAAATTTCAGCAAGGGGACGCGGAAAGAGAAGAGAGCGAACGTACCTCGGTGGAATACAGGATAGCCTGCATCTGCAAGAGCTGCTCCCTCTCGATCTCCGTCATCCCAGCGTCTCCACTCTCCAGCCTCGCGCCAATGATGATCTCGATATCCCTCAGCTGCAAAGAACGACGCGCATCAGCTCTCGTTCTCTCCTCCCTCGCTCTCCCCTCCTTGCGAAACTCCATCCTCCGCCCAGTCCACTCTACTCCCCCCTCCTCTTCCAACCCAGCACACACAAAGCCCCAAAAGCAACTCACCTTGTTAAAGTAGAAATCCCTCTCCTTCTCCAACCCCTCAACGCTAACCTTCATCTCATCCATCTGCGCCGTAAGCGCCTGCAGCGCCTGGTCCGGGACCGCCGACACCACACGAGCTCCAGGACGAGCACCTGCAAGCGTTACGTTAGCTCGATTGATTACGACGAGGTGGGGGAGGAGAGGTACCGAGTCCACCGCGCTTGGCGGGTCCGGTTGAGGCGCCTGCCGAACGGACGGTAGGGGGGACGGGGGATCGGGCGGACCGGGTTGCGGATGCTGTTGTGGTGCGTATTAGCTTGCGGTCGTCTCCTCGAAGAGCTGCGCTGGAGAAGGAAGGACGGGAGGAGGGGAGAAGGGAACGTACGCTCTCCTCCGAGACCCTTCCGCCGAGAGACGGCGTCGTATTCTCCCCCCGGGAAGTTCATGTCCCACCACTTCTTGAGCCACTGGAGGAACTCGAGGTTGTCCTGCATCTTGCAGCGCACCAAGCGGTCGACAGGGATAGGCTGCGTTCCCTCCATCAGCTCTGCCCTACCTCGCTCAACAGCACGCAGGGGCACACCTTGTCGATCCCGTGCGACTTGAAGACGTTCTGAAGAACCTTGTAGTTGGCCAGGTACTCGTACTCCTGCCTTTGTTACCGCGCACGCCGTCAGCTGCTGCTCCTCCTCTTCTCGACGGGATGAGGACAGACTTGGTGTTCATCTTGACGCGACCCATGGGGATATCACCATACACGCTGTCAATGACCTGGCAGTACGCCGCGCCGGTTCCTGTGTCGAGGAGGGGATGCGTCAGTGAACAGGTTCCGCCCTTTTGTTGAGAGCTCGTGGTGCCGCAGGAGAGAGAGCGTACCGCATTGCTCGACCTGCGAGTGCGCTCAAGGGTTAGAAAGGACTGCTGAGAAGGTAGCGGGCGAGCGTACCTTTGTGTAGTTGATCTGGAGAAGGTCGTTCATCCAAGCGATGAGCTCAGTACGGGATTCTCCTGCCACTGCGAGAGGTTGCGGTCAGGTTCAGTAGAAACTTGGCAGCGGAGCGAGCTGCAACGTACTCGTGAGCTGGGGTGAGGTTTTGGAGGAGGAAGAGGAGGGGAAGAGCAGCGGCTCGCACAAGCGCCAGCTCACTGGGGCGAATTCTCTAGTCGACAATTGTCCTCTGGCGGCTTCATCGCACGAAGGACTACGCTCAATAGAAAACGCACTGGAGTAATCCAGCTTTTATTACTTAAGAGGTGCAACTGCTGTCGTCGCAGCCTCCCCGTTCACCGCACTCCCCGATTCCTTCGCAACCTCCTTCACCTTGTCCAAATCCAGCAACCGCTGTCTCTCCACCCGAACCACCACCAGCTCCTCAGCGAGCGCCTTTTTTTTTCTGAGTTCGTCGTCGCCGGTGAGGGACCACACCATGACGAGAGCTTTCTGCAACTGGAACGATAGCGAGAGGTCAGCGGCGTCGCGCGACGAGTTGAGAACGACGCGTGGACGAACCTTGATGACTTGATCAATCTTGCGAGAGAGGTGCGACTCGTCGCCGAGGATCTTAGTGAGGCTCTTGCTGTACTTGACGGCTGCAGAGTCCGTCAGCCCCCACCTCGAGCGGAATCCGGCGAACGACTCACCTCGCTCCCCAAGCTTCTTCACCGACTCAACCTTCATAAACGTCGCGCACAAGGCCGGCAAGTTCGCCTTCTCCGCCCTCCGCCGCTGCTGCACCTCCCTACTCCCAATCTCAAACCCCAGCACCGCCGCCCTCTCCAACAACTGTTCCACCTCCCACACCACCGCGTCCCTCCCATCCTGCTCCACCCAACTCCCCTTCTTCCCCTTCCCCTTCTTCCTCTCCTCCCTCCCAGCAAGCTGCCCCTCCTCCTTCCCAGCAAACTGCGCCAAATCCCCCTCGAACCACTCCACCACCTTCCCCAGACTCCTTACACATACTTTCCGCCCCCACCGCCTCCCCTAACGCTCTCACGAGCTCCACCAACCCCCCCATGGCTCTCACCAACCCCTCCCACGCGTCCCCATACTCCGCATTCATATCCATCAACCCCACTTCCTTCATCTGCGCGCTCCCACCCCTTCTCACGAAATTTTTGAACGCTTCTACGCTGCGAGATAGAGTGCTGGAGAGCTGGGAGAGCACTGCGAGAGCACCGGCGGTATCTCCTGCTACGAGAAGGCTTTGTGCGTGAGAGGCGAGGGCGCGCGCAAAGTCGGAGAGGAGGGTGAGTGCCTTGTGACGCCTTGGGAAGGGGAGCGGGGTCGAGGAGTGCTAGAGCTGCGCTGTACGCCTCCAGTGCGCTGGCGAGGGAGTCGGTAGGAGAATCGAGTTTCCGCTTCTTTGTCGCTGGGCCTTCGGCGTCGGTGAGAGGGAGGGGGCCGAGGAGGAAAGTGGAGTGGAGAATGGAGGCTTGGAGCCAGTGGGAGGAGAGGGAGGGAGGGAGGGAGGAAGTGCCGGCGGAGAGGAGGGAGAGGACGGGACGCGCAGAGGCTTTTTTGGGAGGCGGTGGGGGAGGAGGGGGGGAGGTCGAGGAGGGCTAGGCGGTGGTCGAAGAGGGCGGAGAGGGACGGGGGGTTGGGGGCGGCCATTTGGCGCGTGTGCTCTGAGGAGGGAGAGGAGGAGGAAGTGCTGGAGGAGAGCTACGGTAGGAGGAGGAGAGGTGTGGTCCTGATGCGGCTGGGGATTCGTGGTGAGCTGGTTGAGCGTGATGCTGAGTCGCTGGTCGTCGAGGCGGATCTGTTGGCTCTCGCGGAGAGGAAGAAGGAGAAGACGCTCGTCGACCGAGCAGCTCTTCCTTTTCATCTTCGACTTCCACTTCCACCAAACGCGGCTCAGAAAGAGGAGACCGGAACAGGAATCGAGTCTGGCACTATCCGCGCAGAGAGCAGCACCGTGGGCAGCTCGCTGAGGGCGGACGAACGCCCTGACGCTGTGACAGTCGCTCCTCCTCACCAACCTCACCTCTTATCGACCTGAAGCTCCAGCAGGTGACAGCTGCGCTTCCAAAGTGACAGCGGCGACGCGGCCAACAGCAGGATGACCTCTCCAACCCCTCCGCACAGCAACAGCAGCCCCGCCTCTCCCCCTGTCCCACCAATCGCCACAGCCCACCTCGCCTACCCTTCCTCCGACGCTCCCTCCTCCTCCCCCTCGACGTCCAAACCTCAGGGCTGGGACGCGATTCGCCGCCGGGTCCTTCCTCCTCAGACGACCTCGACGCGGCACCAATGGCCCGTACTGCATCCGACCGCGTCGGGAGAGCTGCACTACCCCAGTCGTCCTGGAATGGAAAGCGGGAGGAACACCCCCGTGCGGGAAGGAGGATTCGCGCGACTTGTGGGGGCTGGACGGAGGAAGAAGGAGCTGCCGGAGCAGAGTACGCAGCAGCGGTTCGGGGACGAGCTGGAGAGGGTGGGACTACTGCTTCGCGGGGGAGATGCGACGGGAGGAGCTATTGCTGCCGGCTCGTCTGGGAGGAGGAGGGCGGGGAGCGCTGCAGGTGGAGGCGAGGTCGTGGGAGGAGCGGACGTGGTGCAGGGATTGAGGCTGCTGGGCGCTACGCTGGATCGGTATCGCACAGTTGGGAGGCTGCCAGATCAGGCGGGAGTGCTTTCGTTGCTGGCGACCTTCTTCCGGGGGTCGCTCTCGAGGGAGAACGAGGGGATCGCGCGGTTCGCACTAGAGGTGTTTACGAAGATGTGCGGGGATTATGCGCCGGACGATGCAGAGGAGGAGCTGGAGAGGTGGAGGTGGTTGCTCAAGGCGATGGAGTGGGAGAGTCCGGAGCTGCGAGTGCGTCTTCTGCTCTCCCTTTGATGCGTTGAGACTGACGATTTTACAGAATCGTATCTCCAACACGCTCGAGTCGGCAATCTCAATTGCAACTCATCCGCAACTTTGGACCCACCCCGCTTCCCCCTTCGCCTTCCAATCCCTCCTCGCCGCCCTCATTCGCCTCGTCTATACTCTTTACTCCTCGCGTTCGGCCGACTCCAACGTCCTACCCATTATTCAGTCGCTCCTTCACCGCCTAACGACTGGCGCACTCCTCACTCCCGATCCCCACGCCTTCGCATCCGCCCTCTCCCTCCCTCTCCCGTCTTTAACCCCCCTGCCACGCCCACAACTCGCCCAACTAATCACTCTTCACTCCCTCCTCCTTCTCTCCGTCGCCTCCGATCCTCCTATCCGGGAATACCTCTTCTCCTCCCTTATCTCCCGATATTGGTTCACGACTCCCTCAACCGCTTCACCACTCCCTCGACCTCATCTCCCGCCTCCGCCCTCCTCCTACTAGCGCCCTCTCCCCCAGCTCATTCCTCCGACATCTTCGCCCCTGCCCCCTCGCGCTCCGCACGCCCAACAGCCCTCTACAATCTCCTTGCGAAGTACTTCCCCCGCACCGAACTCCCCTCGCTCGATCCCCTGGTGCGGAATCACCTTACGTTCGCTTACCTCGCGTTCTTTGCGCCACTTTCGCTCGTGGAGGTGCAGCAGGGCGGAGGCGAGGTGGGAGAGGCGAGGGGGTGGGTTAGCGAGGCGTGGAAGGGGGATAAGAAGGGTATTGTGGAGGTGCTGAGGAGGGCGGTGAGGGAGGTGAGCTCAGAGGCGCTGGTGGGGATTGTTGGGATGCTGCTTTTGGGAATGGACGAGGCTGTCAGCGCCGGGATGGCGAATGCGCTGCTGCCGACTTTCTTCGAGGTACACTCTTCCTTCTCTGCGCTATGAATGACTGCTGACAGCTCCTATAGCGACTAACGACTAGCGGCGAACCGGCTTCCCTCTTACCCCTCCTCCGTCTTCTCGCCACTCGCCATCCGCAAACCTTCTTCAAGCCCCTCTTCTCCCTCGCCTCCACCTCCTCCCCCGCATCCCTCTCGACCGTGCTTTGCCTCTCCGCCCTACTCGGCCCGACTGGATTCCTGTTGAGGGACGCGGAGATGATGGTCGTTGCGCTATTGTCGGATTTGGGAGGTGCGGGTGGGGGAGGATGGGAGAGAGCGAGGATGGGCCAGCTGGCGGGGCTGGTGGAGTTGATTGTTTGTGTGAGGGAGGTGAGGGAGAAGGGGGTGAGTCTTTCATGCCGTTTGTGATAGGAGGCGTGGGGCTGATGGTGCGCAGAGCGGGACGGAGAGGGATGAGGCGGAGAGGTTTGCCGATGCGTTCGAGGGGAGGTTCGCGGTGTTTCTGCAGGCGAGGGTGAGTTCTAGCTGCGAGGTAGAGTGCGGACGGCGGCTGATGAGGAGCGCAGGAACAGGCGTCGCTGCTGCCGATCTCTCAAAGAATCCTCATCTGCACCCTACTTTTCGAGCTGCGTATGCTCAGCAAACCCTCGCATCGGTTCGTCTTCCGCTTATTCCACCTGGAATCAGAGCTGATCATCCGCTTCGCAGCCCAATCTGGCTCGCTCGGATGATCGTCTGGGCCACGTCGAGCGCTGTAGGCGACACCGCGACCCTTGAGCTGAAGAAGGGATCCACGTCGCTTGAGCAGAGCGAGCTTGCTGTGACGCCGCAGACGCTGGTGGAGGTAACTAGGACGTTCGACGCGGTCATGTCTCTCTACGAAAGCGTCGGGACTGAGGTTATCAAGACCCATCGGGTACGTCGCCCTCCTGTTTTTCTCCGAAGGTGATTCTAACATGTTAGATTGCAGACTAGCTTAGCCACCAACGTCGTCGACTCGGCTTCTCCAGGAGCAGAAGCGAAGAAGTTCGCTGCCGAGCGGCTCAAAACTCGAATCACCCTTCTATCAACCCTGAATCCCGCGCCGCTTCCATCGCTCTTCGTCCTCCTCGTCGCGGTGCGCAGCTGTCTCGGGGATCAGGAGCTCAGGACTCTCTGTCATCTGGCGTGGGCGAACTTGGACGATCGCAAGCCGGCGGTCTTTGTGCCTGCGAGGTTCGTCGTGGCGTCTTCTTCTCCGATCCAGCTAATCGTGGTGTCTTTGATAGCTTCCTCGTGATGCTTTGCGCGGAGGAGATCCCGTCGGTTCTCAACGACGTTCTTTGCGTCGACATCAGGAGGTGAATCGAGCTCCCGTTCTCAGCTTCGTCCTTCCTTCTGACTCGTCCTCCTCAGTTCTTCAGCATCGATTCGACTATCTGTCGCCACTCGTCTGGCATCACTCTTCTCCGCCAGATTCGACATCCTCTCCCAGCCCTCCGCGGATCGTTCGCACAGAGAGTCGTTCAAAGTTGGCCGCCAGCAGATCTCCTTCGTCCCCCTTGAAGTCGGCACAGGTCGGTGATTTCTCCGCTCTCTTTCCGACCAGCTCCTGAACCTTTCCTTGTAGCGCCGTACGTCCCTCCCGAACTTCCAGAGGACGCACGATTGCAGCTCGGCAGCTCCCTTCCTCCAGAAGTGCGACGCGCACTGAAGGAGCTCGGATGGGACGAGCGAACCGACGATCAAGCCCTCACGGAGCGACAACGTCGCCCAGTCTCCCTCCTTTCCTGGTCCGAAATCGCGCACGATGCGTCGCTCGACGCGCCTCCCTCGCCGAGCAAGCCTGCCTCACTCCTTCGACGGAACTCGAGCACGGGGAGCGCCAAGTTTGGAGGGAAGAGGAAGGCGCTCGTCACGTCAGCGATCGCGGCAGTCTATCTTCGACTCAGCGAGCTCCTGCAGGATCCCGACGCTGGCGTCGCGGTCACTTCGCGAGAGGTTCTCGTCGCCTTTCGTAGGTCGCCCTTCGTTTATCTCGCAACCTTTGCTGACTTGTGTCCGCAGTCCGAGACGACCCTGGAGCGCTCTTGCAACCGCTTTTCGTCGACTTGTCCGGAACGCTCGACCAGCAAGTCGTCGCCATCCGTCACATTCGTCGACTCCTCTGCATTCAAACCATACTCCCCTGCGGCGCCGCTCACCACCTCTTCAACCATCTCGGAGGGATCCTCAAGGGACTGTCTCGAGATCCCAAAGCCCTCAACTCCCTCCAACTCTTCGCTCTCACCCTCCCCGCCGCCGCCGCTCTCGTCCCGCTCGTTTCGGAGTTCTCACTCCGAGATCTCCGCAAGAACAAAGTTGAGCCGCTCTTCCTCTCGACGGGAGCGTTCTGGTACGAAGGCGCAACGGTGCGGACACCGATGTTCCCTCGAAGTCGACCACAGGACGACCCCTCCCCCTTCCGCCGCCTCGCCATCGACTCGACAACGTTCCGCGTCGCCCTCGTCCGGGTCGCTCAGAACTCAATCGCCGAGGCGTACCTTCGCAAGACGCCCCGAGATGCGTTCACGCTCAAGAAGCTCCTCGGCCAGCTCTCCCTCCCCTCGATGGTGGACCTTCCGGCGACTCTCGACGCGAAGACCTTCTTGCCGCGAGGCTCGATTGTCGTCGCCAAGATGCCGCGGGCCCAGCAGGACGAGCGGAGTATCTCAGCACTCGTCGCGCGCTCGTGGCTTCTCGCGCTCCTCCAGGTCCTCCAAGGACTCGGTCGCAACTTCAACGCGCGAGAAGAACTCGCAGTCCTCTTCGACAGCGTCAACCGGATCCTCCTCGTCCACGGAGACGACACGAACCTCGTAGGCCTCGTTCTCCGCCTCTGCATGCTGGCGTCGACGCGCTTTCGACGCTTGTTCTCGTCGAGTAATGGATTCGCCCTCTTCATCCCTTCCCTCTTCAAGGTCTTCGTCGACGCGCGCGATAACGAGCCGATTCGGAGCTCGGTGCAGTACGCCTGGCAGCGGTTCTTTCGCTCGCATGCCGAGTCGTTCGTCTTCCAGGCGTTCGGAGCCCTGACGCCGATCTTCCTGGCGAAGCCCGACGAGCCGACTCAACTGGTGATGGCGGACGACCTCTTCAAGCTCGTCGAGGCTCTCCAGATGCAGTCGATCGATGTCGCCGATATCGCTGGAGTGCGAGGTGCTAACGAGCGAGAAGAGCGTGAGTAGTATTTCGCTGTAGACTTCGAACGAGTGAAGCTGACCTCGTTTGGTTTTCCAGGCGAAGCTTTGATCTACCAGGCGAACGACAAGCCCGACGTCTTCCTCGCGAGCTTCACCCAAAGCGACACTCAGTCGTCCTCTCGCCTCGGAGCCGCCCTCGGAGACACCAAGCCGTTCTCGACCAACAGCGTGATCAAACTCTTCCTCACCGTCGTCGCGTACGGCCCGACCACCACTCGCGCAAGCGAATTCCTCACTCTCTTTCGACTCCTCCTTCCCAACATCTTCAAGACGTCGGACAAGGCGAAGGCCCTCCTTCAGGAAGGAATCGACGCCCTCGCAGTCGTCTTCAGCAAGGCCGGAGGTACGAAGGGCCGAGTACCTGGCCGAGCTGAACAGGCGAAGGCTCAAGGTCGCGAGGAGCAGAGCCGAGCGAGTACGGACAGCAGGAAGGACGACGACGAGCTCGAAGGCACAGCCGGCGACGACGCTGCGACCTGGTTGTCGATGCGACGTTCGTTCCTCCTCCTCGTCGAAGCCTTCCACGCGTGCGGAGGCGAGCTCGGAACGTCGTCGTTGCGAAAGATCCTCGGCATCGTACGATTCACTCTCAAGGACTCTAGCCCCGTCAGCACAAAGGTATCAGCAGCTTTTATCGACAAGTACACCCTCAGCGTTCTTGGGCCAGGAACGGTGCCGACGAGCGCTCAGGTCCTCGCATTCCTCAACGAGATCGCCCCGTTTGTGCGACTGTACATCAACCTCGTCGACCTGTACGTTTTCTCTCCCGTGCGCTTCCTGTTCAAAAAACTGACATCTCCCAAATCGCAGCACCGTCCTCTTCGATTCCCTCGCCCAACTCCAGCAAGACTTGGGTCTGAAGGACGACCCTACCATCTCGGCAATCGTCAGCTCCAAAATCATCGCGCCTGCTCTCGACGCCTCCTCCGCCTTTGCCGGAACGACGCACCTCCCGAGCCATCGAGCTACAATTCGCCTCGTATCAGCATGGCTGACCAGCGCCAACTCGGACGTCCTCGCCGAGCTCGATCGCCAAACCCCCTCGGCAGCTTTTCTCTCGACCTTCGTCTTCCCCCTCGCAGTCGCTTTCGGGGAGCGACCTTCGACCGGCATTCAGACGCTCGAGGAAAGGGGTCGGACTCAGGCGGCATGGCTTCGAATCGTCGGCTACGCAATCAAAGCTTCGACAGCTCGAGGACGCTCGTCGACCACGGGCCGCTCGCCTTCCGCAACGACTGCGATGGCTTTGCAGGTCATCAAGGTTGCGATAATCCTCGGCGAAGAGGATTTGGCGCGCTCGAAGGGGGCATGGCTGAAGCTGGCCTCGTTCTTGCGGGAGCTCCTAGAGCGAGGAGGAGGAGGCTTCCTCCTCACAGGAGATGGACCGTTTCTGAGCCCATCTCCCTCGCCGCGCACGTCGCATTCGGCGATGGACTGGAAGCCGTCGTCGCATTCGCCCGGACGATCCTCTCGGCTTCAAGTTACGACGGCCGACTACCTCCTTTGGTCGACCTTCGAGCTCCTCAGCCTATACCCCAGCCCCCTCCTCCTCTACCTCCGCCTCTTTATGCGCGAAAAGCTCTCCGGCTGCCGATTCTCCTCCTCCCGGATCCAGCGACAAGATTCACTCTCGACCCCGGAGAAGCGACGAGGATCCAACATCCTCGCCAAACCCCTTCTCTCCCGCACGCTCTCTCGGTCGAAGGGTTCCGGCGAAAACCTCGCTGTCGGAGGGGGCTCGCCGACGCCTGGAGCACGATTTTCGAGACGAAGATCGCGCGAGGCCAGCCCCACTCGAGGCGCATCTCCCTTTCGACCGACCCTCGCCGTCTACGCGCGCGACTACGTACCCATCGTCGCCTCCTCCTCTCCTACGACTAGCCACCATCCACAGATCCAACATCTCGGCCTCGTATCCAGCCCCGCCTTCGACTACGTCGAGCCCTCCTCTCCAACGAACGACTTCTCCTCCTGCATCAACTCCTCGGTACTCGTGCGAAGAACCGTCGAGCGCCTTAGGACGGTTCAGGTTGTTTTCGGCGAAACGGTGATCGATCACCCGATGCTGCGAGAAGGAGTCTTCGACGAGGAGGACGGAGAGAGCACCAGGGCGTGGACGAAAGCGGACGCGTTGCGAGCGCTGGTGGAGGAGACCAAGGCGCTCGTCGGCGAGTTTGGAGATGTTTTGGCGAAGGTGAGAGGTGATAGGGACGGGGAGGAGTGAGCGAAGCATCGTTATAGCACAGCATCAGCAGTCCACCACGTAACTAACATACCGAATCGTTCAGCATCGCATCGCAAGTGTCGGTTCCAAAAAGACGAACTTCTCCCTCCCCTCTCCGTCGCCCAAGTCGAGGGGGTGCTCGAGCCTACTCTCCCCTTCCTCTGAAGGTCCGCAAACGCTGTAGCTATCCAAAACAACCAGCTGCGAATGCAAACGAACGACGACAGCCCTAAAAATCCGAAATAACGAACGTATCCTCGCCGACCTCCTCCTACCGCAACTCCCACCCGACCCCACTCTCCCTCTCCCACTCCTTCCCACTCCCTCCCAGCGCACCACTCCCCACTCCCCACCCAACAACATCACTCGGATCCGGCTCCCTAACTCCCACCGCATAATACTCGCCACTCTCTTCCTCCAGCTCCCGCACCACCTTCGCGCCCGACCTACTCATCGCATACCCCGGGCAATTCGGAAGGGCATACGACCCCCTCTCCTCCCCTCCGACATTCTCATCCTCAACCACCGTCTGAGTCCTCGCACGCAAAACGCGCTTAGGACTCCTCCCCTCGCTCGCTTTCCGCTTCCTAGCGAGCTCAGCCGCTTTCTTCCTTCCCGGTGTGATAGGGCGCGATACGCCCGCGTTGGGAGGGGTGGGATTCGTCCGAGGTCGAGAGGCGAAGGCGTCTGACGGATCGTCTGGGCTGGAGAGGAGGGGGCGATGGGTCTCGGGAGGCGG
Source organism: Glaciozyma antarctica PI12 (assembly GCA_002917775.1). Taxonomy (NCBI): domain Eukaryota; kingdom Fungi; phylum Basidiomycota; class Microbotryomycetes; order Kriegeriales; family Camptobasidiaceae; genus Glaciozyma; species Glaciozyma antarctica. Next base: position 2,113,235 of record KZ627161.1, read on the forward strand.
GGGGGAAGGGCGATTGGTGTGAGGGGGGAGGGAGGAGGGTTCGATATAGATGGAGGAGGAGTCGCGTTTGTGAGAGGGGGCAAAGGGAGGTGGGGGGAAGGTCTCGTAGGTCGAGAGAGCGTGGAGGGAGGCGTTTCGGGCGGCGCGGGGGATGCGAGGGTTGATGGCAGGGAGATAGGTGAAGGACGAAGGCGCAGGAGGAGAGATGGGGTCCATTTTGGGAAAGCTTGCGGGAGGGGAGAGAGCGTCGGCAGATTCGTCGTGCGGAGGGGGGTGAGGGCGAGTGGTGGTGGCAGTATCGGTGGAGACGGCGCGGCCGTAGATAATGGTAGTCGCAATCAGTGGAAAAACAGCCCTCGAGGTCGAAGCCTGCGAGGCTGAAGCTTGCGAGGCTGTGGCCTGCGAAGTTGACGGCCGAGGAATGGACCAGGCGGGATTGGCCTGACGAGAGGCAGGCGAGGCTTGTACGGGCGTTCCCTGCGCCTTTTCGAACTTTCGCTTGAAAGCTTGTTCAGCGCGCAACGTCAGATGTCACAGAATTTTGAAGCGAGAGCGAAGAGGACGCACGAAGTACGTGCTGGATTTCTGCCGCAGGCACCTTCTTGACTTCGCGTCGCTCCGGGATTTTCTTGAGCTTAAAGCCAGCAAGCTCGCTTAGAAACGCGCTCATGTCGACCGGTCCCTGTCCTCCAGGCGGACCGATCGCTGAGAGTCGACGCTGCTTGTTTTGGGGTGGCGTCTTCTGCGAAGGACGAGGTCAGCTGAGGAGGAAGGTGGCAGCGAACGGACGAACTCTGAGAGCCGCGCGTACACCGGAGAGGACTGATTCGGGACCACTGCAGTTCTTCCAGTTGGGCTTGAAGTCAAGAGGAGGAGGTGGGGGCGGAGGAGGTGGCGGAGGAGGGGGTGGTGGTGCGGATTTGAACGGCGAACGGAAGAACGAGGCGGAAGGGCTAGCTCCACTACCACTGCTAGCTCGGTCGGCCTTCTTGTTCGACGAGAGCTGCGATGTAGAGGGATCAGCATCTCGTCGCACGAAGCGCAGAGAACCCGCCAACGCACCTCATCTCGCAGCTTCTTGACCTCCTCCTCGAGCTCCCGAATCCTCTTCCTATCCTTCGCCTTCCTATCCTCCTCCTTCGCCTCCACCCACGCCCCCGAGACGTCCATATCCCCCACCAACACCGAATCCACCTGCTCCCGCTCCTTCCCCTTCGTCGTCCCCACACCATCCTGGATCCGCAAAATCTCCTCTACCACCATCGTCGCTTGAGCCTCTGGCGGTGACTGCGAGACGGGGAGAGAGAAGTGGACGCGGTGCGTCGAGCGAGACGAGTCGGAGGGGAGCTTGCGCTTGCCGGAGAGGGAGTGGAGACCTTTGCGCGCTGGAGGGGGGAGGGAAGGACGGGTGGAGGAGCGGGCTTCGTAGGACGCTGCGAGTACATTGGCTTGGGAGAGCGGCGGGAGAGGGGGAGGAGCTGTTTGCGAGTCAGTAAACAACACCTCCCCCTGCAGCACCCAGAGAGGAAGGGCTCACGCTCGTCAAAGACGAAGACATCCCTGCTGCTAGCACTCTCCCTCCTCCTCCTCTTCCCCCCTCCGTCCGGCGTCCTCCCACCAGCACTCGAATCCCTCCTCGCCCTCTTCTGCCCCACCTCCTCCCCCGGTTCCGCCGAAACGCTCCTCAGGAAGCCCACTACTTCTGAGCCTGCGGCGCTGCAGAGTCCTTGCCAGACGGAGCGAAGGGAGCTGAAGAGGAGAGGTTGAGTGATGAGAGGCGGAGTTGGAGGAGGCGCCGTAGGTCGCGAGGTGGACGGGAGGGGCCGCTGATGTGGTGGATCCAGTGAAGGCATCCGCGGCGTCGTGTGAGAGTTTTCCAGAGGTCGTAGAGTTGAGATGAAGAGAGAAAAGCGACGGACGATTCGGAACGTCGAGTTCAGCTCTCAAAGGTCAAAGCGCGTTCGACGACCAGTCGCGACGTTGCCAGTGCGAAGAGACCATTGCAGGGATCTAGGAGAGGTGGATTGTGTAGGGGTTATACGGAAGGAGAATGCAACTATACAAAAGAGTGATCAAGGAACCGTCGCCCAAACTACAACTCGGCCTTCGTGCTCGCGACTCCCGCCTCGATCCCCTGAGGGTGAGGAACGGGGACACCTCCTCCGCCCTCGATACCTTCGCCGAGAGGGTGGTCCTTCTTCGAGTCACCGCCCTGAGGCTTGGGAGGGGGAGGGGGAGCGCCGGCGGCGGGGGCGCCGAGCATCGCCTCGTCGTAAGGGTCGTCCTTCTCGAACGGCCGGGGACCAAGGAGTGCGATCATGTCGTCGCTGCGTATCAATCGTAAGCGTTCATCCCGAGTAAGCGATGAGAGAAAGGACGTACCGGGAGAGAACCTCCTTTGCGAGCAAAAGCTGAGCGACCTTCTCGACCTCGTCGCGCTTCTCAGTGAGGAGCTGCGTCGTCCGCTCGTGCGCCTCGTTGACCATCTTGCGAACCTCCGAGTCGAGGAGCTGAGCCGTCGCCTCCGAGAAGGGCTTCTGGAACGATCCCTCCTCCTGGCGGTACGAGAGAGGACCGATGACCTTGTTCATGCCGTCTGCGCTCGTTCGTCAGCTCATCCTCCCGGAACCGAGAAGCGAGAAGGAACGTACAGTTCGAGCACACCTCGAATGCCATGCGAGTAATCTTCTGCAAGTCGTCCTGCGCGCCCGTCGTGATCTTCTTGAAGAAGATCTCCTCGGAAACGCGTCCTCCGAGCGTCATGCACATGCGATCCGACAGCTGCTCAGTCGTGTAGAGGAAGCGCTCCTTGGGGAGGTACTGGGCGTAACCGAGGGCGCCGACTCCGCGAGGAATGATAGAGACCTGTGTTCAACGACGAAATCAGCTCGATCCCGATCTACGAAAGCGAGAGAACGCACCTTAAGGAGAGGATCCGCATGCTCGAGGTGCCATCCGCACACAGCGTGTCCTGCCTCGTGGTAGGCGACCGTCGTCTTGATGCTCAACGCTCAACACACGACTCTTGCGCTCCATCCCCGCAATCACGCGCTCGATCGCCATCTCAAAGTGCTTCTCCGTCACAAACTCGGCACCCAAACGCGCCGCAACGAGCGCCGCCTCGTTACAGACGTTCGCGATGTCGGCACCCGAGAACCCGGGCGTGTGCGCGGCGAGCTTGCGCGCGAGGATCGAGCGAGGGCTGCCGTCGTCGACGTCGTCCTTGAACGTGTACATCGACTGGAAGTTGGAGCCGGCCTTGGGAGCCTTGGCGCCATCGGAGGGGGTAGAGGCGGTGGTGGAAGCGGCGACGATGGGAGAGGGGGAAGGGGTGGCGGCGTCGGCGGAGGGGGCAGGGAGGGGAGGTGCGGGGGTAGCGAAGGAGGGTTCGAGGACGATGTTGCGGAGGTGGACCTTGAAGATCTGGCGACGACCGCTGACATCGGGCCTATCGACGGCGATGTGTCGATCGAAACGACCTGGTCGCATGAGAGCGGGGTCGAGGACGTCCGCGCGGTTCGTTCCAGCGAGGATGACGATGTGGTCCGAGGTTCCGAAGCCGTCCATCTCGACGAGGAGCTGGTTGAGCGTCGACTCGCGCTCGTCGTTGCCGCCAAACTGTCCGCCCTTGCCACGCGACTTTCCGATCGCGTCAATCTCGTCGATGAAGATGATGCACGGCGCGCTCTTCTTCGCCGTCGCGAAGAGGTCCCGCACGCGCGAAGGACCGACTCCGACGAACATCTCGACGAACTCGGATCCCGAGACGGAGAGGAAGGGGACGCCCGACTCTCCTGCGGTCGCCTTGGCGAGGAGCGTCTTGCCCGTTCCAGGAGGTCCCGAGAGGATGGCGCCGCGAGGGATCTTGGCTCCCAGTCGTTCGTACTTGGCCGGCTCCTTGAGGAACTTGACGAACTCCATAATCTCCTCCTTCGCCTCGTCCATGCCGGCGACGTCGTTGAACTTGACCTTGATGTCGGTCTCGCTGTTGAACATCTTGGCCTTGCTCTTGCCGACGCCAAAGATGCCTCCCGATCCTCCTCCTCCTCCTCCGCCCATGCCTCCCATCCCGCTCGCCGCGCGCTTCGAGATGTAGAACAGCAGACCTCCGAGGAGGATCGTCGGTGCAAAGTTCATAAGCATCTGCGTGATCGGCACCTCGTCGTGGTAGGCGACGGGGACGCGCTCGCTCATCGGGATGCTAAGCTCCGTCTGCGCCTCGTCCAGCTTGCGCTCGAACGCCTCGACCGATCCGATCGAGAAGTAGTAGCTGCCCTTGCCGACCTCGGGAGCCGATCCAGCCGCCGAGGGGTACATCGTGCCCGTCGCGTTCGAGTGGAGGGAGACGCGGACGGTCGATCGGTTGATTACGGTGAGCTTGTCGACGAGGCCCTTGGAGAGGAAGGCCGAGTTGAACTCCTGCCAGGTGATCTCGCGGGAGGTGGAGTCGTAGGAGGAGGAGGCGCGGTAGAGGAGGTAGAGGACGAGGGAGGTGGCGAGGATCGAAGCTGTCGAAGGGTTGTTCTGAGGTGTGGGGTTCTCCTTGCCATCCGGTCCCTTGCCTCCTCCTCCGCCGCCGCCGCCAAAGAGGCTCTTGATCGGGTCCTTGGGGCTCAGCTCACCGACTGGTGCTGCTCCTGCCTTGGCCTTGCCTAGCATCCCTCCGAAGAAGTCCTCGAGACCGATCGGGATCGCGCGAGAGTCCTCGTTCTTCTCCTCGGCGATGGGCTTGCCGTCCTTGTCGAGCTTGGGCTTGCCCACGTCCTTGCCGTCGGCCTCCTTGGCGAAGAGGAAGGCGGAGTGAGGTGGGAGGGCGCTGAAAGCCCGAGTGCGAGTGGCGGCGATGGAGGGGAGTTGGAGGCGCGATGAGCTCGCAAACCGCGAGGCGCGAATGGATCGTAGCATGGGAAGGGTGTACTGCTGTGGTGTGGTGCCCTGAGATTGGCGATGGGCGCGGGTGTAGGGGCTAAGGGAGAGCTTTGCGGCTGCTGACGACGCCCCAAGTCCAAAGTCCATCGAGTCAAAGGTTCGCTGGCGCCGAAAGGAAGGAAAGACCGGCAGCGCCCCAGGTTGGCTACCACCACACCTCTGCTTGTTCGGTCAGCCTGCACGGATAGCTCAGACGTACGGCGTTACTCTCCCGCTCGAATCGACGCAATCGGCCCCGCACAAGAGGAGGAAGTCGCCCCAGCGTGAGGTCCGTCGTTCGCGCGTTGTTCCTCCTCTTCTCTCGACCTCTGCTCAGCTCCAAGCGGTAGAAATGAAGCTTTTTAAGTTGCACTTGCCTGGCGCAAAGCTCTTGCTTCGTTGGACTCGGTCGATCTCTCCTCGTCGCAGCTTCTCTCTCTGGCCTGCCGAGCTCCCTCCGATGGACGACGCACATCCTCAACCAGTGCCTTTACCCTGCTCTTCTACAAACCCGAGTGAACGTGTTCTTTCTCTGGGAGCTATTCCCCTGCCATCACACGGCAGAACGACGTAGCAAAGCCGCTTCGCTCAAAGCTTCGCGCCACTGAGACGTCCTTCTCCAGGTGGGTGCAGCTCCTTACCTGCACACATGATTACGGTACGTGGTTTTACCTTTTTCTGTCTTGCGCGGGGTGTCTCAATCGACTCCCTTGGCCCAAACGACGCCTTCATAAAGCTGAAGGCGCCTCTTCCTCCTCGGGTCGCGTGCTTTCGCTAACTCGAACTTGTGGGCCTCCCACTCAGCTCCATCCCCATTCTACTGCTTTGGTAATAGTCGCCAGCTCCGAGTCTGAAGCCCTCGCGTCTGTGCCCACGACAACTTCGCTCAACACCTCGCTCACCTCGCTGCTCCCCCCTCGCTTCCAATCACGCCAACGCGCCTCCACTTGCGCTACCGGCCGTCTACGTCCACGACATGCAACACCTTCCCTCTCTGGCTCACCCACTCGCATTGTACGCTCGTCGGCGTTTCGGTTACCCCGCATTCCAGGCCCAGAAAAGCACGCCTTCGATCCCCGAACCTTCTCCCCTTCTCCCCTCCGACTTCGACTCTTGCACCTCTACAGCACCTCTCCAGCATGTCCTACGCCGAACAGTCTCTCCCCGCCGCCAACGAAGCCTACGTAGCTGCCTTTGGCGACAAGGTGAGCTCCTCTCGTCGCGTCCTCTGCGCGTGCTGACCCACGACCAGGGGTCCCTCCCTCTTCCCCCAGGCAAGCGCGTCGCCATCGTCGGCTGCATGGACGCTCGTCTGTGAGTCTCATCCACCCGTTGGCGCTGGATCGAGCTGATGGGATCGCAGCGACACTTTCGGCGCGACGGGTTTGCATGAAGGAGACGCTCACCACATCCGCAACGCTGGAGGACGCGCTTCGGATGCTCTTCGCTCGCTGGTCATCTCGCAGGAGCTGCTGGGTACGCGGGAAGTAATCGTGATCCACCACACAGATTGGTAGGTCCTTCGACGTTCATCCTGCGAGTCCTAGCTAACGCTCCTTGGTGGATCAGTGGCATGTTGACCTTCCGCTCCGACCAACTTCACGGCCTCGTCAAGAAGCGTGTGGCGCATGAGCACTTTGCGGCCGTCGATTCGCTCGCGTGCCTTGAATTCCCCGACGTCGACGAGAGCATCAAGGAGGACGTCGCGTTCCTCAAGAACCACCCTTTGATTCTTCCTGAAACTGTGATTAGCGGGTACCGCTACGAGGTGAGTATCTTGCGAGCGAACAACTGGAATGGCTACTGATACGAGTTTGGGACGCAGGTGGAGACGGGGAAGCTGGTCAAGATTGCTTGAGGGAAGAGGGATGGTGCACTATTTGGTCGCGAACTTAGACTCGCTGGGGTTATATCATACTTTAAGAACGAGGTTCCGAAGAGAGAGAGCGAACTCGCGCCACGATCGCGCGTTGAACGGGCGAACGGGGCACTGCGAAGCTCGCGCTCAAGTTCCGACTGCCTTCTCCTCTGGTCCTCGTCCTGAGCGGAATAGAGGCGCCGTGCGTAGCAGTCACCCTCAGTGTCAACAGCTTTCACTCAGCCAGCAGACCTGAAAGATCTCTCGCTCGCTCGCACCGCTCTCTCCCCTCCCTTCTCTCCCTCAACAACGACAAAATTAAATCGATGCAGGCGAACCTCAATAATCACTACACTCCAGCCTTCCCCCTCCTCCCCTCCAGCTTCCTCCACCCCTCACACCTCAACCCTCCCCCAGCACCAACCCTACTCTCCCCATCGACCTTCCTCGCACAAACCCCACACACCAAACACTTCCCATGATACCTCCTCCCCAGTGGACCCTTGACCGTCTCCCTCTCCGTGGCACGCACGGAACACCCGGCGCAGATGAGGAGACCACCGAGGTTTGCTGGGGGGCGGAGACGGGTGGCGAAGATTGTTGGAGAGGGGGTCGGGGGTGGGAGGTGGTGATGCGTTGGAGCGCTGAGGGCGGGGGGGAGGGGGAGGGCGCGGGAGGTTGAGGTGCGGAGAGGGGCGCGGGGAGAGGGGGTTGGGAGGGAGGGAGGAGGGGCGCACTGCGACGGTCGTCAGGAGCGGTTTCGCAAGGAAGGGTGAGAAGGAACGTACGGGGATGTGATATGGCATTCCTCCCGATTCAACAAACGTACGATCACCAGGTACAGCACCGAACCCTTTCCCGCAATTCGCGCAAGAGAAGCACGACTGATGGAACATCCTCCCCATCCTCGGCAGCGTGATCGAGTGCCCAACGCCCAGCTCCTTCCCGCACCCAAAGCACGATAAGTCCTCCTCCTCCACCCGCACTCCTTCGTCCGAAGAACGCTCCTCGTCGATCGGTGGCTCGGCGAGCGAGGTGACGATGGATCTGTAGGCGCGCGGAGCGGGGGCGCACTTTGCGACCTCGCTTGAGTTGTCGTTCCGAGCATGGAGAGGAGATGACTTACCTGCACATGATACGTCTTGGCCTCCTTGACGACGAAGCTTCCTTCACCCAGCACCTCCCCGCACCCACCGCAGCGAAAGCAATCGCGATGCAGTTCCTCCCCCGTCTGCAGCTGGATGTACTCGCCGTATCCGAGTGCCTTTTCGCAGGCAGGGCATATGGCGTCCGCGAGAGACGACTTCGGTTCGTTGGGAGGCCTCGAGGGAGGCGAAGACGCGGGCGGAGGTTTCGAGAGGTCGTCGATGGGTTTGAGCGAGGTGTGGAGCGAGCGACCGGGGACACGGGGGAGGAGAGGCGGGGTAGGTAGAGGAGGACGTGAAGAAATGGGAGAGGGAAGAGTCTTACGAGTAGGCGAGGCGGGAGGGGAGAAAGCGGTAGGTCGAGTCGAGGTCGAGGGAGAAGGCAAGGTCGTTCCTGCTGGCAGGTTCCGAGTCGACCACCTCTGAGAAATCGGCTCCTCCTTTTTCGTCGGTGACGCCGCCCTCACCACCGGCGGGTCCTCCAGCCCCGCTTTCCGCATCTTCTCTCCCAGCTCATCCAGACTCGCCACCATCGGGCTCTTCCCCCTCTCCCTCCTCACCCTCCACCCCGCCTCTCCCCCAACCGCTCCTTCTCCAATTCCCAACCCCTTCGTCCCAAATCCGTTCGACCCCTTCGCAGGCGCCACTCCCAAACCCTTCGCAGCCACGCCAAACCCCCCCACTCCTCCCCCGCTCTCCCTTCCCCACTTGCTCGGTGCAGGCGCCACTTTCGTCCTCCCCGATTGTGCCAAATGTGGGCTCGGAGGTACGCCGTGCGACTTGTAAGCCGCGGCGTCGAAGCAGGATTCGCAGGATGGGTTGTTGCCGAAGTCGATGATTATTTCGGATGGGGGGGTGGGGACCTGTGTGGCGTTAGCTGGGGGAATGAGAGGGGAGGAGGGGACGGACGGAGCAGTAGGTGCAGCTGTAGCAGGACTGGAAGGCGGTTAGCGATGAGCGAGAGAGGGGAGCGAGGGACGTACGGAATGCCAGAGACGTTCTCCGTGGATAATAAACGGCGCGTCCGACAATACAGCGCACTTGCACTTCTTACTACTCGCACGCATCAGCTCCCTCCTCTCACCATCGCAGAACGACTCACCAAACCCCCTTACTGAACCTCTCCGCGAAACAATCTCGACAAAAGTAGGTCTCCCCCTCCCCCTCCTCTGGATGCGGATAAATAGTCTCTTCCTACCCACCCACTTGTCAGCCTCCCTCCCCTGCGCACAGAACGAGCGGAACAGACCTGGCGGAACTTGACGCAACACCCCGCGCATTGCCAATTATCTCTTGGGCTCAACACGCTTCCAAACACGCTCGACAGTTCAAACTCAGCCTGCGAAGGCGCTCTAGAATGCGTCGGAGGAGCGGGGGCTGGGGCCGTAGACCTTGTCGAAGAGGGAGGAGGAGTCGAAGAGGGGGATTTGGAGAGGTACCTTCACGCGCTCTCGTCAGCTCACGTCCTCGTACCAGCAAGGGACAGCACGAACCTGCTAGACCATTTGTCGGCGGCGCTGGAGGAGAAGAGGGCTTTGCCTGCTGGTTCTGGGAGAGAGAGGATGAGTGGGAGAGGAGGTCGTGTTGTTGAGTGAGGTCGGGACGCACCCTTAGGCGTACCGCCGCACTTGCAGCGTTCGCCAAAGACTGTCTCACCGCAACGGCGGCAGAATCCCATCCTGCTGGCGTGCTGGAGACGAGGTGGCGACGGGGAGGGAGGAGAGGAAGGTGTGAAGGAGAGGTCCGAGGGGCAAGTCAAGCTTTAACCAGCGCGTCTTCACGCCGAGTTCTCTTTACGCGTACGTTCCTGAAGTGGTCTCGATCCAGGTCTTTCGCTCTCCAGTTCCCATCTCTCTCGGCAGCCCAGAACGAACGAATGCGAAAGCAACCACCCAAACGTGAATTGCACTACCACTCTCCCTCAGCGGCAGGCGCAGGGGCAGCGGCCTCCTCAACAACAGGGGCGGGGGCAGCGGCGACGGGAGCCTGAGGCGCCGGGATCTCGGTCGCTCCACGGGCCTGCTCGGAGACGGGGAGTCCAGCGGCGACGAGGGACGAAGGGGAGTCCTCCTTGGGCTCGACGACTGCGGGCGGGCGTTAGTGGGCGTGTAAGGGAGGAGAGGGAGGACGTACTGGTGACAACGTCGGGGAGGGGCTTGGAGGGGCCGGTGCGGCCCTCGGGATCCCAGCCCTTCATGATCTTGACCTTGATGCCGAGAACTCCCTGGCGGAGGAGGACGTGGCGGACGGCCGTGTCCACGAAGTCACGGACGGGCTGCGCGAGGGGCGATAGGTTAGCTACGCGTTACGGCTGCGCGAAAGGAAGGAGCGACGCACCTGTCCGGAGTGGATCATGAATCCATCGGTGAACTTCATGGACTTGGCACGGGCAGCGCGCAGTTTGCCGGAGACGACAACCTCGCATCCCTTGGCGCCAGACTCCATGATGAAACGGAGGACACCGTAGCACGCGCTGTGAGGGGGGAGACGCCAAGTCAGCTGGGGTTCGAACGAGCCTGGGTTCTGCCTCCCGCTCCTCCAGTCTGCCCTTGTTCGACACGCCACACACGATTGTGTCTCCACTCGCCGTACTCCCGTCCCACTCGCTTCATCACCCCTGCCCGCTCCTCTCGAAAATTCCTCCCTCCCCAAAAATGAGCTCCCGATCGACGAAAGAGAAGACTCACCGACGGACGGCAAGACCACCAAGGAGCTTGTACCTCAAGCTCTCGCACTGGGCGACGGCATCGAGACCACGGTTCTGAACCTTCTCGGCGTAGAGCTCGACGCTACCCTCGGGGAACTTGAACCTCTTTTGGACGAGGGAAGTGAGCTCGCGGATGCGGCGTCCCTTCTCTCCGAGAACCTCCTGCGTGTGGGTGGCGCGGATGATGATCTCGGTGCGGGCGTGGGTGACACGGACCTCGCAGCCGGAGTATCCCTCAGAGGAGAGGGTGCGCGTGAAGAACTCGGAGAGCTCGGCGCTGCGTCGTGGGTTAGCTTTGGCGTTCGGCGGGGTTGCAAGCAGTGAAGAAGGACGCACTAGAAAACACCCTGGAGAGCAGAGAAGAGGAGGAGAAGGCGAGGGTCAGCACTGGGGGGGATGGGGAGTGTCGTGTCGGAGGGTGTCGGTAGGGACTCACGTCAGCTACGAACCTGGGGGCAAGGGCTGTCAGCGCTGTTCTCTCCTCTGCTGTCCAGACAGGCGTGTACTCACTTTCTCCGCTTGGATACGTTGACGGCAGACATGGTGATGAGTACGAAGCCAGCCCTACCCGAATTTCACCAGGTCGATGGACGCACAATTTAAATCGAATACTTAAGTGCCAAGTCACACCTGGCGGGAATAAATTGATTGGAGACTTTACGAAAATCGAGCTCACCATGAACTCTTCCTGTTACCACTTCCTCCCGACTTCGACTTATATTCGACAACGCCGACTTGACCAAGCTCGACCTGAGCACCACGGCGCCACTCGCTCGGATCGAAACACTCGTTCGTTCCCGCACAAGGCCACCAGCGCTCCTCTTCCACCACAATTTTTCTCCCTTCTCTCTCCCAGGTACGCTTCCGTTCCCATCGCTCCCTCCCCCTCCCTTTTCGAATGATGATAGGACCTGGTTGGTCCGCACTACTGGCACCTCTTAAAATTTAGATCACTCCGGTGGCAATCCCTTCTCCCGTAAACTCGTAGGCTCTTGCGGGAACAGGGAGCGCTCGAGGTGTGGTCGTTGATTGCAATTTCTTTCTGACATTACTTCCTTTCTGTCCCTTGAAACAACGTTGTGTGGAGCCAAGGACGAACGCTGACTTTGCGCCTTGCCTTCATAGATTCTTCGAACTGGATTTTGCAGGCGCTGGATCGGAGCTGGATGGGATGGGGGGGAGGGGAGAACGTGTGTGCAGCTGGCGTCGACGTCGTCGGACGAATCTATCCTCTTTTTACTTCCCATCAGATCAGTCTGCTCCTGAGACCTCTTTCGCTCCCTTTGCACCGCTCCTTCTTCCGTCTCCTGACTTTTCTCTCGAGCATGCTGCTATTCCGAGCAACCTTTTTCTCATAGCATCCTCCGGGAGGAACTGAAGCGCGGCTCGTCGTCGCTCGCTTTCTTCTGTCCCGCTGCTCGCTCCCGCCTTCCCTCCGTTTCGACCGTTCAGTTGTCGGCCACAGATCCTCTGCGTGCGGACAAAGATGTGCGGGAAGCAAGGTGGATGCAGCAGCGTGGAAGCGAGAGCGATGTCGAGAGAACACCGAATCTGCACCTGCCCGCACGCCGACGAGACCTCTGCACGCGGGCGGCTGGTCTGTCGCCAGTCCCGGGAACATCGAGAAGCCAAAAGTCCTTGTTCAGGCTACAGCGCAGGAAAAGAGCAGAAGCGAGATCGAAACAGCCTTGCGAAGCCGCCTCGACCGCCCCCAAACCTGTACACTCTCCATTTCCACTACACCCCGACACATCCCTTCCCACCCAACGCACAAGGAACACAACCAACCAACCTCCTCCACACTCAACAGCGCCCCCACCGTACTCCCGCCCAAGATCCCGCCCTCCACCACCAACGCTTCAGCCGGACTTGCGAGCTGCAACTCCACGATCATTGCGCCCAGCGTAGCGAGGTTCGTCTCAATGGAAGGGGGGGACCAGCCTTCGAGGTACGGGAGTCGTTCGAGGGTGAAGAAGGGGGTTAGGTAGGAGAGGGGCGGGGAGGCCGTGAGGGGGGAACCGAGGACTGATAGGTAGAGGGCTGTTTCGCCGTATGACCTGGTATTTCGACGTTAGTGCGAGAGGAGGAGGGAGGGAGGGAAAGGATGGACAGGACAAGCTCTTTAGGCGTATAGGTGAAGGAGGGGTTTGAGGTTTCGGGAAGCGAGGACGCGGGACCAACGACCGGCTGCGGCGGAAGCGAGGCTCATAGTCGCCGCGTCTAATGAGTCGGCCAGGGCTGCATCGAGGAAAGAGTCGTAGATGGTTCGGTTGAAAGCGTTGTTATTGCCGAGGTGGAAGTCGGCGCGAGAGAGGGAGGCGTCGTGCTCTATTACGCCGTGCCTGTTTTCGAGGGGGGGTTAGCGGGGATGGGGGAGGGAGAGGAGATACGCACTTGTTGAGGTTGTTGAGGTTGAAGGAGAGGCCGAGGGAGAGAGTGGGAGCGGTGGTGAGGCCGAGAGTTCCGATGGCGGTGGCGAAATCGGCGCCAACGTTGAGGCCACCTGTAGCGGGGATTAGCGGGGTTGGCCTTGAGGAGGACGAGCAAACGAACTTTTGAGAGCGACGGTGAGGGAGAGGAGCGTGATGCCTTTGCCGTTGCGAGGGAGGATTCCATGGTTGGCGAGACTATCGCGAGGATCAGTATCGGCGGTAGAAGATGATTGGAAACGGAGACTCACGAGTTTAATGCAGGGCAAGGTGAGCGAACGTCTCCTACGCCAGGAGGTCGCCACTCAGGGAACGCTCGCTCCGCAAGGTGCTGAGGAAGTCCCGCCGCACGAGCAGCGAGTGCGAGAAGGGCTGTCAAGCTGAGCAGGGCTTGAAGAGGCAGCATCGTGGTGGTGGTCGTCCAAGAGGTGGCAAGCAGGGGAACTTCCAGCCTGTAATTCGAGCGGGGAGATTGAACGTACGAGCGGGAGGACGAGAGATGACGATAAGCGAATATCTGGACGGTGACTGGCTGGCCGGTCCGCCCGCTGATAGCTGGTCAGCAGAAGTGTTCCAGGCACGTCCAGGAAACGCGGTAAGGACAGGCACTGTGTGCGCCGGCGGGAGCGATCGAGGGAGAGTCGGACAGGGCGACGAGAGGGCGATGAGGGGCTCCGTTTCGCCGTCTCCAGTGGGCGCAGTTCCTCCCGGCGGTTTCGATCAGTTCCTTGACTCGAGCAGAGCAGTTCCCGCGGCCAGGGTCGGCGGTAAGGAGAGGGGGAGAAAGGGGAGAAAGGGAGAAGAGGGGGAGTTGACTTCCTCGGGATCAATCTCGGTCGACCTCGCTCCTTTGATCCCGAATCCTCCCTCACCTCCTCAAAACGATCCTGCGCTCGCTGACGGACTTCTTCTTCACGAAA